>CM050409.1:29672659-29942754 GCA_027580255.1 Therioaphis trifolii | reverse complement strand
CAGTGCTGTAAGATGTGGGTGGGCACATGCCTACCGGGCCCACCCCTAAACACGCCATGCGAATAGCGTTAATTTATAAAAAAAAATATTCATCATATTATGTAGATTGTTGTTAACTTATAATTAACTTTGTTATGGATTACATTTTTAAAGTTAAATTAAGATTCGTTTCACTATTCCATATATTTAATATATTTTATACATAGGTATTTATTTGTACACAAACTGACAAACATAATTAAATTTACCTATTAAATTTGCCATCATAAAAATATGGACCAATTATTTCCCATTTAGAATCCCACACCACACGTTTGTGCTCCACTTAATTTGGTGTTTCGTCTCACGCAACCATAGGGGTTTTGGTCAGTCCAATAATGCATATTTCGACAATTCATTATCCTGTTGCAGAATTTTCTTTTGTCAAAACCAAAATATTTTTGAATTAAAACTACTGTCTAATCTATAAATTTCTGAAATTTTCAGAATAAATATCATTCTTCTCTGAAAGTCAGTTGGTCTTAAACCTTGAACTAATGTCGCTTTATATGGATGTAGCTTATATTGTTTTAATTCTATATGAACAGATGATTTCGAATAGCCAGTTTCCCTTGCCAAACCCCTCGTACGTACTTACATGCGGATCAATATATGGTTTATCAATGTGGTTGCCATTATTTCAATTTCTTGTTGCTCAGTTACGTGCAGAACCTGACACCTTACCTTCGTTTTACGACACCCAGGTTAACAGCCTAAATTAATTTCATAAAAAGTTTGGTACTAATATTGCATAATTTGTATTGTATTAGGTATTTATGACAACTGATCTACGACAATGGCTTTCTAAATTAAGAAATGTTTTAAAAGCTGGTGCTTTTCTCTCTGGATACCTTTGTCTGTATAAAGCAGCAGCTTCCCTACAATTTTTCCTGACCTCACAATAAATTAATAACATGTCAATATATTCATAACTATTGTAAATAGCAGGCACTTTAAAAATAAATTAATTGCAATTAATTATTGTACCAACTTATAATTTAAGAAAAATAAATATTATTAAATTAACAATTAAGTAAAACAAAGATTTATTTTTCACTGTGAAGTTTAAAAAATATATGCAATATACTTATTGTTAATATAATTAATGTAATTCAACTATAAAACCACAATAAAACATTTTGTACACAATTACATAATATGTTATTTATCTTTGGTATCATACAATCTTACTTTAAGCTCAAAAATAAAATGGTAGGTATTGGTATTAAAAATCAATATGAGTGAATTATTTTATTATGCAATTGCATGTATGTATTGGACTTATTGGTAAAATTTATTAAGAAATACAAGTATATCATGATTCATGATAAAGATTTATTTATACAAATACATACATTGGAAATAAAAAAAATAATTCATAAATTATGAATTAAAAATATGTTTATTTATATAATTTACTTATTGGTATTTATCACCTTTATTTCTTAGTTACATCTAATTTAAAATTTAAATAATGGCGAGTATTAGTTAGCAAAAAATTATGAGCAATGAAAAACCATGAAACATAATAACAGTATTCATTCATACAGTAATATAATACTAACCAAAATTTCATATTTTTAAACAAATCAAGTGGTTGCAAAATGTGTACATTGTAAAAAAGAAACAAATCTTATTTATTTTATAATATTAGGGTTATAACATTAAAAATTATATTAGCTATATTACACATATTTCAAAATGTAGTACAAAAAAGTGAATAAAGGTAGATAGAATAGCTTATGAGTAACGACTTTAAACAAAATAAATTTATAACAAATATATGTACAAAATAAATTAAGTTCATATCTGTGGCACGCACATTTAAGATGGTATTGTATGGTGTTGTTACCCTTTGACTACTGCATTAATAAGATGAAGTTGGAATTATCCATTATATAAACTGCATACATACATACATATAATTGTTCATTGAAATGATATAACTCCTTTATTTTTTTAACAATTATAAGTCCCTAAAAGATTGCCGGAGTCATTAGTACTACGTGCTTCAGATAAACCTATAACAATCAGTTAGTAGTAGATCTAGGGGAGGGTTTCATGGGCTTTATTTTGGCCAAACTTTATCTTTTTATGTACACATTACTAAAATGTTCAGTTATTTTTTTTATTTTTTATAAGTACTAATTTTTTAAAAGGCCCTCCCCTGATCTGCCACTAATGTCAATGATGTTTTGTGCAATAGTCAAAGGGTAAAAATAAAATTAATGTTAATATTAATCAACATTTTTTTTACAAAATTGACCACATTCACTTAACCAACTAAAAATATAAAAGCATTTACTGACGGGTTGCATAATGCAGAGTACTTTTGTAAAGCTAAATATATCTTAGTGACTAAGCAAACACAGTCAAAAATTGTAAAAAAAAAACTTAATTAAGTTAACTCAAAATTAACATGAAGAAAGTGGTAATTAATAAAGATTAATAAAGAGGGCTCGGATTTTATAGCATTTACTTATTATAGAACATGGAAAAATTACAGAGTGAGCTACTACATCATTATAGTTTATACAATAAAGAATTTAAATTAGTTAAAATATATACATTTATACACAACATAATATACTTAAAAGTTACATTATAATAGTAAATTATTATTTACTTATTTATTTTTGCTTAGTTTTCTATATGTTAAGGTTATATTAAGTATAGCACATAATATAATGCTATAAAATCCGGGCTCAGTTAATAAATAACGTAATAATACATTAATACATTGACACAATAAGGTCTAGAACTGTGTCAGAAAAGTTTAATACAAAATTCAGGCAATATAATTTGGTTAATATAATTGAGTTTTTTATTTTATGTACACTTAATTGGTTATACATTGCAAAATATTAATTAGGAAATCATCTAACTACTTAATATTAAATTACCAACTTTCATCTGTTCAAAAATAAACCATATTTTAACATGTTTTACATACCAATCACATTTAAAAAGTACAGAGAATATTAGATATATTTTGGTAGGTAATATTTTTTAACAATTTTAATTTAAATTTCAGTATGAAGAATAAAAATAGATACTTGTTTGTACACATTATTCTAGCTCTTCTTATTTTTGATTTTTGATACATAGGTGGTACATCTATCTAAGATCTGTTGACCATACACCAAACACATACGACAGATATTTCTGAAATATTATTAATAGTTCACTAATTATTGTACTTGTACCTTTAAATAAGTTATTGATAATTACTTGTTTTATTTACATTAATTCATGTACTTGAATGAAACTTCCATAATGACTTGTTATGTTGCTGTATTTTTGATATATTTTTGATACTTGATTGACAGTTATTTAGTAGGTCCCTTTGATAATAGTTTACAGTTGGTTTTAAGCAATTTGTCAATTCTTATGTTTTGCATTTTTTTAATAAATGATGAAAAAGACATGCCAATTTGATTATTGATCAGACGTTAAACAGTAAAACGGTAAAATGATAAACATTTAACATAATATACCAATTTGGAAGAACAATTTTCTTTAAAATGCACATTAATTAAATGTCACTTGGCTCTCCGATTTCACACAAGAAAAACACGTGGAGTAAGTAATACTAGGTAATACATAAAAAAATTGTAGTCTATTATTTAACTTTTAAGTGATATTATAAATACTAATGAACTTAAAAAGTAAAAATCACACAACAATTGTATTTTATTTCGAACATGTATTTTTTATTTTATTAGTTATTACTGCATTCGTTAAAGGAAATTTGTAAGGTTAACTGTACAATTACGCCGATATAATCATAATGTTAATTACGAAATTTGTGCCGATAATGATAAAATATATCAATTAATAATTAATGATAATATAATAATAGCTACAAATGATAACAAAAATCTAATCATGGGTAGTAAAATAATTATTATCTTTTATTGTTTATGGTAATAATAAAAGAATTGTTAGGTATCGGAACGAGCTGATGAGACGATTTAAAATTTTAACGTGGGTAAATAGTACTATTTTCTTATAAACTAAAAAAATTATTAAAAATCATGAAGTTGATGAAAATTGAAAGTTGAACCGTCAAAAGTTTCAGAAAAACAAGCCCTACAAAATGGCTATCTTCGAATTTTACAAAAATTATAAAATAAAAAGTTATTTTTTTTATTTTTTTAATACAACATTTGTATTTACCAAACTAATGTGAAATAAATGTTTTTAGCTCTGTGAGTCTTATAAAAAAAAAAAAGTTGATTATCTCTATTAACACGGGAGATATCGCTCTGTGTAAATCTCGGTGGGACACCCTGTATATCGACGCAATGTTGCTTCAGATATTTCAAATTGTTTTGCACTAGCAATACATGACATTTCTTTTTGGATACAAGCATCCACTGCTTTAATCATGTTTTGACCAGACCATGACCTTTTTGTGGTTTTTTTAATATAATTTCTGACCATTTTCAACAAAATTCAACAAATGTACAACTAAAAATATGATCAAGGTTGTAATTTATAAGTGATCAATTTATAGTAAAAGAAAATGATTATAAATGTTAAAAAATTTAATTAAAAACTACTTTATATATAAATAGGTAGGTAGTAGGTACTATAACACTCAATACAAAATATGTATTGAATAATATTTAGGTTGTGTTTATCCATATAGATATCTATACATGAATAAAACAAACGTATTATGTATAAACAATTGATAAATTTAAATTATATTTTCAATTTTCATATGTTTTCAAAATTCAAAATTTCACATAAGCGTTTAGTTTGGACAGATAATAAATTCGGCATCTTGCCCCAGTCAGCTTGCCCCAAACGATAATTCTATAAAAAGTGTGTTTTGTTTTTATTAAAACAAAAAATATCTTAATTATAAAACATTTAAAAGAAAGCTAAGAATATGCTTTACAAATAATGATTATGAAAAAATGTTTGAACACTTACTTCTTTTTTCGTAAATCCTTATTTTCGAACAGCACTAAGAGATGACATAACTGCCAAAAACATGATAAAGGTAACAATACACCATAGAGTAATATAGAGATGGCATTTTGAAATAAATTGAAGCGACAAATGCCTCCTTGTACAGTGTTACCATTAATTGCGAAAAAATATTTATCAGTTATGGAACAAGGTAAAATAATTCATATTAGCTACATAGGAAAATAGGTAGTTAATTAAATTTGCTAATTAAATGATATAGATTGCTTACACTTTTGACCCTTAAAATTATTTTTGATGGTACTGCATTTTCAACTAAGAACCTTTCACTATTTCGCATCACAAAACACGTCTGAAGAATATGTTTTGAACAAATACCCGAATATTTATTTATATTTTTTATTTTTAATTTATTTTCCAATACAAAATTCTTCCATTTGTCTCTAACTTTTTCATTAACAGGAAACCTATTCATTAAATAAGTGTTATATTAATTGTATTAGTTATGAGTAGGGAACGGATTTTAATTTAGTATAAAATCAAAAATATTTAAATATATATATATATATATATTTGTTTATTACTTAATCAATATTTATTTATAAATGAATAATATTTAAATATTTAAATTGAAAATAACATAAAAATATTACATAATTAATTTAAAAAAATTAAAAATTGATTCTGAATCATCATTGTCTTCATGTGGGAAACAGTTAGAAACGACATAGGCATTGTATGAGATACGATTAGATCTCTGTACATCGTACACGTATCGCATATCGTATCGTAAAATACTAAAAGAAAAACGGAAATTCTTCAATTATACAGAATACGTATATTTATTTGTAAAATAATTAAAATATACACGAAAATTCGACAATATTACATAATTTAAGTATACTTATTTGTAAAAAAATTGAATTATTGTAAAATATTTAAAAATAATTAATTATTCTTAAATATTTAAAATAAAATTAGCATCAGATTACTTGAAATTAAATGAAACATATACATATATCGAAAACTTCCCGATGATATTACTAAATAAAAATATTTATTTAAATTAAAATCCGTTCTCTAGTTATGAGTTTATGACTATAAAATCAAATAGAACATATATTAGGTAAGTATACAATAAGTTTATACACACTTATGAAAAGTAATATCTTCAATTTTTGAACTTTTATTCCTTGTTCTGCCACAAACAAAACAACTTGGCATTTTTGCTGAAGATATATGAATAAAATAAAATAGAAATCAAATCAAATTAATAATTCGAATAAATCGAAAAAAAAGGAAAACGTTAGATTTAGTACCTAATTATGAAACGAAATAAACGTACGTGTCTCCAACCCCCACACTTAAATATTTTCAAAATTTTTCTGCACAGATATTTAGCATGTAATTAGCATGTATTTGCATGCCTAATTTTGTAATTTGCATGCTTTTTGTTTAAGTGTAAAATCAAAAAATGAGTGGGGGGGCTGTAGACACGTGTCTCCGACCCCCCTACGTGTTATAAATACTAATTTTCAAACTTTTTCTTGTGCCAATATTTAGCACGTAATTAGCATGTATTTGCACGACCGGTCCCGTAACTACAACTCAATCTCAACTTGTGCAAAATCCGGTTATCTAATTCGCACGTGTCCCCAGCCCCCCCTCAAGTGAAATACTTCGATTTTCAAACTTTTTCTTACGCCAATATTTAGCACGTAATTAGTATGTATTTGCACGACCGGTCTCGTAACTACAACTCAATCTCAACTTGCGCAAAATCCGGTTATCTAATTCGCACGTGTCCCCAGCCCCACCCCTCAAGTGAAATACTTCGATTTTCAAACTTTTTCTTATGCCAATATTTAGCACGTAATTAGCATGTATTTGCACGACCGGTCCCGTAACTGCAACCCAGTTTCAACTTGTGCAAAATCCGGTTTTCTAATTCGCACGTTAGCTGGTTTTCTAAATATCTTTTATGTCTTTTACAGACTCAGTTTTAAAATAATACCGTTTACCGGTTGATAATATCGCAATATATAAAAAAAACTCTATATATATATCAAACTTTCAAACGTGCAAACAGTGTGTGCGTCCTGCGTTGTTAATTTTTGCTGTCAGTTGTTACTTATTAAGTAATCAAGTATTATTTTTTTAAAAACGATGGATGATACCGAAGAAAATTGTTAATTAGACAATCCATGTCCACAAGAAAAATACTTTTCGACTGTTATTTATACTAGTGATGGACACTACCGAATAGTTTACACTAGTTATTTTTAAACGAAATAAAATTACATCATACTCATCCACCTATTTTTAAGGATATAAATATATTATTTAAAGTTGTAAAACAAATATTCAACTCATATAACCCATTTTTGGTTGCATGATATTGAATTACCTATACTAATATGTACGTAATAAGAATTAAACTGTTAATATTTTAATTTTTGCAATTTTTTTTGCAAAAAATGACATGCTTATTATTAATCATTTAATCTATTACAAAAATAAAATGATCGTTATCAACTATCTGTGGGTGTCTCTTTATAAGTTTTGGCGTAGAGATTGTCGTATAAACCAAAATAATAAAAAAATTCAACATCTTCTTTTTATTTATGACAAATAATAATATACATAAACTATAATTATTATATACATTATACACACCTGTATAATACAAAGCTTAGAACTTGTGGTGTTTGTAGTGATGGTTTTCATAAATTTAGTATCTAGGAATTAACTAGGAATTAATATATATATATATATATATATATATATTTAAATATATATAAAGAGTTTTTTTATATATTGTGATATTATCAACCGGCAAACGGTATTATTATTAACTGTAGTATTATTATTAACTAGTATTATTAACTGAGTCTGTAAAAGACATAAAAGATATTTAGAAAACCAGCTAACGTGCGAATTAGAAAACCGGATTTTGCACAAGTTGAGACGGGGTTGCAGTTACGGGACCGGTCGTGCAAATACATGCTAATTACGTGCTAAATATTGGCATAAGAAAAAGTTTGAAAATCGAAGTATTTCACATGAGGGGGGGGGGGGCACGTGCGAATTAGATAACCGGATTTTGCACAAGTTGAGATTGAGTTGTAGTTACGGGACCGGTCGTGCAAATACATGCTAATTACGTGCTAAATATTGGCATAAGAAAAAGTTTGAAAATCGAAGTATTTCACTTGAGGGGGGGGCTGGGGACACGTGCGAATTAGATAACCGGATTTTGCACAAGTTGAGATTGAGTTGTAGTTACGGGACCGGTCGTGCAAATACATACTAATTACGTGCTAAATATTGGCGTAAGAAAAAGTTTGAAAATCGAAGTATTTCACTTGAGGGGGGGCTGGGGACACGTGCGAATTAGATAACCGGATTTTGCACAAGTTGAGATTGAGTTGTAGTTACGGGACCGGTCGTGCATATACATGCTAATTACGTGCTAAATATTGGCACAAGAAAAAGTTTGAAAATTAGTATTTATAACACGTAGGGGGTCGGAGACACGTGTCTACAGCCCCCCCACTCATTTTTTGATTTTACACTTAAACAAAAAGCATGCAAATTACAAAATTAGGCATGCAAATACATGCTAATTACATGCTAAATATCTGCGCAGAAAAATTTTGAAAATGTTTAAGTGGGGGGGTTGGAGACATGCACGTACGAAATAATGTTATCAATTTATCATACATTTATCAAAATTTTAGTGATTTACAGCGTGATCTACAAGATAAGATTATTGTAAACTGCCTCCTCGATGGCTTCAATTTGATTCTACTGTCGTAATACAAAACGCCATCTCCATATTACTCTATGGATAATACAACCACTGATATCGTTATTTGATTTAAAAATCAAATTCGTCATCTTACCCCGTGCATCAACTAACCCCGCTCTCTCCTATCCACTCTATAGGTCCTAAAATAACAAAAAATTTACAAAAATTCTAAACAAAGTGTTTTCTTTTAAAATATTATGTCATAAAATATAGTGTTTACTATTTGAGAGACTTAAAAAATTTAATTTTTTTTTTAATAAAAATATAATTCTATTATTTTAATTAAAAAAAAAAAAATGTTTTTTAACTCTCTCAAATAGTAAACACTATGTTTTATAACATAATATTTTGAAAGAAAACAAAGTGGGGTGATCGTGCTTAAAAAATTACCACGACCTTATAAATAAAACTAAATTTGGAAAAAATCCTTTTTACATTAATATTATATTGAGTGTTTCTTGAATATTCATATTTTATTTATTTTTAAATCGTATACATTTTATGAAATAAGCGATCTATAACATCTACCAAAAAAATGAATGTTTCGAATGTAATTTTTTTTCTAGTTTCTTTGTTCTATTTTCTAGTTTTCTCTTTTCTAGTTACTTTACTGTTGTTAGTGATATCATATTATTTGGATACCTCAACTATGATATTCTTACATCTTTTTATCTCGTTCTGGCGCATTAGAATGATTATTTTTCAAATAACAACCCGACGACAGGTTTTTAATCGATCATTCCATAGAATGCCTGTGTGTTTTATTTGAATGCCCGTACGGTGTAGAAAATCTCGAAGCAATGATTCGAAACGAGGAGCATTTTACACAATGTCCGAACAATGCGTAAAATGCTCCGATTTTTCACATTGCCCGTAACATACACATTAGTACGTCGTCGTGTCGTACGAGATATCCGTGGAACAGACCACTCGCTTCCAAAGATTAATGCTCGATCGTACGTGCAGGTGACGATCAAACATTGTATATTTTGACGTCGTAAATTATCATTACTATTATTATATTAATGTTAATAACTGTAGTGTTTTTTTCGTCAGCATGCATATTATTATAATGTAGTCTAGGTAAAATAGGATTGTCCATTTTAAAATCACGCCCCTTACCGACCTCTCGTGATACCTTAACGGGTCTAGAATCCAAGCTGCTCGGATGTGCATCGTTTGGAGTTTGAAGGGACGAGTTCAAAAAGATCGGATTTTCGGAACGATTTCTTTTTTCTCATTACGAATATTATAGAACGGCGATTATTTTCAAATTAAAGGATCAAGCAAATGTTATAAATATTTGAGAAACTGAACTCCAAATACAATACTATTGTACACGAAATAACGTTTGATGATGTTTTTAAATTCTAGGTGAAATATTTGTTATGAACAACACGTTTTTGCCACAGAATTACACAGTTGAATTTGTTTGATTCGTTTACACGATAACTGCCAGTAATTACATGTTAATATCAAATCCGTCATCTCATACGTATAGCCGAAGAAATTCTTAAATGGACCACTTGATTGGGTAACGAGTTCTTTTGTACGAATAACATCGAATGGAACGATATTTTCGAAAAAGTTTGTACATTTTACAAAACTCACGAGGAAATCAACGAATTTTTTTTCGAAAAGAACTTTCCCGACACTGACACTAGGTTCTCGCTCGCGTATTCAGTTATTATTGAAAACGTGTATAGTAACTTTTGTGAGTTGTCACACGTCTCGTCGGCGGTCTCGTGGTGTGTCACCTGATCACTGTCGTGTCGCCTCATTATCTCCACGCCGAGCAATAGTTAAACGATGTTTTAATAGGAGTGTTCGATTAAAACGGGCCAAGAGAGGAACTACGCGACGGCGTCCGAAGCGTAGACGTGTTTCGAAGTCGTTATTGAAAAAGCATTAATTACGAAAGCTTGATGAATGAATATAAAGGCAGTTGAGTAGTGCTCGTATAGCCATTTCATCTCCATAGTTATAATTATACTCACGTGACTGCCATACACTTGATTCTTCATTATTTTTCATTCGTGTTCCAGATGAATGTGACTCGATGAATTATAATCGGATCGACTGTCATGAGAACTATTAAGAACGGGAAATCAAAATTTACTCAAAATAATAGGAGATCCTTATTTCCGCCAAAATTAATATTTCAATATAAAAAATCAATGATGATTTTAGTGCAAGTATGTGAACAAATATCTCTAAGACAATATAATTTAGGTAATTAAATCATAATTCATCATCATATTATTATTATATGCACACCAAATAACAACGCGCCATTTTCGAATGTATTTTCATTTGTATATGTCGTATTTGAGATTGCCGAAAAGGCAATATTACAAATGAAAGGTAATTAACCGTACAAATGATCTGTAACAAATTGTACCCCGAGTAAGATATATTTTTTTTGTTTATTTTTCAGTTTTCGAATTGTATTATGTACCCATGAAAACGTGTAAAAACTTAATCAGCTAAAAGTTGTAAAAAAAAAAAAAATTAATTTTATATTTTTTAACCACTATTTTAAATTGAAAAAAATGTTAAAACTTTAATAGTTTGGTAGTTATACTTTCATAAAATTTAACATTTAACAAGTATTTCATAAAATGAATGTTTGTAAATTATTTGGAGAATATGTTAAAATAATATGTCCATATATAATGTAAAAAACTTTATTTTGTCTACTAGTCAACTTAAAAAAAAAAACTTGCTTTACATTTTTCTGTTTTATATTATTATTACACACAAGTAGCAACTTATTATCATAAAATATCATTCATTATCTACAAAATACTCTACGACAATCTTACAGAGGTACTAAATTAAAAAAAAAAAAATTAAAGCACATAAAAGTTTATCTTCTTGGTTATTCGTCTGTAAATATTTTAATCAGTTTCTAAGAAGCTTAAACGTCGAGTCATCTAAATTTTCAATATGATTAACTTTAGGTCCGTTTTAATTAATTTGATAAATTTAAAAAAGATAGTTAATGCGTGCAATAGTGATTAGTAAAATAATAATAAAACGCCCAAATTTATATTGCAATTGCATTGTGAGAATTATGACATTTTATATGTTGTTGATCGTTATACAAATGTAAATCTTGAACGTTATGTCGATGTAAATTTTATTAAATTTTATGAAAATAAACGTGATAAGTTATACGCTTTATATTTTGTCTACATTTTTTCTATCTAAACGTCGCAACCGTTTGATAAAATTCTAATTTTGACGCCTCTCGAGTGGACACTGACATGATTATGCCCTCATGTACCGTTGCACGTGTCGATCGTACCTAAAACCAGCCCTACGGCCGTAAATAAGATTTTTGTTTAATCGATTTTAGCTATTAAGTCATTACTTCAAAAAAGACAGTATTAGGCACTTGACATTTTTCACCATTGGTACAAAAACTCATTTTTTACAAATTCGACCATTTTTTGGATAAATACGGAACTTTTTTTCATCAAATAATATTTTTAACTCACAGTCTGTTAATGTTTATGTTTAGTGTATTCTCTTAATCTATGTGAAAATTTGACGTGTCTTTATTCGTATGCGTATCACAGAATTGAAGGATAATTATTTTTACAATGTTTATCAACACTTGAGAAATAGTTCAAACATCAATTTATGTTATAATTACAATGCATCTTACTTCATTGTAATAATCAAATCATAATAATAGAAAAAAATAATTTATTTGCGACTGATAAGAATTAAAAATATCTTAGTAATATATTAATAAAGAATGATGATGAATCAAAAAACTGTACATAATAAGCGTTAATTAGTTTTAATTAATGTTACTCTATAAATTGTGTTGATATAACTTATAGTAATAAATTGTGATGTATACGTAAAAAAAAAAAAACAAAATAATTTTGTGTAAAGTATGTTTGATATGTATATAATATGAAGATAGAGAAGAGAATAATTTCTTATAAAATCACATAAATACAGTTGCAAAACCAATTAATATTTTAATATTCAATAGTAAGAATGGCACAAACATCTAAAAAAAGAGGCGTGATCTAACCTAATAAATTTTTATTTTTAATACAATTTATTATAAACTATTAATATCAATATATCTGAAAAAATATTTCACAACGTAAAATTTAAACACCAAAATATTCATAACCACGGAAAAAAACATGTATCAATGATTCAAATATAGTTTTTTGGCGAACAGTTAATAGAAATTCAACATTTGATA
This sequence comes from Therioaphis trifolii, assembly GCA_027580255.1. Taxonomy (NCBI): domain Eukaryota; kingdom Metazoa; phylum Arthropoda; class Insecta; order Hemiptera; family Aphididae; genus Therioaphis; species Therioaphis trifolii. Next base: position 29,929,729 of record CM050409.1, on the reverse strand, counting down.
TTATATTAATATGTATATGTCATTAAATTTAAATTTTATTTTTAAGCTCTGAAAAATCACCTTCGACAGAAGCTGACGTAGCTGTATAATATGGCGATTTAAAAATATGTATCATGACGTTAGACTACAGCGGAAATTGTTTGCATATTCTTAACAGATTTTTGTTGAATGCAGGTAAATAGTAGCCATTTAATCGATCTCCTTGTAACGAAATATTCAAAGTTATCTTTGACTTTATATTTTCCAAAAATGAATTAATTAGGTAACATGGAGAATTTTGATAATCCATAAAATTGTCTTCTATTTCCTCTAATTCTAGACTGTCTTGATCCGATGAAGAAAGAATATCCGAGGGCTGCACAATACCTAAACATCATAATATGAGTGCATTATGTTAAAACCATAATCATATATTCTCTTTTGGAGAGAATATAAAAGTTGCAATAAAAAAATGCAATCTTGACATTTTCCAGAGAATGTTAAATAATTTTTGGCTCTAGACGGATTATTTGCAACTCTGCAGCGTTTATACATTATACAGCAACACATATTTTTACTACATTTAATAAACCAATCATTTATTATATTAGTCCATAATCCTTGTTTTAAAACCGTGTAAGTCTTTTTGGAATGTTTCTTGCCATATGTCATACTGGTTGGTGTCATTTTAAGGAAGTCTTTGAAAGGAATATCAAATTTAAATTGGTTATTATCATCTGATGACCCATCTGTTTCATCATCATTCATCAGTTTCAGAATCATTATAACCTGAGGCATAATCTACATTTGTATTAACTTCTGTAACAAGGGGTTTTAAAACTTTTTGCCTTAGTCTGGTTTGCCAAGAATGACGATCTTGATACACGCTTATATATAACGAATTTGCTGATATTTTCCCCTCCAAATTACTGCTTAAACGGCTCCAAATCGGATGTGAGAAACTTTTAATATTATTAGCTTCATCGAATAGTTCGATGGCCAATGATTCTAACTCATTGAAAACTAATTCTGGATCTATTTTTGGCTTTCTTCCTGTTTTAAACTATTATAAAAACAAAAAATTAATTAATACTTTATATTAATTGACATTTTAATGGATACATTTTTCTATATAGTTTACCGGACATGCTTTTTTCGCAATTTTTTTTTATCACCCTATGTATTTTTGGCTAAATAATATACAATTTCATTTATAAAAATTATAAAAAATGATTTTTTTGTTGATTACCTTAGAGAAGTCAAAAGTGAAAATTTTCAAAAGTTTTCAAATGCCACGGGAAAAACCAACAAAAATTGAGGAAAAAACGGTACTTTTTGCGCAAAACCCGTTTTCGACGAAATCGTTTTTTTTATTCAGCCGTTACTCAAAAACTAAAAATTGTAGATACTTGAAAAGTTCACCAAATGATTATATTAGAATCATCTATACGTGGTACAATTTTTGAAAATTTTTGACTTTTTTTGAGCTTTTTATAGACAGTTGAAATTTTTGACTTTTATTAGTTATTTTTTCTGAAAAGTGGATAAAAAAAATTTTGCTGGACAAAAAGTCTTGAAAATTTGATGCAAAGTTCCTCATAAGAATTACTTATCGGGATGAAAAAAAAATTCAAAGTGAAATGCAAAACTTTTTTTTTTTAATCTGACGTATAAATAATCTACTAAAAATGTTATGAGTATAAAAATTAAAACTTACAAAAAACGTAATATTTGCATTATTTGACTAAAAGATAGTTAATCCGATTTTTATAATCAAAACTATACAAAATTACATAATATACATACAAAATGACGATTATATTGCAGTAAATAATTGTAATAATTAATTAGCAAGCACAATTACTAGACTATTACGGCACTTATTCACAAGTAACAATAACTTAATTTCATAAAATGCGTCACTTATGCCCTTTTGGATAGTCGCCGTAGATGAATTAAAATTTAAAATAATCAGATATATATCCCATACAGATATACAAATTATATTTATTATCATATTATAATTCTATAATACTGTCATTATATTTAGAAACATTACATGCTGGATATTATTTTAAAATCAAACAAAAGTACAATTATTTTTGTAATACAATTTAATATTACACTGAGGACAGTTTTATTAAGAACTTATTTATATTATTTAAAGAATATACAACTTAACCTTAAATTTTCCATGTTCAAAATGATGTACACACTATTAAAATAATTAAATTTTATGTAAATAACGAATATCAAAATACAAATGGTAATAAGAAAAAAAGAACAAATGACCAATATTGACCACTGAATATTTTGAGGTACCCAATAAAACGGATTACTAAAAGAATGAAAGAATAGCAACCAATAAGCCCAGTGAATATTTAGGAATTAATATATAGTAATAAACTAGTATTGTACCGAAAAATTATCGCCGTAAAATACGATAAGATACACATCTTTCTTCCTTTATTTTTAGATGATAACATTTTTTGTTTACCGAATTCAGTGGTTCTTCTTCGATAACTGCATGCTTATCTTTGTATACAAACATGTAACTCTTGTGACAAATTTAAAAACAGTAGTTTTTACTTAATATTATTAATTCTACTGAACATTGATTTATTATTATTATAAATATTACCACATATCGTTTATAGATATAACAGTTTTTTCAAAATAACCTGGGTGGGCTAACTTCACAACTTTGAAAGGCCACACGGGTGACTTGAAAATTCCAAAAATGGACTTGTAATTACTTGCAAATTAAAAGCTATCGTTTGGTACCATTTTCGAAGTTCTAGGACAACCTGGGTGGGCTAACTTCACAACTTTGAAAGCTCGTACGGGCCACACGGGTGACTTGAAAATTCCAAAAATGGACTTGCAATTACTTGCAAATTAAAAGCTATCGTTTGGTACCATTTTCGAAGTTCTAGGACAACTTGGATGGGCCACGTGAAGTTGGCCCACCTTTCAGTATTATTGTGTTTACGGGAAAACCATTTACTTGCAAATTCTAAAAATAGACTTGCAAATTCTTGCAAATTACTTGCAAATTAATGGCATTGTTTTGAAGTTAATTTGTTAACATGGGTGGGCCAACTTCACACACGTCTATAGACGACTCAAATTACAAATCCACCGTTTTAACTGCTTGAAATCGGTTATAATCGATTTAGGTGATTCTCGTAATAATTGAGATTTAATGTGCAAAACGTGTAATTATCACGTAGCGTAAAGATGTAAAAAAGTAATATTCATTCGTTCGACCGAGGAATACTGTTGCAATGATGACGATATCAATGATGTCATAATATTTTCCGTAGATATTCCGACATGTTATGTCCGTATAGCCGTACAATATCTGAGTTTTTATATCTATTTATTTCACGGTGAACCCGGAGCCAGGTGATTGGTCACGATGACTGTGGGCTAGTCGTTATGTCCGTGTAAAAAAAAATAATAATAATTACAATTTATAATAATTATTATTATTAATTTAGCTAAAACACCCGATGACCTGGAATAATATTTGAATTTTTTTGCCGTTTCGACCTTTTGAAATTCTCCAATTTCACAAAAACTTTTAATAGTGCGCCCTTGCGGCTATACGTTTTCAATGAAATCATTACATTCACCGAACACTACAAACGAATCGGCGCGATAACGCGAAATACGTTTTTCGACTGTGCGCCTTACATAATATTATGAATAATAATTGTTTCGAACGCGTAAATAGTAAATTCGCTCGTCCTTCCGAAATTCGCTCCCGGGGCTGCTCGGGCACCGCGTTTGCTCCTGCGTGTGCGTCGCGCGTCGATGATATTGTTATTGATAGAATATCGTCGACTTTGCTATCGCGAAATTCGCGCGCAGCGAGATCAAATCGTAACCGCCGCACCGTCGGGAGGGGAAAAAAAACGAGACCACATGGAGATTCCGTCGCCACGGTAATGGAACCGGTGGATCGAGCTTGGGGGGAGGGAGGAGCCTAAAGTAATTTAAAAACAAAAATAACCGTAATTAAAAAACAAAATTTACTGTCGACGATGACATTGAATTATTTTTAGTACCGGTGCCGTATTGTGCCGTAAGCTATATCTATCATATTTTTTTCGTTTACATTTTTTTTCTTTCTTAGCGATTCCGCACATTTTGTTTGACTCGTACGCGAAACGAGAATGTGCGCAATAGTCACGTGTTTAGTTGGTAAAAGCAACCTTTTGTGAGTGATTTGTATGCAGTTAATTTTTATGAAATATTTTCTAAACTAAAAGCGTTTTCCAATTACGTTTGATGGAATAACTTTCAAAAAAAAAAAAAAAAAAAAACAATAAATTAATAAAATTTAATAAAATCAATAATAATAATATAAAGATCATTACTCTTTTATAAATTATAACTACACGTATTTTTTTTCTCATAACCGATTTCATTGAAAAACGGATAAATCGCTTACGACACAGTTGCAGAGCTATTGCTTTTTCACACGTCAACGTGTTATTCCCATTACGCGCCCGAACAGGCGTACGAAAACGAAAATGTAAAATCCATTATTTTTAATGGCGCGTTTAAGTTTTCGTTTCGGCCATTTCTGTGGACATTAACGACGCGTCAAAAAAATCTTCGGGAAAACCATGACGTTGTCACGTCGTCGTCGCACAGTACCTACCTAATTATTATCGTGATAATGTCGTAGAAACGGATTCTCACGGCGATTGTTTTTGATTACGTAGTGCCCTCGTGTCGGCGCCGGGACGGCCGTGCGATGTGGCACAGTGGCGAGGCGAACTGTTCGAGTACAAAGAACAAAATGGATTTCTCCTACCCGATGATATTCGAATATCAAACATTCCAAAAATACGTAGTCTTTCGCCAAAAGTACACAGTCAAGTACGGAAAAAAGTTCGATTTCTTTTTTCGTATGGGGGGGTACCTCATTATCGTCGAAACAGTCAATTATTTTAATTATATATTATTGTTTTTTATTTTAGTTATGATATTGTTAAAAGCCATTATGCACTGCCACGTTACCCGTCAGTAACGCAATTAAGGGATATCGAGTACAAAGCCCTTTTCGAAGTTTATGCCACAACTTGCTATTAGTGGGCCCAAACGCAAGACAGAACTATGGGCCCACCTTTTCTCTGCATTTTTTTAAAAACGACATATTATAGGTAGGTAATACATCAAATTGTTAACCTTTTCTCCTGTGGTATAATATATATTCAATAAATAATTGTACTTATAGGTACAAGTGTTTAAATAGGGTTGAATAGAACAAAAAATAAAAAATTCTCATACTACACATTAAATAACACTGTCCCAACATATACTGATTATATTTTATTAAAAACACACACCTACACGAAATATCTATAAGCATGTGTCAATGTTTGTTACTTTAGTAACCATTTTAAATTATTGACATAAATCATTTTTATTTTTTTTTTTTAATTTTTTTTTTTAATTGAATACAATTTATAAATAATATTATAATACGGTAGAAGCCGCTTATTAGAAACACTTTGGGACCAACGTGAAATGTGTCAATTAACCGACTGTTTCTAATAAGCGATTGGTTTGATTTGTACTATGAAAAAAAAAAAAAAATGAAAAATACGCGAAAAATATATGTATTTATATATATTTAACTATATGTGTATAGTGTATATTATATATATTTATCTATTTATGTTTATTGTATAGTTTTAAAAAGTTTGTTTAAATGTATAAGTATATTTTACTATATTATTTAAAATATTTATCCATCTTAATTTGTTTTTTTGCATCGAGTAACTCCATGACCATATTTTCATACGAGTAATGCTGTTCAAAACCTATTTTATCCACACGATGCTGAACATTTAGAGCTTCTAAAATTGCCCGAAAGTTTCTAAAATGTGCCTAAATTTGTTTCAAATAACCGATGTGATGTTTCAATAATCCGATTTATTTTCAATGTTCTAATATACGGCCGGCCCGTCCCGGGACATTTCGTGTCAATAACGCGATTGTGTCAATTATCCGTGTTTCTAATAAGCGGCTTCTACTGTATTACTTTTAACGAGGGGCCCCTATATGAAAATAATTAATGTCTAGCCAGGGAATGCAACGCATACCCAGCGTCCCCTATTGTTGCGGCACTGCAGTTTATAACGCACAATGTGTTACCGAAATGAAGTTTTACTCCTAATGGCGACTATAATCGAATTTCGTTTCGATTCTACAACCCCTCCCCCCAAAATTGAATCCTACGTACGTCGTAATTATATAGCCTGTTTTTATTTCATATTCATACATAAAAGTAATTACCTCATCGCTTTTACAAGTAAGTGCGTATTATGATTAAAATATGTGCACGAAAAAAATCGTGAGAAGTAGCTCGACAACGGTCAACCGTCGCGCCGTCCCTGAAAAACTCCTTCAGCTCCACTCCGATGCAGGTGGCGTGCATCACGTACGCGTAGGGGAGAGTCGGGTTTTATTATTAGGACCCCCATTTCGATCGGGCCACTCGCTCATCTCGTCTGGTAAAATAATAATGAATATACTATTAGATAAAATAACATCATAATAATACACAAAACAAAATACAGGTGTATACATTGAAAAATAAAAATAATTTAATTATGTAGTTGCTTAAATTTAAAAAAAATTAATATTTTTTTAATTACAGGGTTGGATGTGGTTAAAACTAATAGAAAAGTGACTGAATTTAATCATAAGTGACCGAAAAATGACCTATATAAATATGTACCATGCCAACTATCAGTTATGGAAATCATAAAATAAATGACAATGATATTGTAATAATACATAATTTAATAGTATTTTATATGTATGTTGATAATATCATATTTAAGATCATTGATTGGAACTTCTATTATTTTAATCATATAAGTTATAGTAAAATGTATACACATTTCTTTGTGTAATACTTTTTAACAAAAAATAAATCAAATAATTATAAAAATACAAATACAAATTATAGTAAAACAGATAATACATATTTTTAGACACATATTGAAAATATAAAATTAAAAATTAAATAAATAAATAAAAAATACAATATTTTTTATACATTCTTCAACAAAATATCTTTTAGACCTTGTAATTATAAACATAACTCATAATACTATAACAATTTTAATTATCTTAACTATATGAGTTTACAAAACTTATATACTTATATACTTACATAGCTGGACTTTACTAATTTTTATGAAGTGGTTAATTTTTTTTGCAATTATTATTAAATTTTATATTATTGCCTACCCAAATTTCTTTTAATAGAATAAAATAAAAAATGCACTTATCTATGAACATTGAACATAAACTACCAACAAAAGATTTTAATTTATGCAAATTTGGATAATAAGTGACTAAAGTGACTTCTTTCCTAATGGGACTTAAAGTGACTTAATATCAAAAAAGTGACCAAGTATTCAGGATTATTTGTACAGATAGACGGGGGCTTGTGGTAGGTGTAAAACATACTACATAGGATTAAGTGTGGTGAGATGAAATGTAGAAAAGTGTCAGGGTCTTAAGTGATAAGAAAATTCCAATGAGGTTGAAAGGTAAGTTTTATAGAAGTGAGGTGAGACCAACTATCAGGATATATTACAGGAAAATAGTACAAAGTATGAGTGTAGCGGAAATGAGAATGTTTAGACGGATGAGTGAAGTGACAAGACAAGAAACAAGTATATAAAAGGTAGTATTGATGTAGCGTCAATAGTAGACAAGTTTAGAGAGAAAATACTAAAATAGAAACAGTAAGAGAGGTAATTGATAGTTAAAAATGAAAATTACGCAGAAGCGAAAAGGTATTAATTTTAAATTTGAATTGATATGCAATTTTGGTTATTTTTTAATTGAATTATATTTTGTTGCAATTTTTTAAAATTTTATGTTTTTTTAATTTAAAGTGACCATAATAATTTGCAGCAAGAGAAATTACATTACCTGGTTCAGAACAAAGGCTCTGCATTTTGTCACCTTTTAATACACGATTAATATTAGTAACATAAGAAAACATCAGAATTCTAAAAGCATGATTTAAAAACAAATTTTTGGTATCATGTGATGAACACAAAGATGGAAATTTAATTTTAGGATGTATATAGTTTAAAAAATTTAGTTTTATATTAGGTGTTAAAAAAAAAAAATCAATATGAGAATTAAATTCATTAAGAAAAATAGAGTAGACATTAATTGAGATTATTGATGGTGTTTGAAGGGAACAATTGTCATATTGTCTAGCATTAATAATATTTCTATGTCTATTATTTTCAGAAGTTAAAATTTCATTACAAAATTGACAATTATTTGTTATTTTTTTAACTTTTTTTATGATAGCTCCTGCAACATATGACTGACAACCCAACGCTAATTTAGTATCATTTTTAAGAATTTGATTTTTTACAGGGATATTTATGTCGGTGAATACTATTGGAGGACTTAATACATTTGAAGTGCACAGTAAATTTTTAAAATTTGATAAATTTTCACAGTTGTCATTTTCACAGTTAGCACCGACACTTTGGGATGACATTAAATTGTTTATTATAAGTGACTTAAAAGAAGATTGAAAATTTGAAGAAGTAGGGTTTACATTACGGCATCCATGGCTGCGAACTTGACAAAACAAATTTTCTACTGGATCTTGATTGAAGGATCTCAGAGTTATAAATTTAAAACCATTACCTAAAAGCTTCTTACAAAGGTATTTGATTCCTGTAATTGTGGTTACCCAGTTTTTGAGTGTTGGCACATTAATAGGAAATTTCATACTGTTTAATATTATTAAAGCTTCATCCCAAAATTTCCAATGAGGTGATGATAATGTTACGGCACATCTCAGTTCTTTTCCTGGTATAACTGTGGTAGAACTACTGTTGACACTATCAAAGAGTTTGTCCATAAACAAACATAGTTTTGCAGTGTCTGCTGCAGATGAATCTAGTTTATCATCTTTCTCACCTAATGAAATTTAAATGGGTAAATATATGTGATAAGTATTAACAACTTTCTAAATTATTATAAAAACTTTATTTACCATTCCACTCAGACAACATGAGCATAATGGAGCCAACTCTTTGACTCAGAACTTGTGCTGCCACAGACACCTTCATTTTTTTCAATTTATCTGGGTAGATATGGGCGTCAGTTAGTTTCGGAGTCATTCTTTCTCCCACATCAAGTCGTACTTTATCAATTTCATAGAATTGAATTATATGCCTCCACTTCGCAATTCTTTTTTCTCCATTTGTATAAAACAATAAATCTTTTGTAAGAAGATTGTTTCTTACTCCCTTCAAGAGGTGAGGAGGATCATACAGAGCGACAATTTCTTGTCCGTCAATTTCAAAGCCAAGATTTTGTTTTTCTTTGCTTCTACGAGTGTAGTTTTCTACTGTTTCTCTAACTAATACATTAGTAGCAGCTACATTTGTTGGAGCTTGATCACAAACAGTGGCAATAATTTTCAAACCTGTAGATTGAACTGCTCTTATTACTTCTTTTAAAGCGACAACTAAATCAGGTGTTTTGATTCCGCTTTCAGAAAAATAAAATGCAATTGGTTGCTTAAATTTACGCTTAACACCTCGAACCATAAAAGTTAAAGCTTTATCGGCAAATTTCAATTTTCTATTAGAATTACCTAAATCTTGAATTCCAATAATTTTGTCCTCAACTTCACAATACTGAATTCCTGCTGCCAGTGAAATTTCATCAAAGAGTAGTACACAATTTTTGTCAAGTTTATTTTTGAAATCGCCCACAGTTTTCTTCAAATGGTCAATCAATTGATAATTTATTCCTGGTGCTAGTGGTAGTTGATTTAGTAAAGCCATTAGTGTTTTCCGAGATGGTAAAGCGAAAGTCTTTGATAAAAGGCGATAGGTTTTAGCACTAGATTTGTATAGGGATAACGCAAAAACCTTATCATCAATTGAAAATCTTCTTCCTCTTGGTAAAACACGTTGAACTTTCATTTGGGTTTTGAAGAAGTTTATTGAAGTTGCATTCATTTTCTCAATCATCCACCCATGTCTCTTTATATAACTCTTAGCTTCAACCAACTTTTTTTGAGTCATCAGGTGCCTTCTATTTATGACTGAAATAGATTTTTTATAATCTACAATAGCCCGATGCAGGTGTTTTTTCCTAGGTGTCATGTGCTTGATACGGGTGAGGTTAATTTCTCTCAGGCATCCTTTTCTCTTAATACATTTACCTAGAAGTAAAAATATTAAAATATAATTAATCAAATATGTATGAGTCAAGTATAAAAATTACTATATACCTTTTTTTGACTGGTAATTGTTTTCATCTAAGTATGAAATACCATCAAGGTCACTAGTATCTAGATTAATGGAACATTTCACATTTACATGTTTTGTGGGTTGATTTTCACCTATAAGTAAAAAAAAAAAACACTGTCTAAAACAAAATATAATTTTGAATCTCTATGCATATTTTTTTGAAAATAAATGTTTATTAATAATGTTAAGAAAACAATTATTAGTTAGTGTTGTCAAAAATATATTTTGTTAACTTGAACTTTGTTATATTATAATTCACATTAATTATATTAGGTACTTGTATTTATATTTACCTATATCAATGCTGAACAAATCTAGATCAGAGGCATTCATAACTACTTTTTCTGATTCTAAATCAGAAGCATCTACTACCACAACATTTTCTGATTCTAAATCAGAGGCATCTACTACCGCAACATTTTCTGATTCTAAATCAGAGGCATCTACTATTACAACATTTTCTACTTCTAATCTTGTATCTGTAGAAAAAAAAATGTAATTAACATATAAGCATCTAGTGTAAAATTTAAAGCATTATAATCTATTAAAATGTAGGTATTTTTCTTTATATTACCAAAATGTCATACATTTATTATTTATTTAGATCTCAAAAACCAATAAATTTTGCATTTTAATGTTAATCTTTAACATATAAAACAATGCCATTATTAGTAAGGAAAAAAATAAGATAATAATTTGATGCTGCTTCAATAAGCAGATTACCAACATGTTTTTGCTCTGGATGTCTATTAATAGTAGCTAATTATAATAATATGTAAGCTTGTTTCATAATTTATTAAAAAAATATTAAAACTAATAGAATCTAAGTTAATTAAAACGAGTGGAAAGATTTTGAACCCGCTCTCTCGGTGCCAATTCTACGCTTTACAAATAAAAATATATCTAAATATGCAATGAATAACCACCTAGGGAGACGATATTTCCGCGACGTAGCACATGATCAATGTATCTGAAAATTAATTTTCCTATTACCTGTTGCCTCACCTATTGCCTACTGAAGTAGTTACTTCAGATGAAATTAAAAAAAAAAATCTGCTCGGATTTTCAAGCAACACCAAATATATTTAATACTATTTTCCATAATAAGGGTTTAATTGTTTATAGACTTACCTGTAGGCAATAACAAGGTCGGTATGGCTTCCTTGTGGAGCCGTTTTGTACCAAGTATTTTAAACTTAGGTTCAAAATGGATGTCACAAACAACATATTTTTCATACGTTTCAATCAAAGATAAATTGTTCAGTTTATTATTGTTGCACTTGTTTACCCATATATTGAAAAAATAAACGTCTTTCGGAAACCTGTGTTTAATTCCTGTACGGTTTTTACATAAATTTACAACACAAGTTTTTGACGGCATTTTAAATTAAAAAATAATACACCGCAGTTAAAATGTTTTTAATTGTAATAACGCAAGACACGTAACGAATTCGCACAGAAAACCAGAATCAAAGCATAAAAGAGTAACTAAAAATCAAAGTAAGTTGATACTGAAAAGAAAAAAAAAAGGATCGGAATGATCGGATACAGAAAGACTACAGCTAATAGCTATACAGCAAAGAACAAGAAGAGTAAGTAAAAACTACCCAAGGTTTTACCCAAGTGATTGTTTATTATTGCTGGCTAAATTTAGCAATATATATTATTTATTTTCTGCGTAGTTGGCAGCCACGCGTAATATTTATTGTGAGGTTGGTCACAATTGTCGCTAAAATATTAGTACATTATCGGGTATAAGAGTTATCGGCCCATGAGTGTCGTCGTATGACGGATGCGATAACTCGAAGAACAGAATGTTATTAGAAAGTATTCATAGCTGTTACGTTGCATACAGCGTGCGTTAGTGGGTGACGCGATACGTGTCAACAGGTCTTGTGTGCAAAGGAGAGGCCGCCGCCGCCGCTGCTGCAGGGTGTACGACCGGCGAGATCGTCGCAGCGATTGCGGTCCTGAGAACGAGCTAAATATAATCTTGCCTCCGCCCTCTCTTCTAACCTCCGAGTCCTTCCTTTGCGTCCGCCGGTTTTTATTGAACGGTCTACGATTGCGTCAGGAGATGTAAGTGTACGGATGAACGACGAAATACTCGTCAGTCGAACGATAGCCCCGGGCGGAATACCCGGGGACGTCTTTAAACCACGCTTGTCGGTCACGAGTGTTTCAAAAGTCCGAACGGGCGCCGTCACCAAAAACAGCGGAATGTTTCGTAAAATTTATTCGGATTTTTCGCGTGCGAACAATCACGTAATGTTAATTTATTCGTTGACGATCGCCCGTGTACGGACTCTGCCGCTCCCTCCGCGTCAGACGGTCACCTTGCCGGTCGCCACGTATTCCCACAATCGTGGCCACAGTGTGACTATACAAGCGGTTTAAGCGGTCGCCGATTGTACGGCGGAATCACGTGTACATTGTAAACCGCGTGTGTGTGTGTGTGTGTGTGTGTGTGTGTGTGTGTGTGTGTGTGTGTGTGTGTGTGTGTGTACACGAATCTCGTGTCCGCACTGCTTTGCGGTGCCCGTGACGAGTGAAAAAATAACTTTGATAAATAACAGCCAAAAGTATATAGAAAACGGTAAAACTCGAGTGTCGGAGACAGGGCCGGATTTTACAGAGGGTTTTAAGGGTACTTGCCCCAGGTAGCAGATGTTTGGGGGGCATTTGGATGCCGGGATACTTTAAGTTTTAACAATACATTCTTTAAGTTTTTGACCATTGATTAAGGAAACTTTTGAAGAAAAATATAAATTTCAAAAAATATACATATATATTGATTTATATTTATGTTATTTGGGTTACAAATAAATACGCCAAGATGTTCTTTTTCGCTCTTCTAATTATGAAAGTTTAATTTAATTATTATAAAATCGCCATCTTTAATTTAAATTTTGAAATTTGTGAAACATGAACAGTGGTATTTTAAACTCGAAATAAACAAGTTTAAGCAGATATTTTCAACGGGCAAGTTTGCAAATTTGAATTTTTTTTTTCCTTTACTGCGTAGGCCATAGATATTGGGTAATATTAATTTTTTACTGCTAGGGGCTTCAAGAAATCGATTTGCCCCAGACGTCCAAAAGTCTAAATCCGGCCCTGGACTTAGAGAAAAAAAAACAACGAGCGGGTCGGGGACGCGTTCGAACGGTGTCTGAAGTACCTATGAATAGAGTGCCCTGTGCGTAATTATTATTATGACGATTCAACAATAAAGCTCGATCGAATAATAGAAATGGCCGTTGAAAACACATTACTTCGAGTGACGAGTTTATTGTGTTGTCACATATTACATATTATTACATAATATTTATGTTTCGGTAATACTCCGCGCGAAACAATCAGTGCGAGTGCCCACTTTACGCGCTACGAATCGCGTAGGTAACGAGAGTATAGTATATTAATATAATAAATCGTACCGTTGGATATTATTTTGTTTGTAGTTTCATTTATATTTTATTTGAAATACCGCACGTTCGACGGGCAAACAACGTGTCCCTTAAACTAGGCGCGTTGAAAAAAAAGAGCGTATTAATACGTAAAGAATAAATATAAAACTATAATAGGGCGTTGCACGATGCACATTTTCTATACGAGTAGGTACTTAATCAAATAGGTATACACCACGGTACGTGTATATTATGTATACATATAATAATGTTTATAATATGTTTGTAATATAATATAATATAATATGTTTGTAATATGTTTACGATTCGTTTATTTGAAAATTGTTCGGATTGCTCAACGTGAGTGACTTGTAAAGACGTAAACAGTAGTCCTCGAGAGAAAACGGCCCAGAGACCTACTGAACGGTTAATTTCAAATAACAAAAAAAAAAAAAAAAAAAAAAAAGAAATTAATTAAAACAGTAACCTCGCCAACTGAATTCTGAAGTAGTACACCGGATACCCCATTTTATCACGTCGTCCGGTCTAGTGAGTAAATATCAGCTTTTTTTTATCAAATTGTATACGTTAAAAAAGATTGTAAATATTCCTTGAACTAATAAAAAAAATATACACACACACACACACACACAGAAGTGTGTTTTGGTACATTTTTTCCAGAGGTTCTCGCGATGTTTGGTTCTTGATTTGTTTGTATCATAATCTTCCCACGCACGAAATCGGTAGTATAAAAACGTGTGTAGATAATATAACGAAGATTAATTTTTTTCAAAAATTATCGGCGAGCCATATTTGTTGTAATGTACAATTTCAAATTTAGCATATTGTGCGACTAAATCATGATGTAGTTACAAATTATCGTCCAGTCGAGTGCTTTTTTTTCTAAAATTAAATGATAGAAATGCGTTCAAAGTTCGAAATAAAATTGGTAAAAAGAATCGTTAAATAATAAATACTCGCGATGTATGTTTAGACTTGAAATTGATAATTTGTTTTGACCCGGTGATGATTTTTAAATTGTGTTCAATTTTCATGTATTTACTATTTGGCTACATTATATCATGCTACTTATGTTATTTATATTATCTTTATTGTCTTCTTAACGATGATAATATTATTAATCTCATTGCTTCTGTGAATTGTATTGGGCATCTTGCCCGTGAATAAATAAATAATAATAATAGTTATAAATCAAAACCAGTCGTTAACAAACCAAAGGTGTACGTACAATAATACTCTAGGCCATAAACGTTAGGGATCCCGGATTTTTTTTTTTTATATATATATAGGACATTTGAAATCAAACCGAAAATTAACACAAATGTTGATTTAGAAGGAGAGGGTTTAGTTTCTAAAAATTCAAAGTTAGGCTCAAAATTCAAAAATTATTGTTAGTCCTTTCATTTGTTAATTTTTCCTTTTTTTAAATTGGAACCAAGATTTTTATACCTTAAAAATATTGAAACAACATACTATAGTAGATATAAGAACATATGATATGTTCACAGTGAACATACTATTACATAATTAGATAACGGTAATGTGGAAATTCTTATAAAAAATCTAGAAAATCGTACTTATTTTACACGATTATCCATCTCTTTTAAGCTACTAGCTTGTGTAAGAGATAGAGAGTAATAAAGTAATAATAATTAAGAACACAAATTATATTATATAAGTAACAAAACAAAGTGATAAATAAAATAGAAGATGAGAATCTCGATGTTAAAATTATTGAAGAATCATACCAACACAAGGTAACGAACTAAAAAAATGTGTTTTAAATGTATTGTTTGTTGATTTTTTTACGAACTTACTGTAAAATGACATAAAACAGTTGTAAATTTAGTATTATATTAAATATTCTGCAAATAATAAATGTTAATTTTAAATCTACATTAATTGGGTGTTTTTGCCCAGAACATAAACCTCGGTGTTAAAATTTTTGAAGAAGTAAGTGAGTAAAATGTGTTTTATTTTAAATTCGATAAAATTTCAAACTTGCATGATCATCGTCGTCTATCGCTGTTTTGTCCTTCGAAAAGCTTCAAAAGCCCGTCTTCGTCAACAATACTTGATAAAAATTAAATTATTCAGGTGCATAATACTTGATAATTTACAAAACCATTAAGTGACGACACTTTTCGCGATTCTCTAGAAACACTCGACTCGTATCGATCTCGTTAATAATGCCAAAAAAAAAAAACAATTCACCACAGAGTGTGTACACACACGTCGAAAGCGTCGACGAGTTCAGTCAGAATAATTCCAGGATAGGAGTAAGAGGGTGAGAGAAGACCACGCGTTCACAAAGAAATCCGGGCCCCGATCATTATCGATCGACACGTTTACGATATAAGCACAAGACTACAAGAGACTTTGAGGTTTTAATTCCCATTTTGCGTCGTCAAACGTCTGACGTAGCCATTAAAACGTCTCGCGTCTAATGACGATATACGTATTATCTCGGTATGGATTTATCGTACGTCAGCCGTGTATAGGTACGACGTTGCGACACGTGTGTTTATCGAGCGGCGGAGTGGGGGTATTTCGGACGCGATTGTCGAAATAAAAAAAATAAAAACCAAAAAAAAAATAAAATTCACCACGTATTCTTATAACTAGGGCTGAGGACTTGTAGTTTTTTCATATTTATTTTTTTTTTTTTTAGAAAGATCATAGAATAGTGTGAGTGATCGACAGATATGTTTTGATAACACCGGGAGGTCGTATTTAAAAATTGATTTCGCATATTTTGTAATTATCGCATTTAAAAGCATATTTGAGTGTATTAGAAAAATTAAAATCGAAATGCGTATAGGAAGTGAGGAACTTCATCTGCCCCACATGTTTTATCGCATACTCGTGTTTTATTAAATCGTGTGCACCACGTGATATTATTTCATCTTCTCAAAACTTTTCTACGAGGGCGTACCCAAAAGAAAACGAACTGATGTTGTGCGGGACGGAGTATTCGTAGTACTGCATTTTTGCCGATAAGGGCGTATATAGAGGTACTTCTCAACAGTCAGTATGCCAACGGCCGACACCGTAGAAGGTTTCGTAACATTGGTGTGATTTTAAAAAAAAAATAGTTATTTTGCGTACTTGTCGTTTTTTTTTGTAATAGCTGATTTTCGTGAACAGTGTGCGGCTGTCAAGTTTTGCCTCTAGCCGGGGAAAACGGGCACAGAAACCCCTTGAAAATACGGTAACAGCTGACAAAGGTGATGCTTTAGGGAAAACTTAAGTATTTTAGTGGTTTTCTCGTTTAAAAAGTTGCGAAATGTCGATAGACGATCAAGCTCGCTCTGGACGTCCTTCGACGGCGCGAACCGACGAAAATGGAATGGAAATAATATTAAATACATATGAGACACTTTTTTAGGTATATTAAATAGTGTTTTATTATGATTGAAAATCGTGATACAAAATTTGATTAGAATTATTTTAAAAAAACTGCGGAAATTATTTTAGCCCTGCTTTTAATTTTTTTTTTTTTTTATACGGTCACCCTAATCTAACCCAGTGTGTTTCGCAGCATTACCACACCCACCCACCCGCCCTTAACAGGTATTGCGACTTCGATTCCCAGGTATAGGGATCGGCGCCACTGACGCGTTATGGAACACGTACAACACGTGTGCGGCGTACGATTGCTTTCGATTAGTGCGGCGAACGACGCGCTCGGGCGCGGTTCGGACGAAAAAGACGGACGGAAATACATATTCACGAAGTCGGTCTCTCGGAGACTAGTATAAGTGATATCGCAATCGATTCGGCGGCGGCGGCGACGACGTGTAATAGAGATTAATGGTGTTTTTTTTATCGGCCGGAGGAAGACGAGCGGAGGTGGAGGGAGGGGAGGGCTTCTAAAACGTCTGGACTCACCCGTCCCCTTCCCGCGGCTCGACTAAATCGAATGTGGCACAAAATTAATAATAATTTCCACGGTGCGCCGACCGCCGGTGAAGAGATAGTTACGTCTAACTGTACAGAGAAATAATAAAGTTTATCTCTGCAGCAACGTTTATCGTGCGTTCGTCACTCGAGTAAAATAAAAAATAAAAAAAACAGGTTTATACAGTTTTTCCGTTTACTTTGTCAATTCAAACACACACACACACACACACACACACACACACACACACACACACACACACACACACACACACACACACACACACACACACACACACACACACACACGCACACTTTTTTCTTTCGTTACCGACGAAAAATAATTTCGTATTTTTAATTTTTTCTTCCCGTCCGGAAGTAGGTGAAAATTATCGTTCGTTTACGTCCGTTTTCGCGGCTGTGTAAGTCACGACTCGGCGGTGCCACCGGTCACCGCAAATCACGGCCGGGCGAGGTGAATGATGGTAATTCACCGTTTACTTTACGGGTCCGCAGAAAGTGAGTTTACGCGCACACGGGAAAGTATTCGGCGACGATAGGAAAACGGTTTTGGTTTTGAAAACTCATTCGCGTTGGCTTGGGCGTTCGACTTTCGTCCGGACACACGACCCGTCCACGAGGAGTTTCACCGCGGCTCGCGGTCGTCGTGAGTACGACAACGATTACGATTACTATACACGGGTGTTTGAGCGGTGTGACCAAGGCCGTGCCTGGGGGGGGGGGGCCGACATTTTTTTCGTATTATATCATGTCGTAGTCTAAAATAATCAAAAAACATAATTCGATGTTCACGTCAAATAAATAAATATAACTAATATTCTTGTGCTTTTGTAGCGTACGACGAATAATACGTATTATTATACCATTACTATAATCAACGATTTATCTCATACGGCACTTTGGTCCGATCAGAGACGCCCGAAAGGAGGGGCAGTAGGGGCCATTGGAGATGAGACATTTTTACGCGTCATATCCGGCGAGTGTTTAAAATGTAGCATTTATAACGTGCAGGTGAATTCGTTTTGAAAACACTGTTTGTAAAACGCCTCTTGTAGCGACACGAACGATCTATCGAGTCGCGGTGTATAGACTATAGAGCGATGGTCGAAATTCGAAAAGTTTTATACAGTTTTGGACTTTTCTAGACGAAATCCGACCGACCGTCGCGCTCGTTTGCCGACACAGACCAATATCGTGATAACATTCCTACGGGACTGACAGTAGTCGGCGACAAAGCCCGGTAAAATAGTGCAGTGTCAGTAAAATAATGCAGCAAAAACTGGAAACTCAAAATGTGATTTTACATGAAAGCTTTTCAATAATTGACGAAACGAAAGAAAAAATTCATTCTATTGCTGGATCGAAACGTGCAACACTTAGAACAACATTAAACGATTTTTTCAACAAAAATGAAGGTCTGAAAATTCTACGAAAAATTGATTCAGTGTTATTAGGTGAAAACGTTCAGCTCGGAGATCTTTATCAAGACCCGACAATACTAAGTTGCTTCAGATGTGCCCCAATAACTTCGGTTGACGTCGAACGTTCGTGCTCAGTGTTTAAAAATATGTTAACCGATAAACGACACAGCTTCACAGGATAAAAACTTAAAATGCATTTGATTATTCGTTTTAATAATAAATACGTACAATTTTAAAAATAAATCAAGTTCAGAAAATTCCCTAAATTTTTTTTTCTAGTAAGTATTTAAGTAATAAATTATTATAAGTTTTATGGTAAATTTTAAATAAATAAAAAATTCTTGCATATTTTTTTACATATTTTCATAATTTTGACTGCATATTTTTTGCATATTTTCACGATTTTCACTGCATATTATATGGCATATTTCGATACTTTTAAAAGCATACAAATCCGCACTCTAAGCATAGCCTACGGGGTGAGTCGGTACCAGGCCCGTATTCGTGATTTTTTTGTCCCGGGGAACCTGTAAAAATTTCAGTCCCTTTTTTTGCAGTTGGGGGGGGGGTCTGATTTCCGAATCGGAAAAACCCGAATAATCCGTAAAATTTTATCTGACCTGAGAAAATATCGCGTAAAATCATTTCGATCGATGTAGTGTTCGGGTGTCGTGTGTAGAAAACAGACGTACCGTTCGCCGCGTAGGTGACCTTCGATGATTTGATTGGATTTTACGTGCGTGTAGCCATGTATAATAATTTTATAAACGTTGTAGATGCTGTATTGTACCGGTGTACAGCCGACATAGAAATAAAATCGACGTTCAAATGTCTTACGGCAAAGAAAATCGACTAATGTTAATATCGAAAACATGCAAAAAAATGTGCCCTGTCATAATGCAGCCGTCAAAAAAAAAAATAAATAAAAAAATGTCGTAAAATTAACGGCACCAAAGTTGCGCCTGAAGGGGACAATCGCTCACCGTGCCACTTCCTCCTAAATACGGGCCCGGTCGGCACGGACTGCTACGACACTATTATAAGTGTTGATCGAAACGGCGTTTACACGTTGTACTCGTTGTAATATTATGTACATAGATGATACATTGATCCATTATACGAACAACGTTTACTCTTCCGCTCAGACTAGGGTGACCATATGAAAAAAAAAATAAATAAAAAACAGGACTAATACGATTTTCATTGTTTTCAAATAATTTCAATCAAATTTGTTATCAAAATTTCTGATCGTAATAAAAATCATAATTTCATATACCTACCTAAAATAGAATCTAATACGTATTTAATATAATTTATATTCATATAAAGCACTTACAAAACTCATATATTATCATTTTTAATTAATAGATACAAAATGAATAAATAAAAATAGTAGTGACTTAATAAATTAAAAATGTTTACAATGTTCTCAAACACTTAATTCCTATACCCCAGGTACTGACTTTTTCAAAACTTTTTTATGCATATTGATGATTATTTTTTCGGATCGCATTTAAATTTGTCGTCTTTTTCCGAAAATCTTATCAAATCTAATAATTGGCTGGAGTACATAATATATTGTGTATATTTTACCTATATAATATAATTATAAACATGTTTGCAGCTTTATAAGATTGACTAAAAAACAGTACAAAAAGCGTCCTGAGAGACATTCGTCAGGATAACAGGACACAAATAAAGGACAATCCTGTAAAAAACAGGAAGTCTGGTCACCGTGGCTCAGACATATAAATACCTATAATCAAACTTTGGACGGAGAAAAATATTTTGTTTTGTTATTTTATTTTTTTTGTTTCATTGTTATGATAGCTTTTTAAAAACAAATTTTTTCCACGGAGCACTTAGTGTTATTTTGATACCCGACACTCTGCTGACGTCGACGGTCTCGTATCGTATGGCACGTTGGCCGGATTCTACGGGCACGAGAAAATGCGAATGCGCCGCGGAAACTCCGGCACGCGCTTTAATTGTTTAGCCGTCGTTTTATGTTTTAATTCGGTTTTTGTTTTTTCACCTGCAGTTGTGCGAACCGCGCGCGAAAGTCTGCGTTTTACATTACATATTATATTTGCCCGAATTATTCAAACACGACGAGTATCTAGGTCGGTCTGCTCGTACACGTTGATAAAAATAAAAACACACGATCGATACAGTGCGCGGAGTATCAACACGTTGTTCGTACGACGTAAAAATTACAAATTTATTAAAAAATTCCGAATGAAAAAATTGCAAAAAGACGTTTACACGTTTGGTTTTCGTTTCCTCGGATTCGTATATGGACCAGGGATGGCAAATAAGTGGCACGCGTGCCAACGTTGGCACGTATGAGATTTTCGACGGCACTCGAAAAACTTTCATTCGTCCATATATAATATATGTATATTTATAGATTTTTAAGTATAAATTGCACATAATATCAATAATATATATTTCACAACGACGTCATCTTATCTTTATTATTATCAGTGATGTATTGCTAAAATAAATCATGGGTATACGCCTCATATTTTCATGTAGTAATACTACCTATCATATGGTAGGAACTAGATACCAAAAATGTTTTTTTCGCTTCGCTCGAACAAAATTCACTTTACTTTTATTCACCCGAAACCTCATAGAATATCATATTTTTGTATTTGTTTTATAATAACAAACAATACCTGAGAATCCCCATGAAGACTTAAGAGAAGATGGTGCCGTGACCTTAACTCTTAATCTCAAAAAAAAAAAAAAAAAAAAAAACTATATTATATATCTAACATAACAATTAAACCAATGTAAAGTGTAGCTGCTGGGTTACTTCTTTTATCAAGTAAATCATGTCATACTTTATTATAAATTTACAGATTGTATATATTCAATAACAAAAAAAAAAAAAAATTTATATAAATTTTATATTGCAGTGCAATATGATCTTAGAATTATAATATTATTTTAAGTCTATATGAATACGATATAATAGCGTTTTCTATCTTTTTAATTAAATTGCACTACATTAATTACATGCTTTCGTTATTAGCGATTTTCACTTTAACCTAATACCTATGCTTGCGGGAGTCTCTTTTCGGTATTAAATCATAGGTATTTATCAGCAAAACAAATTCACTATGCCAATAACTACACCAGTGCCAATAACTACCTACTTTACCCTACACTTCCAAAGGCTAGGAACAGATTAACGGAGCAAGATTCGGCAGCGTGTATTGCCTTGCAATCAACATCATAACACGAACCAGACATAAAAAAAAGCTTTCAACCAATACGAAGCAAAAGGTTTCTAATAACAAACAATAATAATAGTTTAATAATTTTTTTACATTATTTCCATTTTTACATAATTTTCTACATTACAATCATTAATTTTTCATTTGTATTTTTCTGTGTTAATAAAAATAATTATTATGGCACGGCTGAGTTTTTTTTTTTTTTTTTTGAATTATGTCATAATTTTTTAATTATGTTACTTACATTCTCTGATTTATTCATGTGATCAAAAAATTTGTTGATGGTTAAAGGCTTGTGCGAATTGACAGCTAAATGAGCATTATATTCATCAACTGTTTATATTTGATCTTCAGTTACATTAGAAGTTGTATTTGAATAACATTTTTGTTTTATTTGTTGTGGGCAATTTGAACATTTAGGTAAATGTGCTTTCATTTTATTCAAATTCATATTATACTCTTTTTGACAAAACTAGCATGACTGACGTTTATCGTTAGATATGAATTGTTCAAAGTATTTACGCACTATGTCCTTTTTTCTTCCCATAATTTTATTTTATAGTTCACAAATTTAAGCAACAATAAAAATAAATAATTTGTATTTCATCAACAAAGCAAAAACGAAAAAAAAGCGCAAAAGCAAGACTAATGCCGCGTTACCAACGCATTCTTAATGCCGTAAGCGTAACACGGTATATCTATATTCTACATTTCTACCGTGTTTGTATTGTAGTCACGTGATATTTTAATATACTTTAATATTTATGTTACAACCAAGGTGGAGATATATCCACTTTGGTTACAACCACAATTTAAGATAAAACAGTATAGCCATATTAAAAAAAAAATAGGTACCCAATTTTTCAAAGGAAAAAATCACGTGGGTAAATACCCAGGTATTTACCCAAAATATATTTCTTACCCGTTGGGTATTTACCCACAGCCCATCACTAGTCAGTATTAAGAAAGTCAGCATTTATTTTGAAACGTTTCAAGAATTGCATTGAGCTCACACAGATAAAATCTTCAAGGCTTTTATTTAATATCCTCGAAGCATACACTTGTACCGAACCTTAGATCATATACCATGGTATATGATCTAAGTACCGAACCGATAGCCCGAACCCAAATTCGGGTCGTTTCGGATTTCAACCGTTCAGACTTGTTTGAATTTTCTGGCCGAAAATTAGGGGTAGGTACTATTCTATATATAGGTAGATGCTCTTGATTTGCGACGCTGATCAATACATGAAATATTGTGATTGATTTTTAATACATAATTTTTATCTACAATCATTATCGATCATCTGAATCATCCTGATCGTTATTCATCATCTGAAGAACTATCATGTTCCATATTTTTTTTGTTTTTATAAAATATTACTAGTAAGTACAACTGCACACCATGCACTCGTCTACTGTCGAAAAATGATTGTCGAAAATACAATACGTGGTTTACTGTAGTTATTATCACGAGTCACGACATGATATAATATGATTATTTAATCATCTGTGTTAGCTATTGACTTATTTCAGTCCGGAAGGAAAATTCGAGGACACTCAATGCGGCTGTACCCGAAAAAATTCGGACCGAATATTTTTCTGTTCGGGTCTAGTGTACGCGCGGCTTTAATCATCTTAATTCTGTATACGTTTAATTTGGGAAATGGTTTATATTATGAGAAACTCTATATTTCTTTGTTTTTCATTTGAAAAGCGATTAATAACTTGTTTTGGATCCACAGCAATATTCCTGTGTACAGTGGCGGCTCGAAGGAGGTATATTTGAATCACGTGATTCATAGAAATATTAATGGGTGGGTGGGTGTCCTGTGGTTGGGAAAGGTAGTTCGAATAATTTTCGAAAGTTGGTAATTCAATTAGAAATATAATGTTTAGCTCTATATGTGTATCAACGTAAGTCGTACAGTAACAGCTAACATTAGGTTAAGGGACGTCGTACCCTAGTACCCGCATGTTTAAAGAATGGAATAAAAAATATTATATTTGTTAATTCGAAGAAATTATCGATGAAATATAACGATTAACGTTACTCATAATAGTAGGTTACTGATTAGAGGGTGGGTGATGTAAAAATATTAAACGTGAGTCAAGAAAAAAAAGTTCAAGCCGCCACTGCCTGTGTACACTGAGTAATGCCAGGCTAGTCAGTCGGTCTTCTCCAGTCGCATAAAAACAAGTTCTTTGTCGATTACACATTCTGATGGTAACTTGTTAAATATGTATACTGTTATCAAGAAATCCGGTTGATATACCCGAAGCGAATTTATCAAGTATAGTTGCCTATTTATTCCGTAGACCAGTGGTGCCCAACCTGCGGCCCGCACGCCACATGTGGCCCGCGAAGGTACTCTATGTGGCCCGCGAAGGTACTCTATGTGGCCCGCGAAGGTATTCTATGTGGCCCGTTAAACATTTTTAAAGTAAAACAAAATATTCAAATAAAAGTAAAATGGTTACATAGGTAATACAATTCTTTTTATTAATTTTTAAATCCCGTCATCTTTTCAATAGTCAATAAAAGATAGGAAAACAAGTACTACATGTGCACTGTATGCACCGTACACCTAAAGTGACCATATATTTTTTTAATCAAAACGAGACAAAAAAAAAAAATCATAATATTATTTGTTACAAACAAGTATTTTTAATTTAATAATATTACTAGCAAATTTTTGTGGTACTTATAATGTTTTTAAAGGACAAAAAAATTAAATTAACTTATTACGCTTACTAATTAACTTATTATAAACAAAATGTTTTCGTGTAATAATTACAAAATTAAATACTTGTATATTTTTCTAAAAACGATATTTCGTCAAAGAACATTTATTTTCATTATTTCTTTTGTCTACTTTTTGAAAATGGGACATTTTAGCGTCCCGAAAATTTCCCAGGGGACAACGGGACAGAGATTCAAAAAAACGGGACGTATGATCACCTTATGTATACCTGCTATGTGTGACAAAACTATATTATTAGATTGGCGTTGAGATTATTCGGACTTTATTAATTGGTGACCCGCTCGAAGAAATTGTTTACCAAAGTGGCTCGCCGAAGAAAATAAGCTGGGCATCACTGCCGTAGACCATAGCTATTAGTTGTCATTCGTATTTGCACGAGTCTACAGGAGACTGGGTGCACAAAGCCATATTGACTGTGTAACGATTCCATTGTAGTGATTGAAACGACTTTGGGTTTTGCACTTTTACCGCAGAACAGAATGATTTTACATTTCATTTTAATTAATACATATTTTCTATATTTATTTTGTCAAATAACATAATGCATGATATTACAGGTGAATAGAGAACGCGAGTCAGTCCTATCGTTGATTCAGCGCACAAATACGTGTATCTCATGTAAGTAGTACATCGCGAATAAACTGAGTTGGTTTCACAACCATCGAGCTTTTTGAATATTTCACCCAGATCATCTATTTTTTTTTTCAATGCATGCGTCAAATTCTTAACTTGATGTTTTTGTTTGTCTCATGCATCACTATAACACGTAAACATTGTATTTTTTAACGATAACAAATAACTTACTTGACTCTCTTTAAATAATGTCTATTAATGGATGAATGCTGTTGGTGTGTGAACAATACTATGATAAGACTGGACTACTGGAGTGACTAGAGACTGAAAGAATACAAAATTAATAGGAATTTTGTACACCACACCAATTGGCTGATAAGAAGTTTCCAGACAGGATCTTTAGTCATAGATTAAAAACGAGTAACTTTTTCATAATTTTATTGAAAATAAAAATTAACAATTTATAAAATATATATGACACCGTTGGACAACTTACAATAATCAATAATAATATTTTCCTAAGATAAAAATAATTTATAATAATCAATGGTATATATTCGTATTAGATTGTTGCCGGCATATAAATCTCTTATACATTGAAAAATATGGTTCAGATAACATTTTCTTGGGCAATCGTGTTATATGGATATAAATTTATAGATATGCGTATGAAAACTTCGAAATAAATACTGTTATGTTTTTTGGGTGGTTCAATAGGGTGGGAAATGAATTCTATACATAAAAAAAAAGGCGCGATTTGAGTAATTTGCAGACCATGACATTGTTTAGAGTGTAAAATCAGTCGATTGCCTATTTTTTCAAGCACATAAATTTCATTAAAAATATTATCGAATAAATTCTATTTACAAGATTCATTGAATGAGATAATAAACTAAAAATGTCTAAAATAAATAAATTAGTAAAAATACGATTTGAATAATTATTATAAAATTAATGTCATAGAAAATAAAACATTTAGGCCAATATGATAAACAAAATAATGGTTCGACCAAGACTGAAAAGTTTCGTGCATAATAAAAATATATATTTTTGCATATTACAAATTTGGCTATAAAAATGAGACTAAGGAAGTTAACTTGTAAATGTAATTCATAAGTTTAAGGAAATCCATTTCTGGATTTTTATGGCCAAGTATTATTTTTACAACATTATAACTAAACATCCAATTAACAACATTAATTATTTTATAAATCCATTTCTAAACACAATAGACTTCACTACTTTGGATGAAGTTTAGGTAAAGATAATTGAAACTTAATAATAAACACTATCAAATTGAAAAATTACTAAAAACAATTCTAGGTAAGTACAACTGTTTAGGGTTAATAATAAATTATACATGTATAAATTATATAAATGCTTTACATAATGTATAACCCTAAGGAATGTTAAAAATATATATATAAAAATTCACTTTTAAAAATTATTTGGTAAATCTTATCTCTAAATGGATATTGATTTGATTAATCATTATTTATATGTTATCTGGAAAATGTTAATAGATTAAAAGATTAACAATTGGTCATTTAAAAAGTTTTAGAATTATTATGTTTTTTCTTATTATTATTACGAGGCAGTGTTAAACTAGTAAGGAAATTATTAATCATTAACTGTAAAAGATGACATTCTTCTTCTTCTTCTTCAAGAAGAAGAAGAAAGTAAAATATGACATAATTCATCATATTTAGAAGTCAAAATAAAATAAAAAATGAATAAAATAATTACAATAAATATAAAAATAATGATATTGATGCAAAGTATAAACGGTTGAACCTTGAAGACTAGAAGATTAAAAATAAATAAATAGTTTACGATAGTAAAAAACAAAAATGATTAGTATTTTAAATTATACAGACAGGGCATTGGATTGACACTTAGTGTTTTCATTTACCTTTTGGAATGGATTTTACAAATACTGATTAAAAGTATGTACAATTAATGTGACCACTTCATTTAAAAAATATTGGGTACACATAAAATAATAATAATAATAATAATAATAAAATGGTAAAGTCCTAAGTACTGGTTTGATTATGTTTTTTTTTCCATTAATATAATTAATAATTCTTATAGAAACCCTATTATCAACATTACACTCTTGTTACAAGTTCCATGATCTTTTTCATTTCCTTCTCCATTTCCATTCGCTTCTCTACCTCTACGTCTAGTTTATTCGACAATTTGTCAAGTAAACTATTTTGTAATTGAACAGTGGATTCCAATTGTTTCACCTAATAAGCATACATAAATCATTTAAAGTAAATATGATATTACAAGCCTATTCGAATATGTTTACCTTTTCATTTAGTACTGCTATCAGACTTTTCTCTACCGATGGTGAGGACGGATTAAAATCAGCAGATATATTTGCAACTGGACTGGTAGGTGTGCTAACAGTAACTGATTCTGGTGTGGTTATTAATGGTGGAACATAACCAGGAGGTTTAAAAACAACACCACCAACGCCTACTGAAGTTAATCCAGACTTTGATGTGACTGTAGTTGTTTCTGAACTCTCAGATGTAATAGTTGTGGTAGATGGACTGATCATTACTCGCGTTCTGCCACCTCCTAATTACATACACACAGATTAATGATAAGAACATAAGAATAAAAAACTGACATTTTCTAGCATTTGGTAGTTATACAAGAAAAAATGTTAAAATTCAAAAAATATTTTGACCAAAATATGATTAAAAATATATTATTTAAGAAAGGTTCAATATTTACATTATCTTAACCAGGTCAAAAATTAATAGCTCATTTCTAGTATCATTAAAAGTACATAAAAATAGGTAAATATGTTTTTAGAGTAAATTATGATACATTACAAGACAAGATTTTTTTTAAAACATTTTTAGAACAATTGACTGATTCTAAAGTAAATATAGGCACCTATAACTGAATTTGCAGTTGACGACTTTTTAGCCTGGTTCATCTTCAACTCTAGAACCCATGGAGCTTTTTCTTTATCTACACCGGGTATTCCATTTGTTGGTATAGGATCAACAGTAGAATCTTCTTCAGTGGACACATTGAATGCTGCTGATGGTGGTCTCCTTTTGGGCGCTTTAGCTCGAGATGCAGTTGGATGACTAAGCATGGCAGTCCTCTCTATTTGATCAAAATTAGGACTCTTGGCCTCGGTAGAGTTATCATTCTAAAGAAAATATATGACATACTTATTAAGAAAATAATGTAATTATTAATAGAATATTTAGAAAATATATGTACATTTGTAAATACTAATGATGCTGGAGATGATTCTTGGCCAGATGAAGGTGTTACATGATACGAAGATTTACTCATACATGATCCATCAGGAAAATCAGACGTTTTCTTCATAGAACCAACTGACTCAGAACGTTTCACAGCTATAGAGCCGTATGCTTTAGAATCATTGATTTCAGTAGCTACTTGTTTAATTTTGTCTGAAGAATTTTGATCCGAATTCAACATGGATTTGATTCCACTAAGGGTTTTAGACAAAGAAGATGTGGAAGAACTTTTAGCAGTCGGTGGTTTTTTGGTAGTGGGTGGTGGTGGTGGCAATGCAGGTTTTTTGCTTACTACTGGTCCCGAAGATTTATTTTCCATTTGGCTCTGAAAAACCTTGCGCAAAGAAGCTGTTGTACTGCTACGTGGACTACTAACTGATTTTTCAGATTTGTTTGCAAGCTGAATCAACAACAGAACACATGTGCTCATAAATATTTATTCATTATACATATATAATACTATAGTGATTTTTAGACCAATTTAATGTTAAAATAAAAATTTACCTCGTCTTGGTTCAGCACTTGCACAAAATTGTCAGGAAATACACCAATTTTTCCTTTAAGTTCTCCTTTCCACCAACCTTTATCTTCCACTTCACGTGATAAAATTGTAACTATATCACCTTCAACTAATGTTAGCTCATCACTATTCACTGCATCATATGGAAAAAGTGCTATACACAATTCTTTGACTAGAAAAAAAAACAAATAAAAATTATTTATCAATACAATTAAGAAGTTTATTATCATCATTTTTTTTTATATACAATAGTAATAAACCCTAATAATTAAATTCTATAATTGGGAACTTAATATTATAATACAGAAACGTTAAAGGTACTTTCTGGAATTTTCTATGAAATTGAAAGAATGAATTTGCAGAAAAAAACTAAAAATCAAATATTGTATGTCAAATTATGATACGCCTTACGCTGCACTCTCGTTCTTTCCTGAAGTAACTGTTTCTCCGAACTTCCTTTGCTATTCCCCAAAAGAACTACCGCGTCTTCCTCAATCCCTGGTCGATTCTTTGTTTAATGAATATATTTCATATAATTTTCCCAGCTCTGTTCAAATTTTTACCGATGGCTCTGTTTCTCCTAACTCTGCCGGCTTCTCATTCTTCATCCCCTCACTCAATATATCTTTTGCTGATAAACTATATCCTCAGACATCATCTTTCTCTGCTGAATGTTATGCTATAATTAGCGCTCTGCAATTCACCTTCACATTAGAATACAGTTCTTTTCTTATCTTATCCGACTCCCAATCATGTCTTCTTGCTATATCCTCTGATTCGTTCTTATCTTCCCTGTCTCCTCTTGTTCTCATCATTAAATCCCTAGTATATCGTCTTAGTCTTGCTGATAAAACAGTTAAGTTTTTCTGGATCCCTAGTCATGTTGGTATAGCCGGTAATGAGCGTGCCGACCACCTAAAGTTCTCAACCAAATCCCTCACCAATTTTTCTCCTTATAAAACTCCTGCTTCAGACCTTCTTCCGATTCACCGTAAACTATTGCGCAATGCCTGGCAAACTAAATGGGACTCTCTACCACCTAACTATGCTGCATGGCATAGACATATAGTTTCCTTTATTCCCAAACATCCATGGTTCAAAGACCTTGAGATTTCTAGGCACCTAATCATATCCTACACTCGACTTCGAATCGGTCATAGCTTACTTCCTCACCATTCCTCTAAACTCAATTTAAACTCTTCCCCTCTCTGTACGCTACACCTAGACGAATCGTTATGCGATTTTGATCATATTCTTTTCAATTGCCCTTCTCTCATTTCCAGTAGACTACTCCTTCTTTCTTTCCTTTCTTCTTTTGGCTATATCTCTCCAGATTCTAATCTTCTCCTCAACTCTCGATTCATTCCAATCATCCGTTCTCTTATCCAATTCATTCATACTGCTGGCTTTCTTATTTGAAGTTTATAATTAGTTCATAATTTTATATTGTAATCGCTTTGCTGTAATTATTTTTTTTAAATAAAAAGCAAATTAAATTAAAAAAAAAAAAAAAAAAAAAAAAAAAAAAATATTGTATGGCTGTCACAAGACGGCTACTAAAAACTTCAAATATTATGGTGTTAAATAAATATCAAGTATTTATTGATTTATGACTAATATTGTATTAATTATTTTGATAATAAAATTAAAATTCAATATAGGTCATGGCTTTACACAAGTGTAATATTCCTAGTAATTTTTTGTGAGGGCCAACTGTCCTTCACTAATTCACCCCTTCTTTAGCAAGTAAGGCTCATTATAAGAAGTTTTATAAAAAAATTAAATTATATTTTAAAAAAAATTTAGATTAAAAAAAGTAATATTTTATAGTAGTTTCAACCAAAACTAATTGAATAAATCAAACACTTTTAAAGACAAAATTTTCAATAAATATACTCAAGTAACAATCCAAAAAGAATAAAGGTTTTTTTTTTTAGGTCAATATTGAAATTTTAAGTGAAATTATCTTTAAGTTTATGGATAAGTAAAATTAAAAGAGTGACAAAAAAGGTAAATTTAATATTTTTAAATTTTAACACATATAAAGCTTTGTCTTGAAACAAAAAACATAATATATATTTTAATTAATTGCTTATTTTAATCATAAAATACTTACTACTTCATAAACATAAAAACTACCTTTCTTAAGTATTATAAAATTGGAAATTCGTGTAACAGTAAATAATACAATAATGTCAATTTAAAAATTGTATTAATATTTGAAATTCTAAATATTATAATTAATAAAATGAAAATATTTTCAAGAACACTGAATTTTAAAATGTTTTGTACTTAATACAGTAAGCTCAATTTTCCAAGTATAATTAACTATTATTTGTTATAACATAAAACTATAAATCTATATTTAAAATTGAAATTATGAAGATTAAATAAGTTTTACATTTTTTACTTTTTAATTCTCCAGGGCAAAACTTCACATATTTCGAGCATTATGATAATTATACAATGATAATTTAACTTTTAACCATAACATTTTTTGATAGAAATTGAGATTTTAAATTCCAGTAAAAGTATATATTGATTATTGAATAATACTGTACTATTAGTATTTATTTTTAAAAAGAAAAACGATAATACTATTTAATGTTCATATTCCATATTTTTTAAATTATTACTAGAGATAAAATGTCTTTTAAAAGCAAGGCTACTCAAAATATATTCAAAATATAATTCTCATGAAATAAGTTACATTTTTTAAAACATGCATGCATATAATATATATGAGAATCATGAAAAATTTACTATTAGGACTCAGGAGCAAATTTTTTCTTATTCTTACTCATAAGAACTATTAAGATATATAAAATAGGAAAAATAAAGAAACAAATTAAATAAAATCAAAATAATACTGCATACATGTTTATGTAAATCCTAATCAGGAAATTTCAAAACCAAAATGATTTCTGTTCAATTCAGAAAAGTATGTTATTATAGCAAGGAATTATCATAAACACTTTCAACATAATTCTAATAATTGTTTCATGGAAGTAGGAAGATACCGATACACACAATAAAAAATAAATAAATATGAATCTCTCCCCATCAATATATCACTGTATTTTAATATAAATATCTAAGCATTTAATAACATTTTAAACTTTATCAGAAATTAACACACTTAATCTAAACCAAAAGAGAATTAAAAAATAAAAATGTTATTAAATTATAAATATGAAAAACCTAATTTATTATTTTATCATAATATTAATGTGAACTGAGTTTAAAAAAATATAGATGAATACTTAATAGTAAGTATAGTCAATAAATACTATGAATATTTAAATACATTATTTTTTTGTTATTATTATTTTTTATTTTTTACTTTTTGCAACCAATAAAAACTTATATAAATTTGAAATTGTAATATGTGATTAAAATATAATATTCCATTGAATAATTAATTGAAAGTTATTAAATCATGATTTCTTTTAATTAAAATGACAATAAACAATTTAGTTTTTGTAGCAATAATTTCACACATGCAATACTCAATGAGCTTAAAAAAATTTAACCAAACTTGCACATAAATGTGGTTTCATATAGGTTTATAAAACAATGACTCGACAAATAAGTTATACAATTAAGTTTAATGTAGGCACCTTTGTACAAATATTTTAATAATGAAACGCATTAACATTGAATCTATTTAATTAGTCTTTTTTTCATGTTAGTATATGATTATTCAATAAAGTAGGATTTTAAATAAGGTAATACACATACCTGGTTTTGGAGGCAGAACTGGTACACTTGGTTCTGAACTATCAGCAGATTTCAATGGTTCCGCAATTGGTTTTTCTAAAATACAATAAATACATTTTTTATATTCGTATAAAACAATTAAATAATGTCAAATTATTAAATCAGATTCACCAATCACAAATTACTCAAATATTCATACAAAAATATTAAATAAAAAAAAAAAAAATACCTTTTTTAAAATTTTCTTCTTTTTTGAGAGACCCAGTAGAAGTCTTCGAGTCACTTCTGCTGACACTTTTAACATCTGATATTTCAGTAACATAATTTGATGGAAATACTCCAATCTATTATTTAAGAGAAATTATGATTAAAATAATTATTTATCATTAACACAAAATAAATATTGAAAATTACATTTTAAAAGTCAAATTTAAAAGACGATAAATATTTTTTTAAATAAATAATTAGTTGATAAAATAGGTTGTTTATTTTCATCATCTTTAATTATAATCAAATATTGAAGTATTCTTACAAACAGAATGTGCATTATTAATATAAAACATTTTTATTGAATCATTATAAATTTCAATTTTATCATAATTGATGTATAACATCTTATCTAATGAGTAGTGAGTAATATTTTATATATCTGTAAATTTGTAAATATTATAATGTAATTAATAAATGAATAACAATTTTGTTTGAATTATACTTAAGTAAAAGTAAACTATTTATTGAGCTTAATGAAACGTGAATATTTTTTAAATGTGAATGCATATATTTATTAATTTAAGTAACAATAGTCAGTCATTTTGTATTGAAACTCCAACTTAAATATACATAATGTTTTTTATTACCATTCTAGGATTGAAAAAAGTAAAAAAGATGGATAGATAAATACATTAACCATTAATGGCATCAATACATTTTTTTTCGGTGTTCTTTAGTAACCAATACATAAATACAGTGGCGAACCCAGGGGGTGGACCACCCCCTTGGCTTATGTCATAGTGTTATTTTTTAAAGTTTGCATGAAATGTTCCTCGAAACTTATTGATTAGATTGATTATTACTTATGAGTTATAAGATTGGATTTAGACATTAGGTATTTTGTTGATAACACTTCGAAACCGATAAATTAGATAATATCACAGTCTTATATACCTAATATAACAATAATATTATCAACGATTGTCAATAACATACTATATCCAAACTAGTTTTTTTTTTTTTTTTTTTTTTTTTTATTAGAGCTTTCAGTAGAACTATTAAGCTCGACAATTAAGGAATACAATTTTAGAGTATATAGTATTACATAGTGTGAAACTTATAACCTAGAATATTATAACAAATTTAAATAAGGAAGCCAGCCTCAAGGATGAAGGAAATAATTAGATAGATAACAGATACTGAATTTGAGTTTAATATGTCGGAAATATTTAAAGGGATGTTGAGGGACTTAAGAGAGTTAAATAAGGAAGTTCGTTTAGTTGATAAGAAGGGACAATCGAACAGGATATGGGATAAGTCACAAATGCTCTCCTCTATATGGAGGGTACAAAGAGGGGAGTCGTTAAGATTAAGTTTGTACGCATGGGAAGGAAGGAGATGGTGGCCAATCCAAACTAGTTATAAGATAAAATATAATATAAGTATGTCGTATATCTTAAATCGTGTTGCAACACTGTTTTTCTATAACATTGTTATGATGAACTAATATATATTTATTATACTTTTTCGGACCCCCCTCCCCTCGAATAAATCCTGGTTGCACCACTGCATAAATATATAAATATAGAAGTACTATACATGTACTAACACAAATAATACCTTATATAATATGAGGTAAATAAAAAAGATAATCTCATTTCTACCTACATCTATTATTAAAAAAAAAAAATAATAAACAAAAGTCAATACAATTTAAAAATTAATCAATATTTTATGTTTATTTTGATTGATATGACACCTTTACAAGGAAATCTGTCAATTAACTAATTTGAATAGATAATTTACAATTTAAAAAAAAAACTGTCACAAAACAAAATACTAGATATTATATCAAAATTGATAAATGTTTTTTTTTTTATATTTCACTGAGTTCAAATTTTATCAAAAAAGAAAGAAATTATCCAACACAAATTCAATTATTAAAATAGAACTAAATAGAATTAGGTAGTAAATACAAATTATTAGGCAGATACATAATATAATTAATGCATCATATAATATTCACACTATACATTTCATATTAATTCTAACAAACTTTAGAAGTTGAAAGATGAAATATCTAGTGCATTGGTAGCCAAACTACAGTCAACAGGCCATATAATTATTTTATATTATACCTCTTACATATGTAATATACATGTATAATAAAAAATGTATATTTTTTATATATTTTTATTACTTATTGATTTATTAATAATTAAAGATATATGAAGGCCCATTAAAGATATATGTGGGGGCCATGAGGTAGAACTCTAATTAAAAATCTAATTAAAAAAAAATGTTGGTACCTTATATAAATATTATGTATGTTTGTATACTAAAAAAGTCATAAAAAGATACAATTAAATCACGAGATTAAATATGTCATGTACCTATTCATTCCGAATATCTTGATGATTAAATAGAAAATTTTAAAATTCTCTTTTTACTAAGAAATTATTTTCCCTTGTGGCAAGAGATTAACAAGTTTGGTCACCACTGATATAATGAATCTATTTTCATTGAAGTAAAATGCTTACTCTTACTCAAGGAAAAATATTTAGTATAAGAAATAATCTCTGATTAAAATTAATTTATTAGCATTATAAAAGTTATAAATCATTATAAAAAATTCACATTAAAACATATAAATTAAGTAAATAATTGTTTTTTTTTCAGATTTAAGTTTAAAATTTGAACTTAATAAATCAAATAATTTAAAAACTGATTTTGGAAAAGAAATTGGTTTTCACGGTAAGATTTTAATAATTTATAAATATTGATCAAAACATATTAAGAATATATTTTTTTAAGTAGGTTACTCAGGTTAGGAATTTTTTTAAATTAATAAAATTAGGTTTTTAATTCTTATGGTATTATATTAAAAATACCTATATATAAACAAAACCTCATTACATTATACAATATACATATATTTATTACAATACATTATATTGTATAAAGATTAAACTTATAGACTTTATGATGAGGAAATATTTTTCCTTGAGAAATATTTTATTGAAAACCAATGAGTACCAAAACGATTTCTTTGACAAATCTATCAAGTAAAAGAATACTTCTT
This sequence comes from Therioaphis trifolii, assembly GCA_027580255.1. Taxonomy (NCBI): domain Eukaryota; kingdom Metazoa; phylum Arthropoda; class Insecta; order Hemiptera; family Aphididae; genus Therioaphis; species Therioaphis trifolii. The sequence goes on along the minus strand of CM050409.1, from coordinate 29,893,235 downwards.
GATGAAACAGTTATTTCAAAACAAGAAAAAATTACTATAATTTAAGTCTTTAATGATAATATTGCACAAGTGCCAAATCAGGTACTCACTTCATTTCTGAGCTCTCCCTTCCACCAACCTTCTTCGACTTCACCGAGAACTTCAATCACATCATCAATGTTCAACTCCAATTCATCCCTGTTAGCCGGTTTATAACTGAATAACACTTTGCATTTTCTGGCGTTTTCTAATGAAACAACATGATCATAAAGTAACGTATCATATCCACATACATGCAATGTTTATATTGTGTACAAATAACTATGTGGATGAGAGCAGAAAGATGAAATTGAGAGCGACTTACTTTTTCTCAAAACGACTCCGGTAGAATTATGAACAATCTGCAACGTACAGAGACAACATTAGTAAGCATGTGTGTGTGTGTGTGTGAAAACAACGGTCAGTTAGTAGATGGTACCTTAACATAGTTGTCAGGGAACATTCCTTTCTTGCCGTCTTTGTTGAGTCCTTCCATCCATCCGTCCGGCATGGGTTTGACGTCGGTGATCACGTCGCCCTTCTTCAACGTCAACTCATCCGGCTCGCGGGCCTCGTAATCGAATTGGACCACGGCCTCTGCGTGCGGACAAAACACAATAGTCAACGGAAGAGTTGAAAAACAATAAACAACATAGACAGTAGCGACGCGGACGCACGACTGGTGGTCGGGTTTGCCAGAGAATCGTGATGAACGAGGCCGAGGGATTACATAACGAAACGTAACTGACGGCCAGGAGAGTAACAAGCAGCAGCCGCGGCCGGGAAAGAAGGGAAAGACGGCGAGGCGAGAAAAAAGGAGAGCAAAGACAACGCGTAGTGGAAAAATCGTTCGTCGACCACCGAGAGCTCGTAGCCACTTACCCATTTGCGGCGGCGGTCGTCGGCGGCTGTGCAACGTAACGGCCGACGGTGTCGTTCATCTGACGGACGAGCAGCGGCGGCAGCGGCAGCAGCAACGGCAACGGCGGTCGCGACGGCGACGACGGCACGTCATGTCTGGCGAATGCGCGCGGACGGTCGTGGCGGCGGAATGGCGAATAGGTCGACGTCGGCGTGCGTGAGCGAGTGCGTGCGTGCGTGCGTGTGCGCGCGCGGTGTTGCTACGACGACCGCACCGCGGCCGATGAGATCATATCCGTCCCGTCGTCGTCGACGTCGTTACTGTTTCGATTGTTGTTGTCGTCGTTTTGTCGATACGACGATAAGTCCGACGTGATTTCGTTTTGTTTTTTTAATTCCTGTTGTTTGGTTTTCAAAACGTTATCGCCGCCGCGATAATGACGACGAAACGCTGCCGCCGGCCGCCGCGTAACACGCGACGCGACTTTCCCGCGACGGACGGACACGAGACGGCAACAGTAATGATAATTGATAATGATAATAATAACAATAATAATAAAAACAATAATATCAACACACAGACGTACAACGGACGTCGCGTGCGTGCGTTACCTACGACGCGGCGGGTCTGCTGCCGGCGTGCTCATCCCGATTTCCGCCGTCGACGCGGCGCGGGCGACCGGCGTGAGGTTCAAAAAAAAAAAAAACAAAAACAAAAACAATAACGAAACGAAACCCGGCGAGAATCGTGCGTGCCGGTTAATTTTTTTCGATTATCGCTCTCACGATAACGACCCACGTTTGAACGGTTGGTTTGTTTTGTTTTTTCAATTTATTAATTTTATTACATAATAGTTCTTTGAATTCACCACTCCGTGAGCGTCGGATTTGTAAACGTCGTTATCGTGTCGCGCGAGACTGTCGAGTGGTTATGACGTAGCGACGGAACTTTCTTAATAATAATAATAATAGTATAGTATCGTGTGAGTTGGCGAACGACGTCCGACCGAGTGGCGCGCGCGACTGACGACTACCACTCTACGCGCCGCCCGCCCGCCCGCGTTCTCTGGAGCCGGAGTAGTAGTAGTTGTAGTTGTAGTTGTATAGTAGTGGTCGTACTCGTAGTCGTTTCGACGGCGACGGCGACGTGTAGCCACATCAAGGACGCGAATTTTCCCCGTACCCCCCGACACCGCCGGCACCGTTTCTTCCGTGTGTGATAACGGTAAAAAATATCATCGCGGCCGCCGCCGCCGACACACGTTGCACGGTTTCGACGAATAATAATAATAATAATAATAGTGAAAAAAAGCTTTTACGATCTTATATTATTATCTTATTATGGTCTACGCACGGTGTTCCGTTCACGCCGCTCGTCCAGTCCGCGCAGTTTTGATAATAATATTACAATAATATTAATCCTACACCGGTCGAACAGGTGATCCGGGTATGCGTATTCTTCGACGCGCGAGCGCGAGCGCACGTTTTAATAACACAATAATATTATTTTTATTATTATTATTATTATTATCGTTATTATTATCGTACGCGGCACGGATGTGTTGCACCTGCACGACAGAGGTTTTTTGTTTTTTTTTTTTTCCATTCGTTCTCTTTCTCTTTTTCTCTCTCTCTCACTCTAAATCTCTCTCTCTCTCTCTCTCTCTCTATAGTCTCTTTTGTTTTTCAACGACTCGAGAGTTGATCGGAGTGGGTCGGGTCTCGGGTGCCGCGTGGCCGGTGCGACCGGAAACGGACGAGAGTTCCCAACAGCGGCAGATATTCTATACGCCATCGCCGCCGCCGCCGTCCTCGTGGCGCGTCCGACGACACGCCCGCGCGCGTATGTACACAGTCCACCGGTATGCAAACACCCCCAACACGACGTCGGACGTTATCGGCCCTCGGAGGATTTCAATTTATCATTACTCGGTGTTTCGGTTTTTCCCCCGAACTCGTGAATCGTCCACTCAGAGATCCCGGGAAAAAATACGATTGCGTTGAAATCCGCGCCTCGTGTTTCGTTCGCTAGACAGATGATTTTCCCTGGTTTTCTGGTTTTCGCAGGCGAGATATGCCACTGATCAGTCACCGGATCATGGGAAAATGCGCCTAGTGGCAATGATTTCACCCGCACCCCAGTAGGTACCCTGCGTTTTTATCGGATTCTGCCCCGAATACTTTGACCTTGTTCGATCTTGTTTTATAAAAAACAACGCGTATATATCGTGACACAAAGTTATCACAACGAATGAAATAAACACTACCAGTAGGGCATAACAAGTCTTTTGTCTAAATTAAATAATTATTTATTTCAAAATCAAATTTCAGAAATACTTTTTTCCAGCTTTGTTATCAGAAAAATGATTAATTACCCGTAATTTAATTTAATTTATTGATTTACGCCGTGACAGGCAATAATTCAAATACAATATTTGATTGATAAATTAATATATCAAAAACAGTTGAATAATATAGTAACAAAGAAAAAACTAGTATAATAATATGTGAAGTACTCGTATCTGGTGAAAAACGTGAAAGACTAGGCTGAGTTGAGGCTGCGTAACATTCTGTGGAGTGGATGGTTGTATCCTTAGGAAGGGTGGTGATAGGGTAATAGAAAAAGGGAATGATTTATAGTGGAGTGAGACGGAACACGGAACGAGATAGAAGAGAGCAATTCAGGAAAATCTAGAGATCCCTCAAGAAGTATGTCTCGCAACACATTGTTTTCCATTTACAAAAATACTAAGGTATTTAATCTCATGGTGACAATTGTATACCATAAATAGTTAAATTTATGAAAAAAGATCTTTCACCAGAACAGTTAGTGCGGCTAAATGATAAATTCCAAAAACCGTGCATAGAAAAGTGTTTTTTTTCCACATAGTAAAACATTGCTCTCGGGACGATTTTGTTGAGGCCATTTCAGCCAAATACAAATCGATGTCGAGGGTAAAAAAGATTATAAATGTATATATATATATATATATACTATCGATCCTAGTTCCATCAGCTGTCACGGAATCCAACGTGATCCATCAGAATCATACACACACGAATCACATAACCTCACTTTTTAACATTGTTAATATTCTCTTTTAAACAATATTATTGTTAATATACACTAGAAAAACGTACTTCATTATTGTCGGACAATCGTTATAAGTAAAGTAATTTCACCTTTTTTACCCTCGACATCGATTTGTATTTGAATGAAATGTCCTCAACAACATCGTCCGGAGAGCTGCAGTGTTTTTTAAAGTTAAAAAAAAAACACTTTTTTTTAGATCATTTTTGAGAGGTTCCCCTAAAGTACATATTTACCGAAAAGGGAACGTATCGTCAAATTTGCAATAAAATTCATTGTCGGGACAGTGGATTTTAGCATCTCTTTGAAGCCTTTTAAAATGTAGCACTCTAAAGCCTACGATTGACCAAATTAATCGCCCTCTACACGTCAATCCAGCCACGGCGAAACGCTCCGTCGCGCCTTTGGCCGGGGCTATACACGGCGGATTCCGCCACGGTTCGACCGCCGCGTATTCCGCGGCGTTTTCCGTCAAATTCAAAATGCATTGATTTATATCGGAGTAGCTATACACGACGGATGTATTACGCCGCGTTTTCAACCGCGGCGGAAAACGCCGGTTGGCTTGCGTTTTGGCGGACGAACGCCAAAGTAATAAAAACGCAAACTCCTAATTTTACATTGTTTTAAATTAGGATGGGCTATACTGGTTACGGAAAACGCTGCGTTTTCACCATAATTTTATGAATACGATAATTTTAAGTGGATATTCAATATTTCATATATTTAATTTAATCCTAACTACCTAGTAAATAAATAATAAAAATATTATATATTTTATAATTAAGTTAGATAATAGATAACAAAAAGAAAAATGTATAATTATTTCATATTTGAAGGATGTACCGCAAACTTCCTGTATATAGTTTTCTCTCTTTCTTCTTCCAATGCTTCATTTATGGCAATTTTTAGCACTGGTGTAATTTTCGGCATAATGATAACCTACTACTACGAACTGACTAGTGCAAATGATCGATCGATGAGTGTCTATTATTAATTTGTGTTATTCAATTGCAATAAATATGTTTATATTATTGATACAATAATTATGGGGTTTACCATTTTTTTTAAATATTGTATAGACATATGAGACGGAATACGCTCGGCGGATACGCCTTGTATAGCTCGTCCGTCGGAAAACGCCGCGGTCGAACCGCGGCGGAATCCGCCGTGTATAGCCCCGGCCTTTGACGGTTCGACCCGGTCTTGCGGCGGACGGCGGGTGCGGGACTCCGTACCGAGAAGGCCGTGATGGTCCGAAACACGGTAACATTATATACCGTCTCACTCGTCTCTCGTCGTGTCGGTCACACGCCGTGGCAACGTTTGCCGTCCGCCAGCTGCACGAATATACGCAATATACGGCCGGGTAACAAATTAACGAGCGAGACCGTCAACCGTGTCCGCCGGCGCGGAGTATCGATTCGTTTCGACAAGAGAGTTAATGGAGTATAAATCCACGAGCACGCTATATTATAACGTAGAACGCGTACAGACGTAAGACTCGTTTTTTTTGTTTTTTGTTTTTTTTTGTCTCCACCACTAGAAATCAAAACTCGTCGTGAAGTCGAATTAAATTTTCACGCTACTACGATACGAGTAATACACCCGAGGAGTTCACCACTCGTCGATGAATCGGCGAATTTGTTACGTGGTACGTTTTTCCGAGAACGTTATAAATATATATATTGAAGTACGTACGTAACAAAACGTACAACGCCGCCGGTGCACCCGCGTATACCTACCCGGGTAAATTTGCATGACAAAATATATAATGAAAATTCGGATGACGCGTCGAGAAATCGCGCGTCGGTCATTAGTTCTGTGTCATTACGGCGCGTTTATCGTTAGCAAAGTATCGCGGCCGATTCGACGTTTTTTCCCCGCGAAGACGGTACCCGTACTATATAATGGGTATATTTTGTAAACTTCTCAATTGAATATTATGACACCGTCGTTCCCGTTTCTGCAGGACGTGGTAATCATGGGCGATACGTGGTATATATACCTACGTATACGTATTATAATACGAGTCACCTGTAGTGTTTTCATTACGTAACGGTCTCAGAATTCAAAACTCGAACACGGCACACTGCATATTGGTACACACGCCCTCAACCCTTTCTGTAACACCCGGTTACGCACCCTCATAGGATATGTGTATAATATTAAACTATTTAATATTCACGTAATTTTCACAACGATTAACACGCGCGCGTTTTGTAACGAAATATTTATATAGGTATGTTCAGGCTTTGGGACCACAGTAGAAAAATGATTTTTACTAGATTCTAAGTGAAACGAATAGGATTCATTGGTTTTACAATGATGTTTGATTTTTTTCCCGGAGACGATTTTCGCTACGCTTAACTTTGTCCAAAAGTTTCATCCAGCAACTCTATAGGTCGGAAATTATATGTAGATGGTACCTACTTTGTAGGTTCGTTTTTCTCTCCTCTAATAGTTTTTCCAGGCGTCGAAAAATCGAGTTAAAACGGCACTTTCACTAAACGGATTTGAGTTATATATAGTCATAACTGGGAAAGTTATATGTTGCTAAAAACTTGAAGTTTTCACCATTTATCAATCACATATTGCTATGTATTTTACAAAGGATTAAAAAAAAGTTGACAACTTTTGGGCTCCAAATAAAACTTTTAAAATACTTCGTTTTTTTAAAGTTTATCCTAATAACAGTATTTAAGTATTTGACAAAAAATTCTAAAAATTGAATACGACCATATTATATGGTTAGAGTATACTCATATACCTACTTAACTTAAGGTCAGTACCGTCGCGACTGTCGTACGTTGCACACGTCCGACGACCGTCGCTTTCGCATACTATCCTATCGCTTATCGCGTCATTAAAATTAATGAGTACTAAGTCGAACCGTATTATTCAGTTTAATTATTACCGTTTATCGTTTATCTTTCATACGCGCTAAATAAAACAAAATACAACCCGTCACCACTGCCGCCGAACCGGCTGTAGGCCGTGGCCTGCAATCTCCCACTGCACCATGCATCGGAATAACTCAGACACAAATAAACCTAAAAGCAAACCGAAACTATCTCCGTTAATTATCACAAAAGGTATCTCTCACAAAGCGCAGGGCGTAACTTCTCTGCCAGTCACATCAGATAACGACCAAGAATGGAATATTGTTGACAATCACAAACGCATTAGGTCACCTAACAATATTACCTCACCTCATCCAAAAAAACCAAATGAGCCGTCAAGTTTCTCCTCACCAAACCGCTATTCTCCACTCGACACCAACGCAGATAATATGGATCTTGAAACTGACACAGAAATCAACGAGTCACCACCTCCACCACCACCTCCACCACCACCAATCTTCTTAACATCTCCAATTGACTTCATCACTCTGTGTAAAAACTTGGAACAAATAACCAAAACCGAGGGCTTCATCTGCAAATCAAATTCAAAAAATATAAAAATAAACCTGCACTCAGCCAGTTCCTACCGTGCTACTATATCATTATTCAATGAGAACAAACTCGAATACCATACGTACCAGACAAAAGAAGAGAAATCTTACAGAGTCGTCATTAGGAATCTTCATCATACAATCCCTACAGACTTCATTAAAGAAGAAATAGAAAAACGAGGTTTTCTGGTTAAAAATGTGACTAACATCCTAAAATCCCAATCAAAAGAGCCCCTTCCTTTATTCTTTGTAGACCTTAACCCGTCTCCAAACAATCAAGACATATTTGAGATAAAGGACATATGCTTCACCAAAGTAAAAGTTGAAGCCCCACACATCAGACGTGATTTAGTCCAATGCCATCGCTGTCAACAGTATGGCCACACCAAATCATACTGCAACCATCTGCCTAAATGTGTCCGATGTGGCGAAAACCATACTTCTGACCAATGCTCCAAATCCAGGGACCTTCCTGCAAAATGCGCACTTTGCAGTAAGGCCCATCCGGCAAATTACAGAGGATGCACCGTCCACAAGGACCTCCAACGTTTCCGCAAAAAACAACAACCGAACACCATCTCAAGAGCCACATTAGTAAACTCCGACTCACCTCAAGCCCAACCCAACAGCCAGCTTTCTCCAGCAACACCGCAGCTCAATAATGCTCTCTCAAATACGGTAATAGAACCTAGCGACACCCAGCACTTATCATTCTCACAAGCGGTTAAAGGTAATAAATCAAAAAAGCTAAATCTAAGCCACATAAATGACCCATCCCCCGATCAATCATTAACAAGCCAACTAACAACATTCATTTCTGAATTCAAAACTCTAATTTCCCCTCTTATAACACTTCTCACTCCTTTATTAACCCTCCTCACATCTCTAATTAACAAACTAAGCTCCAACAATGGAAACTAAACTCAACCTAAAAGTACTCACGTGGAATGCAAACGGTATAACCCAACATAAACTAGAACTTCAAGCTATCCTAACTGAACATAATATTGATATAGCCATGATTTCTGAATCACACCTAACCCCAACCAAAAATATTAAAATCCTTGGATACAAAGCGTACCAAAGCAATCACCCGGACAACTCGGCTCACGCTGGCTCGGTAATTCTAGTAAGAAATAACTTAATTCACTCGCAATTTCCTCAAATCAGTGAAACCTATCTTCAAGCATCCAGCATACTTGTACCCTTAAATAAATACACCAATCTGATATTCTCATCTACCTACTGCCCTCCTGGTCCGAAAATTACCTCAGATAACTTTAATAACTTCTTTAAATCACTAGGGAAATATTTTATCGTCGCTGGTGACCTCAACGCGAAACACTCGTCGTGGGGCTGTTTTGCAACCAACACTAGGGGCAGAACCCTCCTTCGTGCAATAGATAATTCAAACATAAAAATTCTACCACCCTCTCTGCCCACATATTGGCCCTCCCACCAGAACAGGCGCCCTGATATCCTCGATATCTTCATAGCAAAAGTCCCAAGTAACTATAATCTTAACGTCTCCAATATAAATGATCTATCATCCGACCATTCACCAATCATTCTCGAATTCATATCGCCTTCTTCAAATAATCTTGTTAAAAATCTCCAATTACCTGGAAAAATCGATTGGCCCATTTTCCAATCTACCATTGAAACCCGCACTCAGCTCAATCCCTCTTTAAAATCAAACGTAGACGTTGATGCTACAATCCTTAAGCTCACAACTGATATACATGAATGCTTACAATTAGCAACAACTCCCAGCTCAACACACACTACCAATTACCCTCTCCCGAATCATATCAAATACCTCATTCGCGAAAAACGTAAAGCAAGATCTCGCTGGCAAAGTCACAAGTACCCGCCCGATAAACTTATTTATAATCAACTAAAGAACAAATTGAGTAAAGCACTTCTTCAACACAGATCCTCCACCTATAATAAATATATCCAATATCTAACATCGCAAAACTCCTCACTCTGGAAGGCAACAAAAAACATTTTAAAAACTCAATCAACTCCTTCTCCTTTGCGCAATGAAGACAACTCGTGGGCTATTTCTGATATAGATAAAGCAAATTTATTCGGCGAACACTTATCAAAAATCTTTACACCCCATGATATAATTTTAAATAACAACCATAATCTAATAATCAATCAATCATTGAACGCTGCTTTACCCGTTTCTCTTCCTGCCAAACCTACTAGTCCCGGTGAAATCGACTTTATAATAAAAAAACTCAAAAAAAAAAAGCTCCGGGTTATGATCAGATTTCAAATCTAACTGCCAAAAACTTACCAAAAAAAGTTATTATATTATTATCTTACATTTATAATGCAATGTTCCGCCTATCATACTACCCACTAACCTGGAAATTCTCTGAAATAATACTTATCCCTAAACCAAATAAACCTCCCGAATCAGTAACCTCCTACCGCCCTATCAGTCTTCTTCCCACTTTATCCAAAGTGTTCGAAAAGATCCTATTAAAAAGGCTTCTCCCTTTGGCTACCGAAGCAAAAATTATTCCAGATACGCAATTTGGCTTCAAGCCAAACCACTCTACCATTCACCAACTGCATCGTGTAGTTGATACCATTTCCTCGTCTTTAGAAAAAAAACAATATTGTGCAGCCACCTTTCTGGACGTATCTCAAGCGTTTGACAGGGTCTGGCACGACGGTCTCCTGTTTAAACTAAAAAAATTTCTTCCGGCGCCTTACTTTCTACTAATTAAGTCCTACCTGAGCGACCGAACCTTCGTTGTGCGCCAGAACTCGAGCTACTCGAACTATTTTAATATTCTAGCCGGAGTTCCCCAAGGCAGCGACATCGCTCCTTTCCTATATAACGTATTTACCCACGACATACCTAAAACATCATTTACCGAACTCGGTACCTACGCTGACGATACTGCAATCGTGGCTTCTCATGAAAACCCGGCTACAGCTTCCAAAATGATTCAAAGACACCTTAAAATAATCCATCTATGGACAAAGCGATGGAAAATCAAAATAAATGAAGCTAAGTCCTCATTCATTACATTTACGCTAAAAAGTGAAACATGCCCACAAGTTACAATGAACAATATTTCAATCCCTGTTTGCTCCGAGGTAAAATACTTAGGCCTTATATTAGATAGTAAACTAACTTGGAATTCCCATATCAAAAACAAACGTAAAGCTCTAAACGCCCGTCTACATTTATTAAGGCCTCTCCTGCGATCTAAAATGAACATAAATAACAAATTATTAATTTATAAGTCTCTACTTAAACCACTATGGACATACGGTATCCAGTTATGGGGAACCGCAAAACCCTCCAACACTAAAAAAATTCAAGCCTTTCAATCCATCTGCCTCCGCCTACTTTCCTCTGCACCCTGGTACATATCGAACAATAATCTTCACAAAGATCTTAAAGTTCAAACTTTAGATCAAATTGCCAAAATGTACTATGCTAGATTCCACAACAAACTTCAGTCACATACAAACCCCTTAATTATTAAACTTTCAACAAAAACTCTACCCGATAACCCTCAACGAAGGCTAAAAAGAAAATGGTGCAGGGACCTCTTGTCCTGAGAAGAAAAAAAAAAAAAAAAAAAAAAAAAAAAAAAAACAAAAAAACAAAAAAAAAAAAAAAAAACCCATTAATTAATTAAGTAAATAATTATCACGTGCTGGGTGTTTCCACTGGGTAATTTCCCATAATCATATTACTCATTGTTGTTTGTTTTGTATTCTTTTATCACATCTAATTAATGTACATATTTGTTGTATAGATTGTAGATTGTCTTTTTACTCAATAAAAAAAAAAAAAAAAAAAAAAACTTAAGGTACTGGAGAAATTCAATTCAAACAATTAAATATTATGATTTAGGAGTTTTTTTTTTTATGTGCCTTTAAGTAAATTATTATACAAATTTTATGAAATCGACTATTTTTACGTTAATTTTTTACCTTAAATCAGTATAAAGAATTACTGGACCATTTCATTACTACAAACCTTTGAATACGGATGATAGGAAAACACGTTTTGAATTTTAAGGTAAAAAAAAAATTCTCCTTTGTCCAGAAGAATATATTAAACGTTTTAAATAAAAAAAAAAAAACCTACAGACAATTGAACTAAAAACGGTATATGTTACTGCTGAAGCTTTGCTCAGAATCATTTGATTAAAGAAATGATCTATGGTTTCTTTAAAATTCAATACACTCATCCCCATTACCTCGTCCGAAAATCCATTACCCGATGGTGCGAAGTACGCCCGGCTTTTTTTACTGTGCTGGCCGCGCCTGCACTTGAACAAACTCGAATATTTTTTCTCAAATGATTTATCACTACACACCGCATGCCGTTTATATAGAACTAGAATGTTTATTAAAAATCAACAATTCGACGTTTAATATTCTGTTAGCGATTCGGGACTCGATGACTTCATGCGGTCGCAGTGTTCTTATTTTTAGTACGACGAGGCACGCGGTGTATAATATAACAAACCTCTTATGTACGTCACACATAAATACCTAATACATATATACACATGTCTATATAATATGCATAGTGAACCATATAATGCCGTTTTTAATTGACAAATCGTTACATTTTTCTGTGCTATGTTTTGCCGCACTCGGCTGCAGATGATGTTGATTATTATTGATTCGAAGTCAGATATTGAGTGTACGAGAACTAATTGATACACGATTGTTTATTTAGTGCATCGAGTGTCTCCAAGTACACACAAAACCCAAGACCAGATTAAAGAGAGAAGGATCAGGGGATAACTGCCTCCGGACACTAATGTCTTGTAAAAAAAAAAAAAACGCAAATATTTTTGTGTTCAAACGTATTTCTAAATTTATTTCGCGATAATTTCTCCGTCAAAAGTGTTTATTAATCCCGACATTACTTACTGACCGTCGTGATGAATATAATGAAAGTGCACTACTGTATTCCATACTTTATCAATCTCTATCGAGTACACAGCACGACGAGACTGTTATCTTTACCGACATCATAAACAATTTTTACTACGCGGATATATATTATAACGTACTTGCATAGTTGAGTACATATTATTAAGTTCAGTGGTGTAACTACGAGGGTACGCTCAGGTATAGAAATTTAGGTGGCCTGTAGAGGGATTGCAACGATTTTTACTTTTATTTCATACAAAAAAATATGATCAAACCGTACTTTATTTTAGGATCTCATCGTTTTTAAACACACACACACCACATTTCCGCACAAATACGTATAAAACAAACATAAATAAAACGACCAAAATTTAAAAAAAAAATAATGAAAAATAAAACACACAGTCATTTACATAGATAATAAAATCTTTACTACCCATGTTTCCATAATTGCACGGTTGAGTATTTTATCGCGTTTTGGTGTATGAATTGCCGTGATCCTACGTATTAATTAATTTCATTTCGCAGTATTCGTAAACGAGAAAATTCGCAACGTAAAATCATAAATGTAAAAAGAATAAAAGTCGTAATGACTTTTGAAATTAAGACTATAAAAACAAGAACGAGCAAAAAAAAAAACAAAAAAAAATTGTAAAAAAAAACACTAATATCCCATAATTGGTCTGTAATTAACCTATACGTGCCAAACTATCAAGGTCTTCGTGATGTACATTCATTATTCGATTTCATATTCCGAAAACTCGAGGTTTATTTTCGTACACGGACACCGGGGGAACTATTGTGATTTACGTGTCCGTAACTATACAGTTATCGGTGGCTCGTCTGGGGAAAATTTGCCGAGGGCTTTAGCCGCTAAATCGTACGGACGGTCGTTTATTAATTAACCATCAGCATCCTTTCACACGAACGCTGTCGGGTTTCGGCCCACAGCGAAAGACATCTCGATCCGGCTGCGGTCGCGCGTGTACCCGTTGTACAAAAACGATGTACGTAAACGTTTCTCGGTGCAGTTTTCGGGAACCGACACGCGTACCTGAGCTTTTTACGTGCGGCGGCGCGTCGCCGAGCGAAATACAATAAAGTCGCCGTCTGCGAGGTGTACCTACAGGCTACAGCGTTGGCGCCGAAGCCTGCCGAATCTATAACGTACACTAATATAATAATATTATAAATAACATTATGCAAGCGGCCGACGACGACGACGCGTACGTGACATTTTGTTCGAAGGGAGTCGTTAACCCTTAACTGTGAACAAGGCGATGACTAAAGACCATTCGCAAGTCGCCGCGGTATTCGGTTACTTTAAGTTATAGTCATGTGTGCATTATATAAGTCATTATGTATGTACAATACGTATACGTCGTGTACACGTACTGTGTTGTATATATTGTGAAGGATAGACCGACTTTTTTTCTTTCTTTTTTTTTTTCTTTTTTTACTTTACCCAGAACCAGTTTTAATAAGGGCCCCTAAAATAAATCAAAATAATTTGTGTTCCTTTCACTCGCCGTTAGTTTGTTCAAACGCCAAAATATAATAATAATAATAATAATACATAGCCGTATAGATATCTGGTGTGTTTAACATACAGGTACACACTCATTACAACAACGGTAAGTAAATAATATTTCGTCTTTACAACAATGAAAGCAGGCGGTACGCGAGACGAAAATACAGACACTTGATGATTGACATTATTTGTTTCGCTTTATTCGCATTGGTGCTAGGATAATGATGCAGTACGCGAGTACACGCAGACGTATTGTGAAGAAACTCGCTTTTATTTTTTGTCTGACACGAGTACTATTTTTTGATTAAATGAACTATGAAATTTATTCAAAATTATTGATATACTGAAAAAAAAACAATATATTCTAAAAATTCAAACAATAATTAAGTTATAGAATAAAAACAAATGATTTTGTTTTTTTAATATGCTTAAGATTAACAAAAAACTAGAAATATCTATTGATTTAAAGAAGGTACTGCCTGATATTGATATGTACATCCCAAATCTCAATAGAGATATAATATAACATAAAAATCGATATAATAGAGATAAGTACTTAAAATCATTATTAAAAACAGTAATTTAGCAACTGAAAGTCAATAAAGTACATAGAAATGAATTTATTCGATTTTAGAAAAAAATTATTAAAAACTAATAGGTCGATACTATTCAACACATTTAAAAAGAAAATCTTTTGAAAAGTATTTTTTTCTTTATGGTTGAACTAAGGAACAAAGGTAACAGCTTTCGTATTATATTTCTTCTAATAAAAAAATATTTAGATAACTTGATTTCAAATCAGGCTTGCAGTATTTATTACAACCGTCCCGTCGACTCCATTGGTGTGATCATCAACTTAAAATAATTTTTTAAGTCTAAAAATTAAACAGAATTACCAGGTCTAAATCACCTGTACAAAATTATTTATGTTAGGTATATACTTTTTCCATGATAAATGGTAACACATTTAAAAATATCATATTGTGACTTTAAAGACTAGGAAATTTGAAAGTAAGTGGTGCGTTACCCTAATACAATAAATATCTAATTCAACTCAGACGTGAAATTTGCATCATTTTTAGAAAAATTCATTACTCGTGTTGATATATGTAATGTATTCAATTTAATAATTTGTATCATAATAATATATGCTTATCTAAATTATCGGTAAACCTATGTTGTTGAATTAACTAAAAATTAAATAATTTTTAATTTTATAATAATTGCATTCATTTGCTCAGCTCTGACAACGTAAAAACCGGGCAACGAAATCTGTTGTACGTATTTTACAACGTTATTAAAGTCTCGAAATAAAGCCTAACATATAAATGTAATTTTGGATCTCGTTCTCGTACCCAGGGCCGGATCAAGCCATCCGTAGGCCCTAGGCATTGAAAAAATTGAATTTCATAACGGCCACTTTTGAATATTATTATTTTATATTATTTTAAATTAATACAGCGTCATGAGTTTACAATGGAATTATCAAATATTTAATTTTATCAAATAAATAAAATTAATGAGCACTAACATATCTAGATTACATTTTTTTTTTCGGCATTTTGCGTTGGCGAATTCGTCAATGATATCATCTTTTCTAATTTCCCTCAATAGTTCTGACTCTTTTGACAACAGTGCCAGAGATGATAATTTTCCTTGACTGATAGTATAGATCTTTGTCAATTTTTAATTCTTTTTAACACAGAAAATGACCGTTCACCTCCGTAAGAAGATCCAACTATCGCTAAATAAATTATAAAAGCAATATTGAAATTTGGAAAACTTTTCATTAATTTTTTTCAATTTGTTTTTGAAGCATGTCACTTACAGCCATGCCTCGTTCACAAAAATTTACAAAAATTAGAATTTTGCTACAAAATCATTTTCCAGATCTAATGGATATACCTGAACTAAATTAGTCGCTTTTATTTCGATTTCACTTTTGGTTAATTTGTCATCAGTTAAACAACTAAACCTTTCATTTAATTTTGTGTATGCTTCTTTTCGTTTTTTAATTTCCACAATTAAGGAATCTATCATAACAAAAACTGTTTGTATTTCAAATTTATCGCGTACATTTGTTTCAAATTCAGGTGTGATATACTGTAATAATGTAATAATATACTCTTATAATAATTTCCGTATCGCATGGCCATCGCAAAGCTATCGTCGTCTAAACAATATAGGTATTGCGCTCATGTAAACAATTTGATTATATATTTTAGACTGTTTTTAGATTTTGAGTGACGCAAAATATCTTGTTTTTATAATGTTTATTTATTTTTTTTAATTTAACCGTCTTTCGTAGGCCCTCCGTACGTCGTAGGCCCTAGGCACAGTGCCTACAGTGCCTAATGGTTAATACGGCCCTGCTCGTACCTATATAGGTACAAGTAGATATAATAAAAGGCGCAATATGGCACACTGATAAATCATGATTTTCCAACGAACCAATTCACCACACATTGCTGTATAGTTTTTATTATTTAAAATTTAAATTATGTAGATACTTGCAATAGTGGGAGGCAGTAATGGGAATCCATTTTTCCGTCCCTGAGCACGATTCCAACGAGAGAAAAAAAAAAGGTACCTACTTGTAATAATAAATTGTGTCTTGATAGATCACCCGTCATTAGTGGATGTAATACCGGTGTTTAACGGAGTATACTTATATAAGAAATACATTGGTTTTACATTTTTTAAATTATGTTATATTTTTTTAGTGCTCAATTTAATGTGCCATTCGCGCAAACTAATAAAAATACGGAAATTAAGTGACGTATATCAATGAAAATGCAAAAAGTGTTTTATACTTGAACGATTTAGATAGTACTTTAAATGACAGGTGTTCTAAGTGACCTATTGATATCAATTAAGGAAATTTTTTTTTTTTTTGTGATACACTTTATTAGTGATTGACAAAATGACACATTCGAGTGTTAATCACACTACAATATCCAAATGATAAAGTAAATAGGGCAGTAATTAGGCTGCATACGAACTGAGTCCCAGTATAACCTTTTATGACGAATTGAGTCCCGGGTTGTTTTAGGGTATATATCAATTGAGTCCAGTGAAATTTTAGGTATAATACTAATTGAGTCCATGTTTTAATACTAACTGAGTCCCATAAAATTAAAAAAAAAAAAAAAATTTCCTTCCCGTTTTTACAGACTTAGGAATGTCTGTAAAAAATAAATTACAAGTATGGTTAAAAATGTTTTTTTTTTTTTTTTTAATATTTTATAATATAAATATATAATAATGTAGGGGTATAATATAATATGAATAATTTATGTATAGTTAAATAAATGTAGATAATGATAAAATAACATTTTTATATTGGTAAAAATTTATGGGATAAGCTTTGTACATATTCAAATCTACTTATTGTATTTGATTGCAACAACTGCATTTGATGGCTGATTTCTTTTTCTTTTTCTTTTATACAATTTTTTGAATTAATTATATGAACACTTCTAATTTTTATATACGTTTCGCATTGTATATTCAACAAAATGTTTATAAATTGGTAAATGTTTGGATGGGCTGAATAAAACATTGCATTAATTTTCGAATGAAATGATTCACAACTATTGGTAGTCTTCGCCAATGAATAAGTAAATGAAGCCCACATTTCCGGAGGATATTGTGAGCTTTCACATATATACTTTTCTAATATATAGTCAGTAAAACGTTCCACTCGATAGTGTGAATTTAAAATATAATTATAGTTCAATCGTCTAGGTAACTAGACACTGGGGGCATATGTAATTTGCGCCAAAAACAACCAAAAAAAAAAAAAATATATGTAATTTGCGCCACATCTAAAATTGTATTTTGGTAATTTGCGCCAAATAAAACTAAATAAAATGGCAATATGTAATCTGCGCCATCGTTTACCTACAAAAATTGTAATTTGCGCCATAGTTCACCTTATTGAAATTGTAATTAGCGCCACAAGTAAAACGAACTTCATGTATATTAAATAAGTAAATTCACGATATTTAGTAATATCACGATTCGCGACATTGCTGTTCAATATTAACAATAAATTCAGTGGCGTATTTTCAAATTTTTCTGGGGGGGGTCCTCAGTTTATACATTTATTAATATAAACTATGATATCTTGTAATAGTTACGTTCTTATGAAGTTTTCGGAGGAAGTTGAACAAAATATATTATAGTATAGTCTTATGTAATATTATATATATATATATATATATATATATATATATATATATATATATATATTATAAATATAATATATTTTTATGAGAGGTTCTGGGGGGGTCCAGTACCCCTGGACCCCCCCCCGTAAATACGCCACTGACAATAATATGTAACAATACATTGATAATTTTCCTAGACTAATTCTCCTAGACTCTTTCATTCGTATCTAATAGAGACGATATGTCTATTATCAGTAGAACACAACAATATTATATTGGACACACGTCAGTACGTATTATTGACTATTGTATATTATCCTATGCGATATCAGTAAATTTATCTGCTGGTAAATTCCAACAATATTGAAGTTGAAAGTGTGGCGCAAATTACATATTCTATTTTGTTTTCTGTCGTGGCGCAAATTACCAAAATTAATTTGTATATGTGGCGCAAAATACATGTTATATTTTTATATTTTGGTGCAAATTACATACGTCCTTAAATGTACCTTTTGATGGCGCAAATTACAGGTAATTAAATTGGCGCAAAATACCATCTCCCGACACTGGACGTTTACCCTCATCGCTTCACCTCCATTGGCCATTAACAATATCTTGACTTAAGGTACGCGTTCCTAGGTGCGTCTAGACGCTGCGTCCAGACGCCGCGTCAGACGCAAGTGTACTGACCATGTGTATTTTCCCGAACTGCTTTCCTAGACGCGTCAGACGCTGTGCGTCTAGCGTCAAGACGCAACTTTACTGCTCCGATAGGAGTCAGACGCGTCAGACGCAACAGACGTGATGTATTTTATTGGGTAATTTAAAGGTTTTCAATAATTGTTTCATTTTTTAGTAATTATTTCAATTTTATGTGTGACGTTTACATTTATTTTTTATGATCAATTATTATAGTTGCAGTGAGATCTTCACATTGCTAGTCACTTGCTGGTTCCATTTTACAAATACATAAAATACAAGTTTTGGCGGTTCAGCATTAATATTTAGATTTGTTATTTTTAAACTTGATTAACCTATTGGCTATTATGGCTTTACAATTTAATCCTTTAGGTTAAGTAATAAATATTAATAATTTTCTAGTTGTTTTATGAAATTCTGCGTATAATGAACTATTCGATTTTAAACAAAAGTGCCCGATTAGCTAATCTAACCGATGCAAATAAATCTAATATGTCTGGTCCAATGAGTTGCATAATAATTAACAAACGTCTAATACCACATATTGTTTGAAATACATAATAATTTTAAAGAGACCCCTCAAAAAAAAAAAATTAAAAATCAGTCACAGTAACAAGCTAGACGCAACGTCTAGACGCAGTGTAGGAAAGCAATCCGGACGCGGCGTTCAGACGCGGCGTCTGATGCAGCGTCTGGACGCGGCGTCTAGACGCGCCTAGGAACGCTTCATTTCAATTGTTGTTATTATTATCATAATTTTTATTTTGCCCTTGACTTGGTTTAAATAATGAAACGTTCATCTCTCCAAAATAAATTTGAATTTTCTAAATTATAAAATAGGTTACATTCCGCCACTCTAAAAGTTACAATAATACAAATCTATGACATAGAAATGTTTCGAGTATATTTTGAATAATTATTGAATAAATAATCTTAACCAGATGATAACCGATTTCAAACCTTTGGATTTTTAATTAAATTAATAATATTTAAATAATAAAAACATAAAAGTGTATTATCACGTATTTTCATAAACAATTTTGTAATAAAATGTATAAATAGTGTTTTGAAGAATTTTAAAGGAATTTCTTAGTTTTATTTTCTGGGTTAACATGACATCATAGAATTCTAAAAATGTAATATCTAATACTTATCCACGTCATATGTTTGAGACTCAGTTTATCACAATTTCGAAACTGAACATTTGATACCTTAAAATAGCGAACCATTATCTGAAAAAAAAAATGTAAATAACCTTAAATATCACAAAAATGTGATAAAATTTGTTTTATTTGTAGCTCGAAAAATTTAAAGGAAATCAGGTAAATTGAAATTTCATTAAAATATTTTTGAATCTTTTTTTTTTAAATATGACTTTATTTTCAAATATTACAATCTATACAGGGGTGTAAATAAGTAATAATTATGGTGAAAAGAAAAAAAATTATGATAGCTAATGATAAAATCTATGCATCCAATTCCTAGAGATTTTTGAATAAGTAAAAAATCGAATTAGTTATAATTTTTTTTTTTTCAAAACATTGATATAGAACCGTTCAATAACACTATCTAGACGCTAAATACCTAGTATATTCCTAAGTAAGTACTTGAGTCTCGAGCTAAGATTTTATAAAATTATATGACGGTAATATCAAAGGTTTTCCTAGATTTAATGAATGCAATTATTAGTTGTCAGATCATAATGATGTTATTCGGGCGTTAACTTACGTTTAATTTATTCAACGCGTTATAATACTAGGAATTCATTTCCCGATTCGTCTATCTACCTCTGAAGTCGCATTTATGTATATAACAATATTCCGTCATTCGTCATCAATAATGGACCCTATAATTGAAATGGTACATGTATATATACATAGTAGTATATACTTATAAACATTAACACGTACTCAGCAACTCGTCATAGTGTGACGCGTACACATACGAGTATAATCATATTAATAATTATTGTATTGACTAGGGCTGAACAATTCGCGTATTTGGTGAGAATTAAACGCATGTGTGGTGTGTGTGTGTGGGTGTGTGTGTGTGTGTGTGTCTGTGTGTGAGTAAAATATGTATCATTGCGCGCGAGCGCATTCGTCCGTACAGACACATATTATCGGGTCAATTGAATTAACCTTGACCGTTATTGCCATTTGTCATCAACGGAATATGAAAAAACTTTCATGCTAAATAATACATGTATATGAGTATGTAACACTAATATGTACTTATATATATGAACAATATACGCGTATAACCCACACACACACACACACACACACACACACTCATACGCGTTTGCACATAAAATGTGAAAATGTTCATATCGGTTAAATTTTTTTTTCAACAACTCATTAACGTATTCAATGTATTTGTGACGATCGTCGGCCTTCGTTGTGCGAACGATATTGTCATGCAGTGTCGAATCTCAGAGCGTCCCGACTATTCACATTTTAGGTGGGCAAACGAAAGTACTGCACTGCAGCCGCGGCTAACAATGTATATATTTTATGGGATTTCATCCAAAATCAATAGGCAACACGACGTGCAACAACACAGTTTAGACAAGGTGTACTGTATATTATACGTGTGTGTGTAAATGTGTAATACACACACACGCACGCGAGTGTACGTATATGTATATTATGTATTTTATATTTGGGTATGTGCATATAGCAGAGAATAATCTCACGGCTTTTATTACTTATTTGTGTCTTTTGTGTATCATTGACCGACGTAAATTACACGTGTATATAAATATTTACGATTAACAGCGAGAAAATAAAAAAAAAAAAAACTTATAAAAAAAATTCCAACAAGAATGAGATTATTTAAGATTGGTCATTCGTTTTTCGAAGGCACTCGTGCTGAAAGTTTTACCATAACTTTTTGTTATACATCTATCTATCTATCTATCTATATATATATATATATACATATATATATATATATATATATATATATATATTAGACAGTAGTATAATAACCGCATATTAGATACGCACTTGTACGATTACTATATAATGTATAATATAAAAAAAAAATGTACATCAATAACACAACGTGTAACGATATAACTTTGGGAGACGCCCTGTATTACTCATAAGTCGTAATATATCAAATTATCAATGGTGATAATTATAAGATATACATAAGCAATATAATGTGCATATACAGCAATCGGCCACATTATAAACGACTGTAACTCAATAAATAAAATATCGGTGTGTTTTATTTTATAACTTTTCGGGGTATGAGGCAGTGGCGTATTTAGGATTTATTTGAGGGGGGAGTTTTTTTTTTTTAATTAATTGAGGGGGAGTTATGGACTAAAATAGTTTTTCTCTAGATACGTTAATAAGTCTAAGATACTATCACTTTATTATAACTACATACCTAATATATATTATATCTATACATAGTAGGTACTAGATAGTAACATATACCTTATTACATAATATGGCATATTAATAATATGAATTGAACAATGAATCATTAATTTTTTTTTCACAAAACAAACTATAATCTTCTAGATTTTTTAGCTATTTCGTCAAAAATTTCTTCAACATCCAATCTTCAGTTTTTATGGATGGAAAGCATAGCAAGCCCGTCCAACCCGGTGTCCAGGTCTAAAATTAAAATAATATTTAAAATTTAAACAATTAATAAATACAAAAAGTATTTCATTAGTAAATAGGGAATATATTTACCTCCTTCATAGAATTTCTTAAGTATGTTTTCAATCTTTTCAAACATGAAAAAGTACGCTCAGGTGTTTAGGTAGACACTGGTAATGTACATAAAATTTTAAGCATCAAGTCCTGATTTAATATTTATATTTTCTTTAGCAAGTTTGACTCTCCACATTTTTAGTTCGATAATCGCTTGGCTTATTGTGTTGTAATAACTACAATATTTGACACCAGATAAGTTATTGGAATATTACTTACAGAAATTTTTCATCAAATGTAAGAGTGCGATGAACATAAAAAGCAATACCATTTGAACAAGCGTTTGTTGCTGATATTTCAATTTGTTTTTCAATGTGTTGTACAGTCTGAATAAATTGTAATAAAGCGTAAGGAGCATTTTAATAATTTCAATTTTGAACTCTGTCCGAACACAGATTTTCTGTAGACGAGTTAATCACATAATTAATATAATAAACACATAATTATATAAAACGCCACGTGACGCGAATCGTTCTGTCTGCTATATAATACTGTTATATTATATAGTTTACCCGTAGGTAACTAAATATAATACGATCAATAGATAGCCGTGGCGGGGTGACAAAGCCTCTGTTTGACATAAAATTATCCTAAAAAATGAACACCCAGGTAACACCTATACGTACTAGGCGCAGTCAGACGGTAATCGCAGAGGTTTGCATAATCGTTCGAATGTGCACCGCAACATACGAAACGCTCGTAAATGTATTATTTCAGAGTAAAGTCGTCTTTTTACGAATTTATCGTATCATATTATTTATCAGATACGTCATATTATTTGTTCGATCTGTAATGTAGTTTGGTGCGTTCAGTACAATCGGGATTTCGTCGTGATTAGAAAAGAAAGAAACCCAACAGTATCCTTTCGTGTGTTTGAAACGGAACATTGTTGGTTTTTGTTGAAATTTTGCGTTTAATTCTTCTAAAAGGGGACGTTTTGAGTCATTTACTCAGGTCTCGACGTCTTCGTTTTCGTTTCGGTCGGAACGTTTGGGAGGAATTTCACGTATACTCGGTATCGTAAAAACCCACGCGTTGTGACAAAGCCCGCGAGCGGCTACACGGCCCATAGCAGTTCTGAATCGCATCGCGAAAACAAATATACAGAGTTTTGCGATCCGTTCTGTATAATACTCGCAGCAAAAACGACTCGCCATCGGTATACACACACACACACACACACACACACACACACACACACACACACACACACACACACACACACACACACACACACACACGCATTATAGCACCCAGTGAGACTTGGTGGTTCTGGGGCCTTTGTGAAAAACCATGGCCCTCTTCAGTACAAATATTATAATAAAAATATTATTATTAATAGCAATATTAAAAGTTCATAGTAACAAAAAAACGATTTAACGTATTTATTTTTTCACTACTTATAAATGTGCAACATAAACTTTTTATACGTTTTGTAAACAATTAAATATTAACTTTTGGAGCCTTCGTTTTGGTGAACTCGTCAATGACGTCTTCCGAATTTAATTACCGTATACCGTGCCTGCCTATTTTCAACGGGCGTAATCGACGCGTCTCACTCGGCCGTTCTTGTTGTCATTGTGCTCCGTAAAATTAATTTTTTTAAGTTTTCAGTCCGGAAAATGGTCGCTCTACTAATGCTACTATATTTATAGTTAACGTCGGGTATGAAATAAAATCTATAGGTACGTGTTCAGTTTTTTATTATTATTTTTTTTTTAACGAAACTGTAAAGGTCCTGTGGCCCCCCGACTCGGACATACCTCGGGAAACACTACATTCATTGGCGTAATTCCTCAAAATTACAGCAGGTGCAAAACTTTCATAGAATCAAAAATCAAAAAGTCGAATTGGGTCGTTTTCAAAGCAGTTTGCTTTGCTCGCGTATTATATTTACCATTTTAAATTTGATTACATCCAAACACGAAAATTGTTCACAACACAATCTGTATAATCTTCATATTTTAAACTCTACATGAATATTGAATATATATTTAAAATATGATATTATTTTATAATATAATTGATATTTTTCTAATAAAAATGTTTTACTTTTTTTTTGTAATAATACCGAAACAATAAAACAGTACTATGTATAGTATACTTTTATTTGGTTAAAGTTCAGGTTCAGCAGATGCGAAATCATATTATCTTTGCGCCTGCTACATTTTTTCAAGGGGGTGCAAATGCACCGTCGCGGACCCCAGTAATTACGCCACTGAGTCGTCTTTGATAATACCGTTGTGCGTAAAGAACCCTATATGCACGGTAATCGCAGTGCGCACTGTACGACGGATCTTTCGCATGGAAATAATCAAATCGGCGTGTCAAACAACGGAACGTCGATCGAAACACCACGTGCCGACCACCGTGGTTCTCCGGCGCACACTCGAATCGAATAGTACAGGGCTGGCCACAACGAGGCTCGCGAGCCGCATGTGGCTCTTAAATCAGTTTCGTGCGGCTCTTGAACAAAATTTAGACGAAAATTAATAAATGTATAATTTCATTAGAACCGTAAGATAATAAAGTAACGATGTCAATATTCAATAACTCTAATGTTTTTTGTAGTATAAAATATAAACGTTCCATCATTTGATTTAAAATGAAAAACGTATTTTCATTTTGTAAATATTACTTTACAAAGTGGCTGACCTCGAATTAACTTTATAAATTTGCGGCTCCCAGAGTTAAGGTTAGTGGCCACCCCTGGAATAGTATGTTCCGCGGGCACGCTCTATACGCGCCGTAGTATTTATACGTGTGACGTGTACGTTCGACTGCGAGCGTGAATCATCGTCGGTGTAATAATAATAATAATAATAATATCTCAAGCGTCTCGATCCGAATCGCCTACCTCGGCACATTGTGCAGGATGACGACGTGTACACGCCCTTCGGACGCCGCGGTCGAAAGTTTATTATTATACGCGTATAATATTATAATAATAATCGTGAATTCTATAATATGTATTTTATAAATCGTCACTGTACGGGTATCAGTCGTTTTGCATAAATTACGCGCCGGCGCGGCGTAGGCAGCGGCGCAAATATAAATACGCGTGCGCGCGTGCGTGCGTGTTCGCGAGTATACACACACACACACACACACACACACACACACACACACACACACACACACACACACACACACACGACATCTTCGGTTTTTTTTTCTACCGATTTCTAGGCAATAAAAAATCGTGTTCGGTGAATCCGATTACGGTTCATCGTGCTAAACGAGTCTGTGCTCTGTATAAGCGCGCAGGCTGAGACGAATCGCGTGTATAATCCGACGACCGAGTCCGGATATAACGCAGAGACCTACCTGTGTGAGATTAATTGGTATTTTCACGACCAAGACGATCGATTATACTACGTAACAACTTTAGTAATTACGGCACTTTGTTTTTCGAATTAGCACACACACACACACCGTCATTTATACGAACGTGTACGTTGTATGTACGTAAAATGTTCCTGTACACTTTTACGTTATAATATATGAAAAATAAACGTCATTAGAATGCATTCCGCGGCGATTTATCGTTCCGGAGTCGCACACGTTTTTTCGACAGTTCATCGTATTGCAACTGCGCCGTTCGACCGAAAGGAAACAACCCGTGTAATAATTATTATTATAGAAAAACAAGAACGACACGCTCGTCGTGATGTATAAAATATCGCGAATCGACTCGAGTTTTTAATTGATGTTCAAAATGATTGTTAAACTCGTACGCAGGCAACGTATTATATTTTCAAAACGTTATCGAATACAACGATCTCGTGTTTTTCTCCGTTTTCGCTGAACGGTTAATTTAACACGCGCGCCGGTGTTGTTTATTAAACACGCGACGTTTTTAAACGGATATATTTTTTTTCAAATAAAAAATACACGCTGTAAACTTGCTTACTCCTTTGCTTTTATTCGTGTTACATTATTGTTATGACGTGTCTGGGCGACAATAAAATTAAAATTACACGGGGTCGCGGGGTCGAACGCGCGCACACGTGAGCATAATATTATTATTATGACGAATTTCAAACAACACACGCGCATTTGGCGTACATTTGGATCATTTGGCTCATTAGATATAAGGAGGGAGGGTTAGGTTAGGTTAGGTTAGTGAACTGTAGATGATTTAGATATAGATAAATTCAGACTGTGATTTGAACAGGGGCTATGGACAGCATTTTTTGCATATGACTGAATTTTTTTAACTGCACCTCGCACTTCTGATACCATCACAGAACAGCCGTCAGTTCCAACTCCAACACAATATTGTAGGTCAAGGCCATAATTTTTTAATAAAGAAATTACTATTTCACCCAAAGTGTCACCATTTAGTTTTGGTTCAAAATTAATATCTTTTTCATTAATATAATCATTTTTATCCTCATCGTCTCCAATTAAGGTGGTACATTTTTCATTGTATGCATAATGCGTGTGGACTCTATTGGATTTCCACTGTTTCCAGGCACGGCGTACTAAAAAAAAAAAACATTGTTATTAACACTTGTAATATATTACAACCAACAACAACCATGTAATATATTATTATTGTAATATTATAATATTAATTATTCTTATAATTAATTTAATTAATTTTTATTATTATTATAATATTAAATAACAGCTATTTTATTAATTAAAATTATTATCATGCATATTTCCAACTTTTTTCCTATAAATGAATATTTTTCAAATTACAAATTTGTACCGCGTGTATTATATTTTCTTTTAAATCGGTATTTAAGTATTTTTAATATTATTTACACAATAAATCAAATTCATATATACATAAAAATGTACATTTATTTCATTAAATAATCATAAAATGTGATAAATTTTACATTAATCTTGTTACTCATTCCGAAATAAAACAATTTTTGTAAATTTTTTCCTCATAGAAGTATATTTTTTTACTGGGATTTATTATACAAAATCAATAATAAAAGTATGTACATATAAGAACAGCACAGTTATAACAGTAGGTAAGTGAGTACAGTAACAGTTATAACAACAAGTTACTGGTATAATCACTATGAGATTTATCGTCTATGATGGCATGATGCATACAATAGAAAAGATACGCATACGTTACGAAAATACGAATTACAATAATAATTATTAATTAGTATCACGGCATATCTAAACACAACCGGGTTTGTTCTTCACGCATGCGCATAAGGATGGAACAACATGTGCAGCGTGGCCACCGTTAACCGCGTGAACTACTAGCTTGCTCCGTCTATGAGTAAAAAGTCTATGGTAACCTAACCGTGGTTACGCGAAAAAGTTACCGCTCGAAAATTTCACTGCCCAAACGGAAAGGACTGAACGCCGTATAAGATGTTTTCACATCAAAAAAAAAAATTTTAAAATCTCCCGTCTTACTTAAGTAATAACAAACATGTATAAACTCACCTATTGGTTTCGCTTGTGAATTGCCTCCTCATCCTAGTCCAAATTTTAAGGATCATCATTAATACCATATCCACACCGTACAGAAACAAAAAAAGTATGATTTCCAACATCAGACAGTATAGGAAGAATGGCATCAATGGTGCATTCTTTATTGTATTAACAGCTTCTTTGACGGCGTCACAAGAAATACTATTACTCGGAATGATACCTGTGTTAACACAATCGTAAGAATAATACATTACTTTCAACTATATAGTGCACGTGACAATGTATCTTTTTCATTATACAAATATAATTGCGAACGGCACGTACTGAATCTACAAATCTGAATTTCCTACAACCACGCATTCGCGATTGCGTGGTGCGCGATGCGTGGTGCGTGATCGCGCAAAAGTTGAAACCAATAGCTGACAATCAATAAAACAAACAAAATTTTCTTTCACAATTCCTTTACATAAATATCTGAGCACCAAACTCATTTGAGATGTATGACTGATGTCGGTGGTCTCATCAAAAATAACACAATAATATTTTGATATTTTTACTTCCTCTAAAATGTTTTCTATAATTACTGATTTGCAGCAATCAATGAGTTCATTTTGAATGACAGGACTTATATAGGTTGCTTAAGAGTGTGTTGTCTTCAAATGGTTTTCTAAAGCTAAATCCCCAGCCTTTATTCTGTAGTTGAGAAGTTCACGAAAATTACCTTGATTTACAATAGAATGTCCTTCATTATAATTTTCAAAAAAGTCTCCATGGTCTCGATGACCTCGTAATGGAATATTTTGACGACCTAAGAATATGATAGATTCTACAATGGGTTTTAGACGATTTCTATTTTCTGTAATTTGTTTCATTCTTTCACTGTTTATTAAATTTATGACTTCTTTTTGGGGATTATTAAAGGTTTTCATAAAATCATCTGCAACTTGAACACAATTTATGTGATAAATATTTTTGCTGTGTACTTCTAGATAATTAAACAAATTTACTTAATGTAATCGTTTTGTATCTCCCTCCTTTATGACCGAATAAAACACAAAATTTATAATATAGTCCTGACATTGTTTTAGAAAAAGTTAACCATTTATATTTTTCAAAATAACTTTTGTTTAGGTATCTTTTTTCTTCTTTACCTTTTTTTATATGCACAGAAAAAGGAAGAATAAAATCATTTTCGGGCAAATTATCCATGGTTATTAATTTTGCACGATCATGTTCAGAACAAATTACATTAGAGTCTTTTAAAAAATGTGCAATATCTAGTTCAAAAGAGGGACTAGCAATATTATTAATAGTTACCAAGCTATTTAATGTAGATGAACCAGAAGTTGCAGACGGAGTAACAATTGTCTCATTTATTTTCTTTTTATTTGTACTATCAGTATTATCAGTGCAGTCTTCATTTTTGCGTTTTAACCACTGGTTCATTAAATTAGACATATTATCGCACTGAGATACTAGGTAATGTATTATTTAATTATTATAAATTTATAATATAGCACATCAACTATTATAACCAGTAGTGTTCCCATTGGGTATACTACATATACGCCGTACACTCTCAGACTTCGAATAAAAATGTTTGGCTATACTACGTATACTCTCAAACAAATTCTTAAATAAAGAAAAAAATATATAATTTTTTTTTTTTTGGTTTATCATTTTGGTTTATTTTTTACCTAATAGTTCTAAACTGTTGTAGTATAATATTATAATAGATACTATTTGATATTATAGGACCTCATATGACAAATAAAATTATAGCGGTTATTCACCGATCTGTCGGCGCCAGTGACGTCATTTCAGTTTTTGTTAGAGTGGAGTAAAGTTTTTGATAGGCCTATATATGACTAAAAAAAATATTGACCACTTCGCTTGCTAATTAATTAGTGTTAGGGTTTTTATCATATTCAAGCACCATCTAATACTATTTATAGGCACAAATAGCCTTAATTTTTCGTGAAAAACTTCATTCGTTCATCATAGTATACCCTCATAAAAAATGATGGGAACATCACTGATTATAACTATAAATGTATATTTATATAACTATTAAGAACAAAACCACATATTAAACAAAATTATATTATGTATCAGTTATCAGTTATCAATATCATAGATAATAACAGCTGTTGTCAGGCGATCACACACTTTGATAAACGGTCAACTACTAACTAAGACCATAGAACATTAATTAATGTTCTATGCTAAGACGAATGGATCTTCGCAGGAAAAAATTTTTTGTGTCCATGTATATTTTGCCTACTTTTTTGCGGTTATCAAAATGTGATAACATTGATAAAATGATAACATCATTTGCATTATGAATTATCATAATTCATTTAATATTCAATACACAATTCATTGAGAATACTTCAAGTGAAAATATAAAATAAATGTTATATATGTGGAACCTTATTTTAAATTTTCAATCTTTAGCTATAAAAGTTGAACATTTACCTAATAATACATTTTAAACTACAAAAAAATTATCAAATTTTAAATTTGATAAATATTGTCAAAATTCAAATTAATACCCAAATAGCAATTGTATAATGATAATATTATTATTATTACAGTACACAAATATTTTTATAAAAATTATGCTATTAATAACTTATTATAATAACATAACTATCCAACAAACATAATATTTTTTCAGTAATTTAATAATATTATTTTATTGGCTATAAACCCTAATATAACAATTTTAAATTGGTTGATTTAGTTTTAAAGTTTGTTATTATTACTGCCTATTATATATTTATACAATTTTATAAAATAAATCATTAAAAATAAGTATATTTATTATATCTATATATCTATAAAATATTAATAGTGCTAATGATAATAGTAGGTACTCATATAAGATGTATAACATTCAATAAAATAATATAATTATATAAATACATTTAAGTTATAATAACTTGAAATTTTGAATGTATTTATAGTTTTATACTATTATATGTTATTTAATAGAGTCTTTATTTAAAATAACTTAATTTATAAGTAAGTATATAATTTGTTAAGACAATATTTAATTTATCTTACCAAACGATACCAGAGCCGGTTGCTTTTCAACAATTAAACTAGCAGCTCTGGATTTGTGCATAGTTGTACTAGCATGTCTTAAGAGATCCGTTTTATGGGACCGTAACACAGACCGACAGAGTTTGCAATATGATCCTCCTTTATCTGATGAACAATCTGGCGCACGTTGAAGCCACCCTTTAATAGTATAACAATTTGTGAAGTTTGTATTTATTATCGAGTTACTACTGCAGCATAATATATGTTTAATATAACATTACATAGGTACCTGAAAATTTAGGATTATTTTCCCAATCGCTGTTGTGCTTTTTCTCATACTTTGAGTACTTCCCCATTTTGAATATCTAGAGTAAATTCGTAAAGATAAAAGGAGATACACGGAAAAATGAAACATGAGACTTGAAATATGCCATACGGAATACTGATTAGTGATTACTGATAACTACGATTTGTATAATATTATGTAGTGTATTTACCATAGAGTACTCTATGGTATTTACACATACGCGATACGCAAGACAAAGCATCTTGGACTTCCCAAATTTCCATCTTCTATAAATAGATAATAATTATTATTTTCACTAACAGTTTTGTGGGACAAGATTGTATTTACTATCACAAGACACAAGGTATTATATTAACCACATTACCACGGTCTTATTATACTATTATTATTTTCTGTTTGGTCGAGAAAAACAAATAATTTTCTTATCAAATTTTTGTTAAGAATCAACAAAATAATTAGAACTTTTCAGTATTATCTAAATCGCACAATGACGCCAAATAAAAATTTCAAATCGCCCAATTGGCGACCAGTCGCCAAAGCTGATTATTAAGCGCCAATAAGGGTTCCAAAATCGCCCAATTGGCGATAAATCGCCCAATCTGGCAATCCTGGATATGGTATCATCAATATAAAATTGATTACAATCTCAGTCTGCCACCACCAGTATCTCATAAACCAAGTGATTTTCTTAAATTATTGTATACATTTTTTTTGTTAAGTCTCCATAGTCACTTGGGTCTTTTTTAGAACGAATCTTGCATTTAAATACTTTACAGTTGAAATAATCAACGATTCACCAGTATCCCACCGGGCAGCTAGTACATAATATTATTATGATTTATGATATTATCGAGTTATAATCGCACCACGAGCCGTTACGTGTTAACTGGAAACATCGCCGCTGCAAGCGCTGGAGCGCGTTCGCAGCGCGTCGCGCAGCCGAGTGAAAATGACAAAGCACGCGCGTGTGTGTATCTCCTCAGTGGGCGGGGAACTTCATGCGGGCCGCATTTTCTTTTTTACCATAAAAATTCATAATATATTTGGCTATAACTCCATTTATAATGTTCAAATCGGATTAAAAAGTGCAGCATTCTCTTCTACGGAACATTTCCAATAAGATTGGTGCATTGTCAAACTAAATTATTCTACAAGTAATTAGATATGCATGGACAACTATTTTTTTTCGTGATTTTCGATGCTTCCTGTAATTATACCCGGCAGTTATCGCGCGTTGTGATTGCCGATGCGTTCATTTTAAGGCGTTTTTTTTTATACTTAGCGCGACCCTGCCGGGTCGTTGGATCTTCAATATTACCCATCTATTTTTAGACTTGTATTGATAAAATAATATTATTATTTTTCATTTGAATAACACTGAATAAATTTTATATTAAAATTATAAACTCAATAATATGTTTAAAATTATTCGTTATATTTTTAGATATATATTTAGCCCACTACATCCAATATGAATCTTCAGGTGGAGCGTAAGCTGAAAATGTGCGCACAATGTCTCTGTTTTGCTCGTTCATAGTATTATTTAAAGGAAACCAAGTGTTAATTTTTTCAATTAAATATTGATTAAGAATCTTTTTCGCGTGTTCCGTCACTGGATGTAAAAATTCGATTACTTTTCCACTTCCATTTTTTAACAGTTCCAATGCTGATCCATTTCTACTATTCAGTTTTTTTGAATTCTGAAGCTCCTTCACGACACTGGATAGTTCTTCTACTTCCAGTTTCAAATCTTCGTGATTCTTTAGCATTTCCACGAATTTTTTTTCTGTTGCGGCTAGCTGAATTTTTTCTTTTTCTCTAATCGTGTATGAAATTTATAAATTAATACAAGGCTGCTTCTCCACAGGTGAAGCTACAAAACCCCGTGAATCTAATCACTGTCTGATAATATGAGAACAGACACCTCAATACACCAGAATCTCGAAGAGTTTAACATTACAACCCGTGGTGATCCTTGTTTAAACCGTCGAGAATTATTCGTGGTTCGGGGATTTCCAACAAAGTCTTTATTTTACTTTTTATTTAACTAAAAAAAGCTCTCAGTTATTAAACCAAAGTCGGATAATATGACATTCGGTACTAGAAGACACCCAGATCCCGGAATTCTATACTCCGTTACTTGTGGGAGTCCGTGTGTCTAGCGTGTTTCACCTATGTATTTTATCGTGTTAATGCATTAATTCCCAAACTGTTCTCTATTATTCTGTCTATGTCGTTCCCAAGACAAGAGGTGTGCCATACTTCAGTCTGAGTTGACGGAGGAATACACCTATTTTAGCTATACCCATGTTTCTTCAAAAAATAAACTGAGAGTGTTATGGGCGACCCTCGGAAGATGTGAAAACGGTAGGTATATGTGAGCTTAGGAATATAGATTTAATACGTAGAATTTGGAGTAAATATTCTTAATTTAAAAGACACGCTTTCATAATATTTGTAGGTTAGGATTAAAATGTTTTAAGAATTAAATTTGTTTAAATTTTATTTTCCGGACACAAAGCGATATTCAATTCAATTATATATTTTGAATAATATGAAAGTAATAGTTGACTGATATCATAAATAGGAATGGAAATTTATGTTCTCAGTTAAAGCAAAAATGAAAATGTATCAAATAACATTTATTTGAAAAAAAAAACTTAATAACAATTGACTATTGTATTGTACTGTATGTAAATAAATAAAATATTTTTTTGTCTCGTATTTAACGTAAGTATATTAATTAACCTAGGTACCTTTAGGTAATCTTTTTATGTAATCTTTTTTTTTTTTATCTTTCCACCGCACTGTCTGATTCAACTGACCGTTTTCTCTGTCCCAAAATATACTACTTATTTGATAATATTATTTATTACACAACTAATGTTTAACTATGTATATTATATAATATATTATATATAGTAGGTATTTATATTGCAGTGGTATATTCTATATCGGTATGTACCGATACATGTAGTGGCCATGTAGCCACGTAGGTTTATAATTAATATTCACGAATAAAATGTGTTGCATGCCAGCGTCAGGTTTCCCTACAAGCAGAACAAGCAGGTGATTGGGGCGGTAAAATTTTGGGGGCGGCAAATTTGCTACTCATAAAAAAATATGATCTTTTATTATAATATTTTAATAATTATGAACTATTTGAAAAACAACTTGAGTAAATTCGAATTTGTCTTCATGGCCGTATTTTGGACTTCATTGTTAGAGTGATTTGATAAAACAAGTAAAATGTTGCAATCAGCGTCAGCTAATTTAGAAGATGCTGTTGATCTGTATAAATCTTTAATTGGTTATGTCAGTGAAATTAGAACAGATGAAATGTTTCAACAGTCCATAGAAGAAACAAAAAAAAAAAAAAACGAAACAAGAAGAATACGAATGGGACCAGAAACGTCATCGTGTGAGACCACTTGTATGTGACGAACTAGAGCAAGATAAATCTAGAGCGAACGAAATAGTTTTGGATGGTAAAAAGAAATTACAAATAATTTATTTGGCCGTGTTGGATAAAATTAAGGCGTTAACTAGAAATGAAACATGCTGGATACGCATAAATTTATGAAATATTCAATTTTTTTATTAACATAGACCAGTGGCGGCTCGTGCGTAGGTGCGCAAGTGCAAGCGCACCACATGCCATTTCACCAAACCAATATTTTTATTTTTTTTTAAACTAACCGTTGTAAATTGTTTTTGAAAAATATCGGTGTGCTATTAAAAAAAAATATTCATCAATATTTTTCGGTAAAGAACTATTACCTATGTAGTGAACATATTATTGCTCCTAAAGTAAAAACAGTTATGCAAAATGCACACACCAATCGGTGCGCAACACTGCGACAGCACCGCACGCTTGTATAAAATACGTATGGTCGATAAGTGGGGGGATCTCTAAATACAATGCTACTCGGTGCGCAGTTACTACTGCGAACCGATTTAAAAAAAAACGTTGTCTACGATTAATTTTGAGGTTTTTCCATTTGTACTCAGATTTCTTTATCAAATGGTCGATATTATTTCGTAATACATGTACCTATACGAGTATATATTTTAGTATACCGTCATAGTGAATTCTTTCTTCTTAGAATTAATTAGTTATAGTTATTATTTTGTGCACCACCTATTTTTTACACCACGAGCCGCCACTGACATAGACAACGAATCAATTACCTAGTACTGATGATATTGTTTGAGGGGCCGAAAGACTCAAACAATTTTTCGAAATAAACATTGATGAAAACACTTTTACACAAGAATGCATACATTTTAAGATGTATATTCAAAATACAATTGAGAAAAAGCAACCTGGCGAAAGTTTATTTACATTTATCTGAAATCAGGAATTGGAAGAAATATTTCCGAATGTGAGTATTGCTCTAAGAATATTTTCCTGTATGGCGGTTACAAACTGTTCGGCAGAGAGGTATTTTTCGTGTCTTAAAAGAATTAAGACATTTTTAAGATCTTCCATTGGCGAAAATCGTTTAAATTCATTAGCCTTACAAAATATCGAAGCGGAAATATTGTCAAAAATACATTTTAATGATATAATTAAAGAATTTGCAAGCATTAAAAGTCGAAGAAAACTTTTAAAAAAATGTACATATTATAGTATATTTATATTTTTTATGATGTTTAGATGTTATTTTTTTAAGTATTTTTAAATAATAAGAAATTATTTTATTAATAATAAATTTTGCTAAATAACGTATTTTGCTGGTTATAAAATAACTTATAAAAATGAACGGGCGGTAAATTTCCTTTGCTTGTAGCCGGCAAATTGCTTAATCCGCCGCTGTTGCATGCAAATAGTTATAAATATAAAACTATATATTGTCATAATCGGCATCGCGTTAGAACGTATTGTATGCCATCTAACGATGGGTGTGGTTCGGGGTACGAGAGACAGTGGCTGGCGGCGGCAGACGCAGACGATAATATTATACGGCCGCCCAAACTTCCCCCTCCATATCGTTGTTCCGTGCCACCGCACCGCGCCGCGTCCTAGTCAAACGAGCGTTACGCCATAGGGTGGACACTTAAATATTTTAACATGGTAATCATACTTATCACACAAAAAGGTGGCGGCCATATTCTTATTTATGAATCAGTTTGTCCACACAACGGGAATAACATATCTACAATTATATTGTGTAAATATATAATAAAACTTTAAGTCAAATTTTTTTGCAATTTTGGCTTATTTTTAATTAAATAGTACCTAGGTATCTGGTATATTATTCAATTGTAATACATTTTAATTCAAATATAATATATTATATATATTTTTCAATGTTTGTCTATTTGTGCTGATCAAAAACTTTTGTTTTTTAAAATAACACTTCTGTAAGTATAATAAATATTACTTAAATTAGGACAATAATAATATGTAATTAGGTATAAAAAATAGAGAAAAATTATGTTTCAACAGATATTTATTTTAATGTAAAAGGTAATGTTACAAATGTTTTAAAATTTTGAGTTTTCTATTTGTACGATTTCTTTCAGTCAAAAGTTCTTTGTTTAAAAACTTTAAGGATGAAAAAATTCTAAATCTTACATATAACTTAATTAAGAATACATGATCAAAATATGGACAAGGATGATTAAATGGTACATTGAAAAATGCATCTTTCATTTTAATGCCTACGTTTTTGTCTAGAGCTAAGATTGGAAATTGTTCAATAAATATATTTTCTAGTTCAAAAATAAAATCATGGAAGTCATTGTGCGGTACTTGAGATGTCCAAAGATGGTCTTATTTTTGTCTTCATATGCTTTAAAGTAGCAGAATAGAAATGATTTGTCTAAGTCCTTTTGACTGTGCCCATATTTGATACATTCATCACACGTATGCTTTTTTAAACATTTCATATACAAGTATCCTGTAACCATTTGGATGTTTTTTCTGACAACGAATATGTGATTTAACAATGGTTAACAAGCTTGGAGATAAAAATTTTTCACATTGCTGCATATAGTTTTCTTCATTGTTTATGTCTGCCAACTTTTGACTCAAAGTGGCAATAGTTTTTTGTGCTTCAATCTGATAGAACTGATGGCAACACTGTCAACACAGAGCTCATCGGACTGCACACCACAACCGTTGAGATATATTTCGTCGTTTTGAGAGTCGTTGGGCAACGTTCGTGTGTGGCGTATGTCCGGTGGGTGCTGTGTTGGCCGCTTACGGTTTTAAGTGCTTATTCCTTTTATTTTTATTTAATTATATTATCTAATTACGTTGTTTAATATTTATTCAATATATTCATTTATAACAGTACTAAATTTATTTATTTTTTTTTAATTGTTTAATATTTATTCAATATATCCGTTTTATAACAAATCAGAAGTGGGATACGCCGATCCGCAAAGCTAACGAGCAGTGACCGGCGAGTGAACTCTAAAAAAAAAAAAAAAAAGTTACGTTTTGACCGTTTTGTGTAAGTAAAACCTTGTGGTTCCGTGATCGTGCGTTTGATCAAAAGTTCGTATAGTCTATTTTCGTCGAGAAAAACCCAAGCGTCCGGTGCTCGCTATTGCCGCTGTGCGACACAATCGCGCTCGATTGTCGTAACCCGTACGTTATCAGTTGTGCGTGTTTATAGTGTTTATACCGTGGTCATCGCGTGACTGGCCGCCGTGTATCGTTTGTTTTGTTTGATAATGCTTATCGTGGTTACTCGTTTATCACATTGAATCTCGAAATACTCGTCATGACCGATAACAGCAATGCCCGTGGAGATCATACGTATACGGCTCCGACGTATGATGAGTTGTTGCAGCAAGTGAAGCTACTTGCTGATCAAGTTGCTGTTTTGCGTGCTACTACGACGCCGCCCGTGACCGAATCGTGTGTAGAAACCGTTGACTATCGTTTACTTCCCGATCTTGACCGTTCAGTACCAGCGTTTACGGGTCGCGAATCTAATCATGTTGCCGAGGACTGGATCGAATCCGTCGATGGCTTGGCGACGATTAACAATTGGCCACTTCGTT
Source organism: Therioaphis trifolii (assembly GCA_027580255.1). NCBI lineage: Eukaryota > Metazoa > Arthropoda > Insecta > Hemiptera > Aphididae > Therioaphis > Therioaphis trifolii. The sequence continues at coordinate 29,854,953 of CM050409.1, read as the reverse complement.
ATCGTCTCCAATACGTTCGTGCGAATGTTGTCGGTGCCGCACGTAACTGGTTTCTTTCTGAAGATTTTAAAGACTGGGACGAGCTGATTGTAAAGTTTCGTCAAGTTTTTGTGAGACAGGTACGTCAGTCCGATCGGTGGGAAACATTGACTAAGCGTGACCAAGGTCCATCAGAACTAATCGTCGACTACTTTTACGATAAGTTAAGACTATGTAGGGCGTTGGATCTTCCGTTTTCAGAGGTACGTGATCACATTATTCAAGGTATACCAGTGGCGGCTCGTGCGTAGGTGCGCAAGTGCAAGCGCACCACATGCCATTTCACCAAACCAATATTTTTATTTTTTTTTAAACTAACCGTTGTAAATTGTTTTTGAAAAATATCGGTGTGCTATTAAAAAAAAATATTCATCAATATTTTTCGGTAAAGAACTATTACCTATGTAGTGAACATATTATTGCTCCTAAAGTAAAAACAGTTATGCAAAATGCACACACCAATCGGTGCGCAACACTGCGACAGCACCGCACGCTTGTATAAAATACGTATGGTCGATAAGTGGGGGGATCTCTAAATACAATGCTACTCGGTGCGCAGTTACTACTGCGAACCGATTTAAAAAAAAACGTTGTCTACGATTAATTTTGAGGTTTTTCCATTTGTACTCAGATTTCTTTATCAAATGGTCGATATTATTTCGTAATACATGTACCTATACGAGTATATATTTTAGTATACCGTCATAGTGAATTCTTTCTTCTTAGAATTAATTAGTTATAGTTATTATTTTGTGCACCACCTATTTTTTACACCACGAGCCGCCACTGAGGTATACGTTCCTCTGATATGTCGCAATACGCGATGAGCCGAACTCATTTGTCACCATCCGAACTCTTAGCCGATTTACAAGAGTGGGAACGTATGGCCGCTCTACGACAACAACGTTTTAAAATGTCGTCGGCTATCAGTCCTCCCATGCGTCAGTATCGCGATCGTCCAGTGAATTCAACGATCGGTGTGCGAGACGTGAAGGTACAAGACGCATCCGTGAAACCTGTTGCAAGTAAGCCTGTACAGAGCTCCGAACCTAATCGTACGGTGCAATGTTATAACTGCCGCAAATTTGGTCACATTTCGCGCGACTGTCCATCTGCGAGAAGGACACTGAAGTGTACATATTGTGAGTCAGACCAACACACGCGGGGACGCTGTCCGCGGGCAGCTGATCAATCGAAGCCACCATCGACTAGAGCTCTTTGGGCCAGTGTACCAAGTGGAACCCCTCCAGTCAACCCATTTGTAAAAAGTGTTCAGCTTAACGGAATCACGGTCACAGGTCTCATAGACACTGGATGTTCAAACGTATTGATCCGATCGACAGCAGCGGGGTTAAGCAACTTGTTTGTACTGTCGGACAGTACACCGCTCTATACTGTCGCGGATTTGGATCGGCCTGGCGTCTCAACAATTGGAAAGGCTGTTTGTGACGTGAGTGTCGACGGCGTGATGGGCGCGGAGCACGCTGTGTTAGTGGTCGCGGATCACGTTTTACCAGTAGACGTACTAGTCGGTCGTTCGTGGTTAGAACTGCCACATGTCAGCTACTACAAACAAGGTTCAGATTTTGTTCTTGAAACTAATAGCAATATAGTTGATCGAGTGCTTAGTGACCCTGAGTCTTCAGAACTGGTTGAAGTTCATACTGTCGAGTTTGATTGGGAACGGCCCAAACGCAGCCCAATAACGCTCCTAGATATAAATGTTGGACCGCAGTCGACTATTGCTCAGCGAGAACAGTTGATTAGTCTACTCAACCAGTATAGAGACACCTTTGCCAAAAATCTGGACGAACTCGGATGTACCAATGTGTTGGCCATGGACATCGTCGAGACCGAGGGAAGTGTACCAGTATCTCAAAAACCATACCGCACTTCACCGTCAGACCGTCAGATTATATCCGATATACTCAGTGAGTGGAGAAGTTGTGGTCTGATTAGTGACTCGACGTCCCCTTATGCCAGTCCAGTTTTGTTGGCGAACAAGGCCTCTGGGGAGAAAAGGTTGTGCGTCGACTATCGCCGCTTGAATCAACAAACAGTCAACTGTCCGTATCCGATGCCGGACGTGGATGAGCAGCTCAGTTCGTTGTCAAAGGGTAATCTGTTTACTACATTGGATTTGTCCAATGGATTTTTGCAGATCCCGCTCACGCCTCAGTCCAAGGAGAAGACAGCTTTTGTGACTGAGCAAGAAACTGCTAAGTTTGAGAGAATGCCCTTTGGGTTGAAGGGAGCGCCAGGCATGTTTCAAAAATTAATGAATTTTGTTTTTAGGGATCTCAAACAAGCTGGAGTAGTAAACCTGCACCTGGATGACGTAATTCTACCCTCCGAGGACTGGGACGACATGCTGAGTAAGCTGAAGCGGGTGCTTGAAGCGCTTAGAGGGGCGAGGCTGACGTTGAAACCAGCCAAGTGTACGTTTGGCAGCCCTCAACTTGACTACCTTGGTTTCCGGATCTCTAAGGGAGTTGTTCAACCGGGACGGAAGGTAGAGTCCATCGCAGCGTTTCCGAGGCCCCGTGACATACATGAAGTTAGGAGGTTCCTTGGTCTAGCCGGGTACTTCAGGCGTTTTATAGTCGGTTATGCGGAGTTGTCGAATCCGCTTACTAGTTTGATGAAGAAAGATGCTACATTCAGCTGGGGCGAGCGACAAGAAGCTGCATTCGTTGCGCTTAAGAGTAAATTGTGTGAAGAACCGGTGGTACGTATGTATGATGCTACTGCTCCTATCACCCAAGTGCATACTGACGCCAGTGCTGTGGCTCTTTCGGGTATACTCTTGCAAGGTGATAACGAAAAGCAACTGCATATAGTATATGCAGTAAGTAAGCGTACCACCGAGGCCGAGTCAAAGTACCACTCGAGTAGGCTTGAGTTGTATGCAATCATTTGGACCTTATCTAGGCTCCGCTCATATCTGCTGGGCGTGAGATTTACCGTAATCACAGACTGCCAAGCTTTAATATACCTCAACCTACACAAGAATGTCAAACCACAGGTGGCGAGGTGGTTTGAGCTTCTACAAGAATTCGATTTTGATATTAAATATAGACCGGGCAGTCGTATGGCCCATGTTGATGCCCTTAGCCGAGCAGCACACTCAGAACCGATGCCTCCGGATTCGGTAGAGAATGTGCTAGCCCAACGCCTAGAGGTGTGTCTTACTTTGACTGTTGAAGAACGTGTACGATTAATGCAACAAGGCGATCCACCAACACGGGCCCTCTACGATCAGATTCAGAAGGCCGCGCGAGGAGAAAATGTTGCACAAGACTATCAGATATGCAATGGACTGGTCTATCGTAAGTACAAGGACAAGCTACTCCTTGTTGTACCTAAAACGATGCGCAAGGGTATTGTGATTGCTGCACATGACCTTCAGGGACATTTTGCCGTAGAACGTACTGTCGAGAAAATCACTGAAGATTACTGGTTTTCGGGCCTCTGGCGTTATGTCAAACAACATATAAGTATGTGTTTGGATTGTTTAGTCCATAAGCTGCCATCTGGTAAGACCCCGGGTCGCTTACACCCTATTCCACCTGGGAAACGCCCGTTTCAGGTGATCCATGTTGATCACCTTGGACCTTTTGAAACAAGTGTAAACCGGAAGAGATATCTATTAGTCGTGGTGGACAATCTGACCAAATACATATTGTTATATCCGACAAGTTCGACAGATGCGGCCGGTGTGATACGAGTTATGACTCAACTGTGTGAAGAAAGAGGCTTGCCAGACAGGATTATAAGCGACCGCGGCACATGCTTTACTGCCAAGTCCTTCCAAGAGTTCTGCCGATTGCGTGGAATACATCACACTCTCAACTCGACCCGCCATCCTCAGGCAAATGGGCAGGTCGAGAGAGCGAATAGGACCATAATTCCACTGTTGGCCATGTCTGCGGAAGACCATCAACGTTGGGACGTGAAGGTGCCAGAGATACAACGTCATTTGAATAATGCTGTGAATAAAACCACAACAAAAACTCCTTTTGAAGCATTACATGGGTATCGTCCAAGATTTTACGGTGGCGAGATACGCCAGTTGAGCCAGACAGCCAACACTTGGACTGATCCTGCCGAACAGCAGGAACAAATAAGAAATGTTATTCTTGCCAAACAACCGGACATGAAATTGGCCCATGATAATAGACACTATGACGGTGTTAAGTTTGATGTCGGCGAAGTTGTTGTCATGAAAGGACAACCGCGAGTAGGAGAACCGTCAAAGCTACAGGTGAGATATCGTGTTCACCCTATGCAAGTGATCCAGGTGTTGCCTAGTGATACCTATCGAGTTGCGGACGTTGCTGCGAACGGCCGACATCTGTACTCGACCACAGCCCATGTCTCTGATTTAAAGTCCTGGAAGATACTTCAGGAGGAAGAGGATGAGTTGTATCCAACAGAAAACCAGAATATAATGTTATCATCAGATGCAGTAGAGTTCAGTTCCACGGCTGAGGAGGAAACGAGCAGGCGTCCAGTTCGTAAACGTAGACCACCAGCCTACCTCCAAGCTTATGACACCACAGTCCGAGGACGGTCTGGGATGTCAGGAGAAGCCGAATGATAGAACTGATGGCAACACTGTCAACACAGAGCTCATCGGACTGCACACCACAACCGTTGAGATATATTTCGTCGTTTTGAGAGTCGTTGGGCAACGTTCGTGTGTGGCGTATGTCCGGTGGGTGCTGTGTTGGCCGCTTACGGTTTTAAGTGCTTATTCCTTTTATTTTTATTTAATTATATTATCTAATTACGTTGTTTAATATTTATTCAATATATTCATTTATAACAGTACTAAATTTATTTATTTTTTTTTAATTGTTTAATATTTATTCAATATATCCGTTTTATAACAAATCCTTGCCTTCTTTTCAAGTTTGTACTTTGATTTCAAGGATTGTTTTCTGGGTGTGTCGTCAGACCACGATTTCAGTGTTTGAACAGCTACTGACGATGCTAAACAATTATATATATAGAATATAGAATATATTATAAGGTTAAACATGAATTTAATTTAAAATCAATATATTAACTACGCATAGACGTAAATAGCGTTTTTAATTGAATAAGGCTTAAGCACAAAAGATTTATTTTTGAGTATGTATTGTACTTCTATGTCACACAAATTTTATTATCTTGTGAATTATACACCTAAACTAGCACTAACTTATCAGTTAGCTCTTTGCTAAAACCCCTAGGAAATTCTACTTATTTCATAATTCTTGCACAACAGCTAGAGTGGATAATTATGCCAAAAATAACAGTAGAGTTCATTGAAAAAAAATTTAATTCTATATTTTTCTTTAAATTATAACATTTAACAAAAAATTGAAAATTAAAATAATGTTTAAAAATGTAATAACGTTAAAAGGAAAATATGGAACAACGTCAAACATTAAAACTGTATAACATTTCAACGTACAACAACGTTTAACTTAAATATGTATAATGTTTTAACATACAATAACGTTAAACATTAAAATTGTATAACATTTCAACGTACAATAACGTTAAACATTAAATAATATGTATAACGTTTAAATAGGAAATTTAAAAATGACAGTATTTAATAATATTAATAATTGTATTTGAAAAAAGGAAGTATTTAAATACATGCATACAAATAACTTAGAACATAATATAAGTCATTATACAATATAAAATGTTGAATCTTATTCCTTAAATCATAATAAATTTTCAATTTTCTATGCCTTTGTAGCACAATTGTTCGTTTATCGGCCTTCATAGGACATATAACACTCTTGGCGGTGATAACTGTCTGTAGTAAAATTTTCAAGCAAGCGTCAAGCACAGAGTAGATGAAGAATGAAACAAGCAACGATACATTATCAATACACCCTGAAGAGGATAAATTATGATAAAAATGTATTGTTGAACATAAAATATTATAAACTTATTAAACAGTAGGTAATTGTAATTTTATAAAGTAAAAACTGTACAAGTATAACTTACAATTGTTCCCCGACTCATTTGTTTCAAGTGAATAATTTGACTCAGAGTCAAGTGAAACATAGGAATGATCAGTATATGGACTGTTTATGGTGTTGTGTGAAATCATTTTCTTAGTTAGAAGCAAGTTACCTAACAAATGAATTTGTTGACATTAATGTTATGGGTAGAGTAGGTAATAATACATATGATAAATAAATAATATAATAGTTACTTGGTGTTCTAGAATCCAATGGTAGAGCTAACACATTTGGAGAAGAGAGAATTGTTGTTTCACATTCTGCTGGAGCATTTGATATATTATTGTCAACAGTAGAACAAAAATCAAGTTTACGTGAAATGCTGCTGGAAGATGATGGTGTATCATCTAAAATATAATACAAACTATACAGTATATTTCATTTTCAAACATAATAAAACACTCTAATATAAAAATGAAACTGTACACTCACTTATAAAATGTCTTGGTATAGCATGACTATGAAGTCTATTTTGAAGATCATTTAAAAACATTTTTTGTTCAAAATGTTCGCCACACACCTTTAAGGATTTTTTTATGGAATCAACAGGAATTGTGATACCACAGTTTTCAATCCACTTGGCACGGCTATGATTGAGAATTATTTTTTAGTTTTATTACATTTTTCTATATAATGAATTTATTTTATTTTACTATACATACTTAGTTGGATCCCTCGGAAGCGAAAAATAACTAACGTTAGGATTTTGAGCCATTTTGTTTTGACAACCTGAATACGAACATTTGATGTAATTCTTTGGAATATTTAATGTATTCATTGTAAAAATTAATACACCAACGACCACAAACAATTGACGAAAAAAATTGCGAAATAGCGATAGGCCACGACCACGAGTCATAGAGTAATATTACTCTATGCCACGAGTATACACAAAAGTGATAACGGACAGCATAAATAAGAAGATGGCGGCTACCGTCCCCACTACATGCAAAACGGTTTATGCTTCAAGTGTCCTTTCTGATTTCAACTATTCTGTGGTTACGCCACGGTATAGAAAATCTTATCTTCTATACCGCGGTTACGCGAAAAAGGTACCGCTCGAAAATTTCACTGCCCAAACGGAAAGGACTGAACGCCGTATAAGATGTTTTCACATCAAAAAAAAAAATTTTTAAATCTCCCGTCTTACTTAAGTAATAACTAAAGAGCGGATTTTTAGGTTCTTAGAACCTTAAAATATAATGCTAATATGTTTCAAAAAAACCTTAAAATATTCTCTAAATATTCCTTAAATTTGTAAATATGCAAATATGATTTTTTTCTAAAATAGTTCAATAAATACAATACATAACTGTTAAGCACAATTCTCTTGGTCACAGGTAAATTATTGCAAAATAAAAAATGTAAATCAGTTGATACATAGCTACATGAATATAATTTTTTTTAAAACATAATAGTTTAATAATGAATAATAGATAATCTGCACGATTCCTTTGGTAACAGGTAAATTATTTAATTACAAAAAATGTTAATCAGGTGACACATAGCTACATAAACGTTATAAAAAATATTTAAAAATACATAATAATTTAGTAAAAATAATAAATAACTTTGCATCATTTCTCTGGTAACAGGAAATTATTGAACAATATAAAATGTAAATCAGTTGATACAGAGCTATATAAATATAGTTAAATATAATTTAAAAAAACATAAGAGTTTAATAAAAAATAACAGATAACTTTGCACTATTCTTTAGGAACATAACCAATTTGAATACAGACAAGTAGATAATTGAATGATTTTGAATTTTTATCGCTCTATAATCAAATTATTTTTTTTTCCTAGAAAAAGTTTTTGCTAGAAAAAATCATATTTCGAGTAATTAACAAAATATGCTAATTTTTATGAACAATAATAGAATATATTCTAAAATATGAAAAATAGGCGAAATATCCTCGAATGTCCAAAATATGCTTTAATATGCAAAATTAATTTTTTTCTACGAAATCTGTGATAGATAAATCGTCCACATTTTTCACCCTCGTAAAATTGCATAAAGCCAATAAAAATATGTAAAAACCTAAAGATCCGCTCTTTAGTAATAACAAACATGTTTAAACTCACTTATTCAATTCGATTTTTTTAATGATGTATCTCCGTATTGAATTTCACACGTAGACGAATTCGTATGATTTAATAATAGAACACTAATTTAGAGTCGTATGATAATAATTAAAATTATATTACATAATTTAGTTACTCTGAATCTCAGGAAGTTTTGTCACGTAAACACAATTATTACTGTATACGAACGTTGTACGAAGAAATCATGATGAAATTTTAATCTCGACGGAGAAAAACTTTTATCTCCTCGATTATTGTGATCATATCGAAATTACATCATAAAAATGTAAATAATTTCTGTTTCTACAAATATTGAAAAATTGATAAAATAATTTCAAATAAATAATCGTTCTCATTTAAATATTATACCCACGTCTCTTTTGAGCAATTTATTCTATTTTTTGATTTCATCGCGATGCTAATGATTATTAATTATTACGTATATTGTAATACATATATAATATATATAATTCTATAGAATTCCTAGTACAATTTGGCAATGTATTAAATTTTGTAGTTATTTTAAATAATACCTAGGTAATCTATACAATTCCTAGGATTTTTATAGAATGTCAATGCTAATATGTTAGGTAAAGTGAAAATAATTAATTATTTTAATAATTTGTAAAAGTAATTTTATTATTTTAATATTATAAGTATTTTAATAGCACTTTTATTAATTTAAAAAAAATATTATATTAAATTATTAATTTAAAGAAACAAATTTTTTTGTTTGTTTTCATATTAAACATGTAATTTTATTATATACCTTTATTCTTTATTTATTAAAACATACCGATGATGCATGACATTTTGAGGAACATAAAATATTATTTTTCACACATAAACATTTTTTGGTTTGACATTTGGATTTACATGTACATTTAACAAAACCTTGTCCAGTTCCAGTAGACTGCTGGGTTGCTATGGTCCGTAAAGCTAATGTATTTTCCATTGGAACTTCGTGAATCATTATTAATTTTTTTTTTGGCATATTGTAAATTGAGACCTTGAATACAAAGATTTTAATAAACCTTCTCTAGTTCCCAAACGATAATATCCGTCAGCAGTAACCTGAAAAAATGTTTAAATAATTATAGATAATAAAATATAATTATACATTTTTTTAAATTCGTGTTTACTTCAGTAACCACAGCTAAAATATTTCGAGCATCTCCGCGACCTTTGTCAACATCAGGAACTGGAACACGAACTGTAGCACCAACGTCTGCCGGATTAAGTTTCTTATCTGACCATGTTTTCATTTTAACCACTTGATTTTCAAGATTTATTTTAGCTTTCCTTCGCTTTTCTGTGGCATTTTCATTATTTGATTGAATTGTAGCTTGTAACTTTTCGTCCATATTTGTATCATGTACCTGAACTGTAGGTTTATCACCACTTTGAAGTTCATTTTTTTCAATTATTTCTATTAATTGTTCTTCGTTTTCTAAATTATCAATTACTTCTTTTGGTAAATTAGAAGTGCTAAGTCCAACTTTTACTTTGCAGCCAAATAATGCCTCATATGGAGACATTTTGATTCCAGAGTGTAAGGCCCTATTTTTCATTAATTTAACGAATTTAAATCCTTGACTCCAGTGACAATTGTTCTCTGTTTGCATCCATGTTGTAAGCATGTTCTCGACGTCTTGGTTCGCTCTTTCAACACTTCCTTGACTTTGACTGTGCCTGGGCTTACCGTGAATAATTTTAAGTTCAGGCCACATGTCTTTTAAATTTGAAACAATGTTATTTGAGAATTCGCGTCCGTTATCGGACTGTAAGATAGACAGAGCTCCGATTAACGTAAAAATATCTATGAGGTTGAACGCTACTTCCTCTGCTCGTCTATATTGAAGTAATGAAGTGGTTTAAGAATTACAAATTTGGTAAGGTGGTCTTGATATACTAAAATAAATTTATAATTTCCATCGGGATGTGATTGGAAATCAATCAGATCAACTTGACGATATTAGGAAAAAAAGTACCCGGGAAAAAAGTACCCGGAAAAAAAGTACTAGTAAAAAAGTACCACAGAAAAAAAGTACCCTAGAAAAAGGTACCCGGGAAAAAAGTATCCAACAAATTAAATGTAGGTACACATAGTTTTATTTATAATGAATTATTGAAAATAAAATTAAAAAATTATATTAAGTTATATTATATCGAGTTACTAGAAAATTAAAAAATTAAAATAAGATATAAATGATTTATGACATTTTTGACAGTTTAAAATGATCTTTTTCTTATGTTATGTCCAATATTAACTAAAAACTCGTCCAATGTAATTAAATTTTGAGAAAAACGTTCACACAACGTTTTTAATCGATAATGTATATTTTCATAATTTTTTTTTTTTTTACTTGTATGCACGCCAATTTCACTTATCGCTAACCTTGCTCTATCCGATCCAATTTCCTGCCTCATTTTATTTATTAGTTTCCATATAGTTGGATGTTTCTGACCTACAAGATGAGAAAATCGGTTGTTCCAACCTTCACATACGTTGTTTGTTCTTTGCTCGTCGTTTAAAGTTGTTTCATGGACATTCCACGTATTGGGTGGAAATAAAGGTGGTATACGGCGTTGTTGTCTTGCGCCACGTCCAAATGATCTATAAGTACCTAAAATAATTTAAGATGAATTATATATATTATACTAAATTTAAATAAATTAGGTTATATATAATTTTAATGATATCTAGGTACCTTCAACATAATTCACATTGAAATAGTCAACAATACTCTCTGCACCAATTGGAATTTTCATTTTTAGAATATTCATTGCTTCTTGCACTAAATTTAGAGGCACAAATGCAAGACCATCGAGCATTGAACAGTAATGATTAAAGTATTCGTCTTCACGATATTTTTTTTCGAGACGAAGTTGTTGAATTTTACGATGTGTGCTTTGGCATAAGTGATAAAAACAACCTCGCAGTACAACATGTGTACCTAAACATGACTTAATGGCTTGCATAGCTGCAATTTCAAAATCCATATTGATGTATGGGTCTGGGTATATTTCACGAACTTCACATTCTTTTAGTATGGTGTTAAACAATTCTTCATACGTAAATTGTGTTTTTGTTTGTAAGAGACAATATACAACCGATACAAAAATATCGTTTTTTTGGATTCGAATGATATACAATTGAGTAAATAGATTAGGAGCTAAACTAAAATTTCCGTCAATATACCATGTTGTAGCATCTGCTAATAATTGTAAACAGTCATCAGTAGAAAATATAATTATTCTTTCAGAACTCTCTGGTCCATTGTCTGACAGTAAAAAACGTTCGTCATTATATAGACACCACTCTCCTAAAAACATAATATTTTTATTGATTATTTGTAAACTGAATTGAAAATGTTTATACAATTATACTACATATTGATCATTGCTTATAGTAAATGTTTTTTTTTTGTTTATTTAACGATTATAAGTGCATATAAATCTGGTTTGTAATCAGTGGCGAACTGGACGACCGGGATATCGGGAAATTTCCCGGTGGGCCGCTCCTCGTATAAGATATATATTTATTAATATTATTATTGTGAAATTATAAATTTATATATAACCTAATAAGTAATAACTCAAATAAGTATGTAATATCATTAGACATAAAACCCAGATTTCTGATTATTTTAAAATGCAGGACCAGCTTGAGTTCGGCTGGTCCGGGCTTGTTGACAAAACATTTTTTTTGTTTTATTGTTAAAAATTGAAAGTGATTTATTAAATAGTTAACTTTGTTTATTTTTTTTCATTTTTGTAATTATAATTTACAAGTAATATCAGTTAATTTACCTTCAATTTTTAATTCACTGAGGTGATTTACTACTCCTGGGTTATTTGTCCGCCTTTGATTTCTAATTGATCGTTTAATCGTATCTTCTTTTGGCATATTTACAAGTATATCTTTTGGTAAATTACTCACAGCTTCGGCAAATATTTGGCTTGGCGTATTTTCACATAATTTTGATTATTCTTTTATTTCATGAACTATTTTGACTACTTTTGTTGATGATATATCAGATAAATGTACATGTTCGTTAGTGACTTTTGGATCATTGTACTCTAAAGTAGTAGTTAAAATAGCAGGACATTTAAGTGAACTATACTTTGAACATTTCCAACGAATATGAAATTTACACGTTTTAAGTTTAGTATACGTAAAACCATCTAACAATATTTTTTCATTGTTTTTATTACTTTTTATGATTTCCATATTGACTTGTTATAAATACCACTAAACAAAATATTCACCAGCGTATAAATACTATGTAAACGGACTTTATATACTTGGAATTGTAGAACTTTTCAACGAAGTCAAAACCTTCACTGGCGTCTGGCGTGGATAACATTGAATTGATACTATGCTACTTTTATGTGTTCTAAATGAGTCCTGGGTATTATCTTAATGTCATTATAGATAAAATATCATAAATAAAGATATCACAATAATATCTATAATGGAAATACCTCTCATGAGGTATACTTGTGAGCATACACTGAAAATAAAAATTCTTTCTACATTTTTTTTCGTGGATACTTTTTTTTAGGTACTTTTTAACCGGTACTTTTTTTTTTGGTACTTTTTTTCTATGGTACTTTTTTACTAGTACTTTTTTTCCGGGTACTTTTTTTTCGGGTACTTTTTTTCCGGACACCCAACTTGACATCGAGAATTAAATTCCGGTGAAATAATAGGTTTGACCACTACTCCTTTTTTTATGCCTTTTTGTTTCTGTTGACATGGTCCACATAATTGTAAGAAAACTTCCATATCAGTCCGAGTTATATTTTTATATTTTAATGAAAGTTCAGAAATCATTCTATCTCGGCCACCATGACCAATAGATTCATGTGTAGTTTTTAAAAGTTCATATAATTCGCCATCATTTACGTAAAATAATATTTTGCCTTCGCCACTTACAGGAAAAATTAATTTTTTAAGTTGCTGTACAACTAAAATATCGTATCTAAAACCGAAAATAAATAAGTGAATTTACTACTGAAGTGAAAAAAATTTCTACTATGATTCAAGCTGACAAGCTAACAAGTTGGTTAAAAAATAAATAAATACCTTTGCAGCAGCCAATAATCGCGTGATGTTTTCTTTTTTTCGCCATTTTTAAGAAGTTAAACTTCACGTAATATTTTATCATACTTCTCATTTGTCAGAAATACCGTATTTTTCGAACTTTTTCTTGTTTTGTTTAATTCGGTATAAAAACTTTCGGACATCTTTGTATAATACGTAACCAAATAACACTGAATGAATACTTCAATTTTATTGAATCCGTAACATATTTTCAAATAATATTGTTGCTAGTCTAATTGATTTATCATTTGTTATAACTAGAGACCGGATTCTCGTGCAATTGCAACTTTTTTTCCTTTGCTTTAAAACATATAAAAACAAATTATAAATCCGAATCATGAGAAGTAGATTAATTTAACAAAGTTTTATTTTGCACGAAATTGCACGTTTTGCACTTTTTATTCTAAATCGCACGATTTTTATTTTCGTTGCATGAAATTGCATATTCTGCATTTTTTAAATTAAACTAGATAATATATATAAAGGTAGCCAGATAGGTATATAAAATTATAGTACCTACATACAGGTATGTACGTAAATATTTGTTTATTTCAGTTTTCAACTATACAAAAGGAAAAAGTGAACACAAGCTGCTAATATTCTTAGAATAACATCAATTTATTAGTGTTTCGTGGTAAAAATAAATGACAGCAACCACTAGTTAGATAATAATTTTGAATACCCGGCCATTAGTACTTTAGTATTATGTCTGACTTTGTGTTTGATTGAGTGTTTCTTGAATCAGTTAGTGTCGTGATAGTTAAATTACGAATCATTTACGTAAAGAAGTATAAACAAATTTTTAAAATGCCAAAAATTGGGCCTAGTCTGTCGTCAAAAATTAAAACCTGGATATCAAATTATCCAGAGTTGAAATTTGATGGGAAATTAAATAGCTTAACTCTGTTGGTATGGTTTTTTTTTTATATATGTATATATTTTATCAATCTTTTAATTATGAATTACTCATTAGTTTTTTTCTAATCCTGTAATATTGTAAAAAAACTGGATAAATAAAGTATAAGTTAAGGGTTTAAATCAATGTACTTTGAATGTTTACAACATTTTGGTAAGTATTAAGCGATTTTAGGCAAAATATACATTTTTGTACGATTTAGGCATTTAACTGCATGTTTTTGCAATTTTTAAGTTATTAACTGCACATTTTTTTGATTTTTACTGCATGAAAATCCGGTCTCTAGTTATAACATTATTTTATCGATGTTTGACATAATAAGCAACTTACCTATCTATCATATTGTTATGGTTGTTATTTATATATGTACGTACTAAGGTACACTAAAATGTAATTTTATCAATTTTATACATTGCCTAATTGGGTTTGGGTATTATATAGAATACCTATAGTCATTATATATATTTTATACTTTGCCTGCTTATTTTTGGCATTCTGTAGAATACCGAATTCAACACTTTGCCGGTAACATATATATATATATATATATATATATATATATATATATATATATATATATATATATATATATATATATATATATACACAATAGGACTTAATACTCCAATGGTGTAATGCAGTGGTTCCCAACCTTTTAGATATTATTACCCATAAATCAGGTTAAATATTTACGATTGCCCCCCGCCCAATGTTTTGTGTAAAAAGGTAAGAAAATTATCAGAGTCATTAGGATTAGGGCATAAGGTAATTTCCAAAACTATGAACAACAATTTTATTATTATAATAATAACGATAATATCATCACTAACGATAAAATCATTGCAATAGTCGTACACGTGCAGGTTTAATAATAACGGGTATAATGTACACAGAAAAAAATCAGACTAGTTTTTACCCCTCAAAAAATCGTATTTTACCCCTTGAAGGGTAATTACCCCCATGTTTGGAACCGCTGGTATAATGCATAATGAAATAGTTATGAAGGAAAACCCGAATTTTACAGACAGTATGAGTGTATGACACTTTGATTTCACTAATGGGGTTTTTCGTATTTACAATTGTAACGTGTATATGTTACAGTTAAAGTGTTGAATCAGTTAAGGTACGGTTTCGTTTCTGCAGTTGACTGCAGCAGTGACCGCATGCAGTCGCTGTTGCGTCCGTCGCATGTAGCAGCACTGATTTTGTTTATGCAGTTGACTGTATGCAGTAAAGTAAAAATGTATTTCCTAAGCAGTTAATCACCAACTTTCAACCATGGATGACGTTACCAGGATTGTTCTACTGCATATTCTTGAAGAAGAAGAACGAGATGAACAAATCATAGATCTGCTGTTCACGAAAAAAAATAAGAGGAAAAAAGTACACAATATGTTTACAGAAAGGCGCAATGAAGGAACATTTGAAAATTTGGTTATGAAACACCTCATCGATGATAAATGTAAATTTCAAAACTATTTTAGGTTGACAAAATGTCAATTTGATTATGTTTTATCTGCCATCGCACAATATATTTTTAAAGTGCCAACAACTGCTGTGAAGTTTCCTATAACACCAAAGGAAAAACTTGCAGTAACTTTAAGGTATTTATTTAAGTATTAATTTCAAAATATAAACTTATATTTACCCAAAAACAGAGTCACATGAAAATTAAAATAAATCCCACGTTGCAGTTCAATTCGCTCAGGGTTTATTACATTTAAAAAGTGAAAACAAACTAAAATGTTTTGAGTTAAATAAGGAATTTAATCAAACAATATAGTATATTATAATATCAAGATAAAAAATTTAAAAAAAAGTACTGTTAGGAATTTAAATACTTATAGGTAAATGGTGTGAACTGATATGTACACTAAATACAACAAGTTCTTTCCATATATTATCTTTTAATATGATATCTTTTAAATATTTATGACTTAAATCATATAATTGTGGGTAGTTAGACACAAGTTCGCAAAGTTTTGCATCGTCGTCGTGAGTAAAACCCCTTTTTGTTGAGGGAAGAAGGAGACAAAAATTTTAAAAATGAATTTGGTCGTTGCGACTGACTGCACACCACTGGTCATAGAACCAGTCGTTGCAGTCGACCGCATGCAGCAGTCGCGCCTGTCGCGATAACAAAACCGTTTTCGTAAAAACCCATAAAAACACTCCATGCGACGGTCGCAACAGCGACTGCATGCGGTCACTGCTGCAGTCAACTGCAGAAACTAAACCGTACCTTTAGTTTATGAAATAACTAGGTAATTTATAAAATAACTAAAGCTTGTAGGTAATGTATATAATTTATACTTTAACTAGTTATTTTATACATTCCCTGGCATCACTTAGTTAATGTGTCAAATTGTAAATAACAAAATATCATGACAAATAAATATAGTTCTAACATTTCAACAATTTAATATAACACATTAAATACAAGTAATTTTTTATTTTTATTTTTTATTTATTTGATACCTACCTTAAACATTATATAATTACAGGAGTGTTAAAACAACTATACTCTCGATCCCAGTTCACAGTATGTTCAGAAAATTTGTTAGCTGTAGAAGCTGTTCCAAATGAAAGTATTAAATTAAGATCTGCGGCAACTGCGCAGTCACTGGGAACTGGTCAGGGTTTTTTTAAATGCACTTGTACCAAAAAATGTGACACAAAGCGATGTGTTTGTAGAAAAAAAGAGGTATTGTGCAACTCTAAATGCCATAATAGCCTTACATGTACAAATACATAAATAATATAACTATAATTAATTCATAATTCAGTAAAATAAAATATTATAATATATATTTTAAATTTTAATGTATTTTATACTTTAACGGATATCAAACTGAAATTTTACAGAATAACTAGATATTCTATGAAATAACTAGTTAAAGTACAATTTTCATGTATTATTTCATACTTTAACTAATATTCGTAGGTAATTCATGAACTACCTAGTTATTTCATAAAATAACGGAATTCAACACTTTAGCTGTAACATATATACTACTTTACGACTATAACGAATATTGAATTTCACTTTTGTCGCCCCACCGGTTTTATTCGGACAGACAATAATTAAGAAAGATAATTTGTCAGTATTATGAATGTTCGTAAATTAATACCGTTGACGATTTCACCTTTATAAACAAATTCATTTATTTCTGACGTAATAAATAGTAAAAATATTATCATATGGAAACTCAAATTGGGAAAACTAATGACACACCGAGTCTGATGTCGTACTTCTGTACCGGACCATCAACTGCATATACCTACTGAATCACCATAATGCAGGGTATATTGTAAGGCGCTGTTGATCGTTGTTATCGATGTTGAGAAAAATGTTGCGCTGTTGGAAATATTTTTTTGCGCTGTTACGTGTTGCTAATTAATGTGACGGAAATAAATTTTTTCAATCCATATAATTTATATTTTTAATTGATATTGTTTTTGTTATTTTAAAAATATATTGCGTGTCTATTTTATCATTTATCGATATTTAGTGTCATTATCTATATTATTCTATTCTCTAATCTCTTTTATTTTTAGTCTTTAAATGTATTACATTTGCGGTAGCCGCTTCTTTCGTGATTGTTTAGTAACTTTAGGTTATCCATGTTAATTATCCATGCACTTCTAAACTATTTTTAAAAACATCCACTATAATGTCTGCTTCCATTGCAGTCGAAGGTGCATTCCAATTTTTAAAGCATAAATGGTCTTTACTTTCTAGTTCTAATTTCGAAAACCGATGACAAATACAACAATATTTGTTTCTTATGCTTAAAATAATTTTTTTTTGGTTCTCTGACCAACTATACAAACCTGAAATTATATTTTTTAATTATTAATAATAAAATGATATAGCTATAGCATGAACATCCTCTAATGTTCATGAGCTATAGCTATAATATATTTACCACTCCCGATGACGCATTGTAATTTCTTTGATAAGACCTTTTACTCCAAGCACCATCTGTAATTACGGCTATTTTAGGACGTACATATAAATCCACCTCTCTTTTTTCGATAGCCAACCTTGCCTCTTCCTTACCCCAGCAGATTCCATCTCATTTCAAGCTAAGTCGTACATATGTTAATAAACATCATTATGTACATTTTGATATGCACGATTGCACATATTTGGCATATAAAGGGTAGCGCAAATTTCTTCCATTTGAGAAAAACCTTGACCAACATTAACCATCGCTGTCACCATTGCCATATTAGTACTTAAATTTTTTGTTTTTGGATCTTCATTAAATACATTTTCAGTAAGTCCACAATTGTTACATTTAAAAACAAATTTAATAATAAAGCCCTTCCTTATTTCATTCACTGAATAAAAATCATGAAAAGAACAATGAAAAACCCTTATGGTGAATAGCTTGAATAGACCTAATGAAAAATTCTAAAAAAAATTATTAAAAAAAAAAAAATAAATTATTAATATTATTTTTAATTATTATTATTTAAATTATTCTTTTTCCATTTATTTCACAGTTCCTAATATTAATAATATAATCATCTTTGTCGTCAACTAGAGGGTGTCCAAAGGAAATTTCTCAATTATGCAAGTTATTCATTGAAAATTCCTTGCCCTCCGCATGATTATTCCCCTGTCCTATCTAAGCTCAACCTATCCACACTAGCTAGCCGTCGATATTCTCAAAATATCTCTTTCCTCACTAAACTTATTTCTTCGGATATCGACGCTCCAACACTTCTCTCATTAATTAATTTTAGGGTGCCTGCGCGTCTTACTCGCAACTCGATTCCATTTCACGTCCCTTTCTGTTCAACTAATTACATGTATAATGAACCTATAAATCGCATGATAAGAATTGCAAATAAGGATCCCCACTTCATTAGTATATAAGTTACTTTAGTTTATAATTATTATTTAAAACTGTATATAATAATTGTTATTGAGAATATTGTTTTTTATCTTGTTATATATGTACCATTAATTGGGCGCAAGCCCGTTTATGTGTAAAATAAAAATAAATAAAATAAAATAAAAATAAAATTAATTAAGCATAAAAAGGATAAAATAAAACATTTCAGTGATAACGTTCGCGGATTTCGACGTTTGATTTCGCGTTGTAATCTGAATTATTCGATTCGTCGTCGAGTGCGTTGTATTTTGCGTGTACCAACGTTTACACTCGTGTTACCATTACGGTCCGTTATTCGTAATCAAAACACCGATAACTCGTGAAATCGGGAGCGAATCGATCGACCAAAGAGACGGTATCTCTGAAACGTGGAAAAACAATCTGAACGTCATGATGGAATTAATCCCGCTCGTCTCTGTGTCGCGTGTTAGAGAAACGAGGATCCTCTTGGTCGCCCTGCGTCGAAAGTTTATCGTTTAATAAGCCTTCACTTTTGCGAAAATTCAAAATCGAACAGAAACAATATTGTTCCGTGATTTTTAAGTTTCGAACTACATTTTAGTTTTAAACACAACAGAGTTTAATCATTGTTAGATATAAAAAAAAGACGGATGAAATTTCTCCGATACGATAAGATAAAAGAATATAAAAAAATTAAACGAAAAACACTTTAGAAAATTTATGTTCATGACCTGAACGTAATTAAAAAGCACAATTTTAAAAATCGCTAAAATTATTAGCTGATTTTTAAATAATTACTACAATATAATATATAAATATACGAACCTATTTGATTAAAGTATGCATTTTTTAAACAGATATAATCTAGATCTAGAAGGCAATTTAAAATAATTGATTTAAGCATTTAGATTATTATTTTTTTTTAGTCGGAATAATGAATTCGTTATTTTTCTCTTGGTTGATGAGAAATAGCAAAAAAAATGCCACCAATAACTTAAAAAATGCCCTAAGAAGCCACATAAAAATTACATTGAAATGTAAAAAAAAAACACAAAATTCTAATTGAAAATCAGTTATGTAGCTTTGTATGTAACTGAAACACATTTTGAGCTAAGAAAGTATCGTTTTTGATGGTTCAAAAAGTATGCGAAATCCATCAACCTCCGGTATCTAGAAATAATATAATTTTGCAAGTTTCCTCACCACCTTAGCTTGTCCAATAACAAACCGTGCGTTGTATAGAATCGTTTATAAATCACAACGCGTGGTGTGTTATATTTAAAGCATGAGGTATTGCTTTCGGCGCGTTTTTTATAGTGGTATCCCCGGCGAGCAATGCCACTGTAATACGTTAGTACGTCGAAATAAGTTCAATTTTTTTTGAGGGGGGGGGGGTCGATAAGCAAAAAGTAAAATAAAATAATTTAAAATTGGATTAATATTCATTTATAAGCCATCGCGAGTGCTTATATATCACATAACGTATTAATATATTATGTATGAAATATGTAATGAAATACCTTTTACAACATACGAGGTAGAGGGTTGGGCTTTGCTCGTCAGGCCTAATCCACGTCTCATTACTCCCCCCCTCGAAAAGTAAATTATCTATACTCTTTTTGGTAGTTACATACTTCTGTAGTTTGCCATATTTTCTACCTAATTCTTCAAACGAATTCCGTCCTATTCGTATCCGTTTCTGCGGTTATTCTTCGTCATAAATCAGGGTTCCCTTTTCGATGCCTCTTTTGACACAGTCTCTTGTCACTGACGTCGTACTTATTTTGCTGTGACAATCGTTCTTCACCCGCGTCAATCTTCTCGTCATTGGCTCTACAACGGCTATTAACTAAAATTAATGTTATCTAACCTGGCGGTTGCCGTAACTCTGTGTAGTTCCTTTTCGATTATCCCACCGCACATAACATTGTTGGAAATGCTTCAAAACATAAGATTGCGATCTAATCTCGAAAACTTGACGATAAAACCACTAAAAACTCAAAAAATAGCTTTCAAGCGAGAAATAACTGGTGTCGGTACGGACTAGTAGCATCAACCAAGTGAGCCATAGTCATACCGACGACGTAAAACCAATCTTGTTGGGTGATGAGCCTTTAAGCTGGTACCAGTTGTTAGCGTATCCTTTAATAATAATTATAATGGAAATTACTTTTTTGGTATATATATATGTATATATGTATGTATGTATGTATGTATGTATATATATGTACCAAAAACTAACAAGGTAGGTTATTTCCATTATAATTATTACTAAACAATATGTTTAACTAAAATTATATGTGTACAAGCTGTAAAATATAGTTACAATATAATATAATATTTAATATTTAAAATTTATGATTTTTTAGTTTAAATTAAATAAAAGATTTTAATTAATTAAATATTAACCAGGCTTTGATGGAGTTTTAAGTTATTTTATTATACTAGGTCCTTGGACTCCAAATTGAAATTTTGTACTTTCAATGTACTTAATAAGTTTTAATATGAGAACATATATTTCATATAATAGTCTGTATTCTTTCTAAATATGTATTTAAAAAAAGTATATATTTTATAATAAATAATAATAATATTTGTAGATATGATCCATAAATAGATAAATTTGATTAATTATCTAAGATAATTATTTTCCTTTTTTCAGATTTGTTTTCATTTAACATCAGGTTTTAGTCTAAAATAAAATATTTTAATTTTTTTTAAAAATCAACTTAAATTGAATACATTTTTATATTTTTAATATTGTATAATTACTAATTACCTCGAAAATTGAGCTATTAGATATTTTCTTAAGTTAGGAATTAAAAACTTACTCATTCATATACATAAATAACTGGGAGATATGCACTTATAAAATGAAAAATGGTCGAATATATAATATATATAATATGTAAAATATATGCAACTATAAATTATAAATATAAACTCGTATTACTATGTAACAAATTTCTATATTACTTAGCTATATTTTTATTGATTATTTAAAAACATGCAGACTCTTAGAAGTCCCGATCCCTAATAATAATCCAATAATTATGAATAAAATTAAATAAAATTTACCCACAACTAAAATTTGACAATGAAAATATACCCTGGCAACCTACGGTTAAATATCTCGGTGTAACTCTTGATAAACGACTCACGTGGCAGCCCCATATTTCATCCAAAGTCCAGCAAGCATACCAGCGCATCTCAATGCTTTATCCCATCTTGAACAAAAATTCAACTATACAAAAAAAATGCTCTCTCCTAATTTATAAACAAATTATACGCCCAATTCTTACCTACGCTTGCCCGGTATGGGGTAATTGTGCATCCTCGCACATCAAAAAAATGCAAATTGTCCAAAACAAAGTCCTCAGAATAATTGCAAATGCTCCTTGGTTCGTCAGAAATACAAATCTCCACAAAGACTTTCAAATTCAAGATATCCAAGCTCATATTAAAACTTTAGCAACAAATTTCCACTGCTCTCTTCCAAACTCATCAGGTGCAATTCACTATAACCTCCTCACTCACCCAACTCATCGCCGGTTAAAACGAGGTCGTCCCCACGACCTCCTACACTAAGCCACCTCAACATCCAAATCTCACCCTACACATGGTTCTTCCAGATCACTCTTCGACTTCAGTCACTTAAAGTTAACTATTGTATATATAAATATCACGTTATAGTAATCTTAAAATTACCATTTGTTAATTATCCTTAGTTCTTTAAAAATATTTTATTATTTTAATTATCACGTTATATGTTAAAAATCTTATGTAAATTGTAAATTATCCATAGATTTAGATAGCCTTATACTTCACACACATAGAAAACTGCTGTCGATTCAATATTAAATGGTGTTGATATTATACACATTTGCACGTTATTTTCCAGCTTAGACAAGTTTGGTGTTGATACAATACCTACACGTTACTTAAATGTCAAGTGCAGAACAAACACTTAACTACTTCTGCAGAAGTAAATTAAGCAACCGTACGGGCATTCAAATAAAACACACAGGCATTCTATGGAATTATCGATTAATAACCTGTCGTCGGGTTGTTATTTGAAAACCAATAATCATTCTAATGCGCCAGAACGAGATAAAAAGAAATAAGAATATCATAGTTGGGGTATCCCAATAATACGATATCACTAAAAACAGTAAAGTAACTATAAAAGAGAAAACTAGAAAATAGAAACTAGAAAAAAAATTACATTCGAAATATTCATTTTTTTGGTAGATGTTATAGATCGCTTATTTTATAAAGTGTATACGATTTAAAAATAAATAAAATATGAATATTCAAGAAACACTCAATGTAATATTAATGTAAAGAGGATTTTTTCCAAATTTAGTTTTATTTATAAGGTCATGGTAATTTTTTAAGCACGATCACCCAACTTTGTTTTCTTTCAAAATATTATGTTACAAAACATAGTGTTTACTATTTAAAAGAGTTAAAAAGCATTTTTTTTTTATAAAAATAATAGAATTATATTTTTATGAAAAAAAATTGAGTTTTTTAAGTCTCTCAAATAGTAAACACTATATTTTATAACATAGTATTTTAAAAGAAAACAATTTGTTTAGAATTTTTGTAAATATTTTGTTATTTTAGGACCTATAGAGAGGAATAGGAGAGCGGGGTAAGTTGATGCACGGGGTAAGATGACGAATATGATTTTTAAATCAAATAACGATATCAATGGTTGTATTATCTCATATCAGTCATAACACATCTATGGGTATGATTATTTATAAGTTATTGGTAGCCAAAGGTTTAATGATAAGAAGTGCGTGTATTTTTACCATTATCATGTTTTTGGCGGTTATGATATCACTTAGTGCTGTTCGAAAATAAGGATTTACGAAAAAAGAAGTAAGTGTTCAAACTTGTTTTCATAATTATTATTTGTAATGCATATTCTTAGCTTTCTTTGAATGTTTTATAATAAAGATATGTTTTGTTGTAATAAAAACAAAACATACTTTTTATAGAATTATCGTTTGGGGCAAGCTGACTGGGGCAAGATGCCGAATTTATTATCTGTCCAAACTAAACGCGTATGTGAAATTTTGAACTATTAATTGTGTACGAAATAGCACGTTATTTTAATTTATCAATTGTTTTTACCTAATACGTTTATTTTATTCATGTATAGATATTTATATGGATAAACACAACCTAAATGTTATTCAATACATTTGTATTGAGTGTTATAGTACCTACCTATTTATATATAAAGTAGTTTTTAATTAAATTTTGTAACATTTATAATCGTTTTCTTTTACTTTAAATTGATCACTTATAAGTAACAACCTTGATCATATTTTTAGTTGTACATTCGTTGAATTTTGTTGAAAACGGTCAGAAATTATATTAAAAAGACCACAAAAAGGTCATGGTCTGGTCAAAACATGATTAAAGCAGTGGATGCTTGTATCCAAAAAGAAATGTCATGTATCGCTAGTGCAAAACAATTTGAAATACCAGAAACAATGTTGCGTATAAAGAAAAAGTTAAAGGTAAAAAATATTTGTAAATTTGTGATAACTGAAAAACATTAAATTATTTAATTTTTCTTAATTGTAGAATGAATCTATGCCAGTTCATGGAGGTAGATTTCGCAGTAGATTCTCAATAGAACAATTAGAGGCGCTGAAAAAATATATTGGTGAAATTGAAAGAAGAGCATTTGGTTTAACCAAAGTACAGTTATAAAAACTGGTTTATAATTTTGCAGTTACCAACAGTATTGATCACTGTTTAAACGGGCGGGATCATTTTCCTCCAAAAACGAGATACCGTTTTCCATCACTATCCATTTTCCGCCAAAAACAAAAAAGGTTGGTTTCCATTTTCCTCCACATTATTTTTGACTAAAATTATGTCTATTTTCCTCCAATATTTTAGTCAGTGTTGTAGTGTTGCGTTTCGTATTATAAAAATAGAGTATGGATAGGATCAAGTTTTGCGCGTATCTGTTGATTAAATTCTAGTCGCGTTCTTATCGGCTAGGGAAAAATGCTAGTCCAAGTGTTCGACAGCACACGCAGCTTATAAAAGTCGATTGTAACTTTGATTAAGCCTAATAAAGATACGTACGTATACAACATACGGTCATTTACGTATATACATTTTACTTTTGCCTATAGTGTGCCTATAGGGTGTTTTAAAGTTTAGCAAATTTTAATTTTTAACATGTCTAAAAAAGCGACGTTTATTGAAAATTCTCGAGGAAAACCTTTGATAATTCGTGATAGTTATAAATATTTCTTAGCATATAAGTCAAAATCTGAATTATTTTACATATTCTATTATTAACTAATTTATTGTTATTCTTCTGTTATATTTATTCTAATAACGAATGACGATTTTATTATTTTATTTATTGGAGGAAAATGGAAACTGGAGGAAAATGGTCAAAATTATTTATTTTTTTTTTTTTTTTGGAGGAAAATGGACTGTGGGGGAAAACGGTAATTCGATTTTGGAGGAAAATGGCTACGGCCATTTAAACAATAATACAAAAATGGCAGTAGAAGATTGGTGCTATAAATTTATGCAAGAGTTTGAATTTAGCTTTAGAACTCCTGAAGATACTTCAGTGGGTCGTCATATGTGTTTCAATAAAGTAAACGTAATTTTTGATGCTTTAAGAGAAATTCGATTGGAAAAACATTATCAACCTCATCAAATTTTCAATGTTGATGAATCCGGGTTATCAACAGTCCCTAATAAACAACCTAAGGTGATAGCACCTATAGGTGTGAAACGAGTTGCAAAAGTTGTATCAGCTGAACGTGGTAAAAGTATTACAGTTGTATGTGCAATTAACGCAATGGGTAATTATGTGCCACCATTTTTTATATTTCCACGTAAACATTTACGTCCTAATTTAGTGAATATATTTGTCCACCTGGAAGTCACGGAATTGCACATGAAAGCGGCTGGATGACAAATGATAATTTTTTATTTTATTTAGAACATTTTATTAAACATGGTAAACCAAGTAATGATATTGATATTCCAATACTGTTGATACTTGATAATCATGCATCTCATGTTTCATTAGAAGCTATATCTTTTTGTAGAATTAATTATATAACTATGTTGGGATTCCCTCCACACACAACACATAGATTACAGCCTCTTGATGTATCATTTTTGGACCCCTTAAAACATTTAATAGCCAAGCTTGTGACAATTACAGGGTTAATAATCCTGGTTGTGTCATATCAAAAGCAACTATTGGCAAATTATTTAATGAAGCATATACTCAAGCTGCTACTCTTGGAAACGCAATCAGTGGGTTTAAAGCATGTGGGATTGAGCCTTTCAATGCTCAAATTTTTGCCGATGAAGAGTATGCAGCAGCGGTTACTACTAATACATCTTTAAATGAAGGAAATACAATTTTATCGGATGATACAGATTATATAGATAATCAAACCCCCCAAAATAATCAAATTTTACCAAACATTGAAAACTTTAAATACAGTTTTTATAGATGGAAGTTCAAATTTTGACAATAATATTGTACCAAATATTGTATCACCAACTGCCACATTTAAGCTTCCAGAACTTCCTTTAGCGCCTAGTAAAGTAAATAAAAGAGTTAGAAGTAAATTTTCATCTATGGTTTTAACAAGTTCTCCAGTCAAAATGCATTTAGAGCAGAAGAAAAAATTAAAAGAAGATTTAGTTCAAGCAAAAATCAAAGAAAAAAATTAAGAATGATAAAAAAACAATTGAACAGTAAAAAGCTTCTAAGAAAAAAAATGTGGTTAGAAAAAAATTATTCAAAACCAAGTGTGTATCCCAGAAAATCTCTACCTAATCAATATCTGATGAAGAACCCCCTTATGTCAATACAGATGATGAAGATTCTGGAGAAGAAGAATGCATGTACTGTACAGAACCATACAAAAATTATGTGAATGGGGAAAAATGGGTATGTTGTATCAAATGTTCAAGATGTGGTCACGAAATGTGTGCAGGTCGAGATGACTATTCAAACTTTACATGAGAGTTTTGTAAGTAGTTACCTAGATTGTTTTTAAATTTTAACTGTTACCTACTAAATATTTATAATTATATTATATACAAGTTGATTTTATTATTTTTATTTAAATTGACCAAAGAGTGGTTATTACCTATATTTTAACTGTTTCCTACTAAAGGTATTCCTAATTATATTAATATTATATACAAGTTGTTTTTTATTTTATTTTATTTAAATTGAATTAAGAGTGATTACTGATTAAGTATTATATTTTAAGAGTTATATACTAAATATTTCTAATTATATTATATACGAGTTGTTTTTTATTTTTATTTTATTTAAATTTACCTAAGAGTGATTAAGTGTTATATTTTAACTGTTATCTACTAAATATTTCTAATTATATTTTATACAAGTTGTTTTTTATTTTTTATTTTTATTGAAATTGACTTAAAAGTGATTATTATTTAATATTTATTGTTTGTGATCATTAAGAAATTAATTTTTGATATTTTAAAAGAAATGTTAAATAAGTTTAATTTGTTTATATTATATAAGTGAGTTGTTTTTTATCTGCCTAACTTGTTTTATGAATTATTATACATTTTAAAGTCAAAAATTAAACTTTGAAATAATAAAGGCCAACTTGCCCCAGTACAAAATCAATTTACGCCTGACACGGGGCAAGATGCCCAAATCAGAAAAAAAAACTAAAAAACATCCAAAACGTGTTAATTTTAAGTCATCAAATTTTTTATAATGATTCTAAGTATCATTATTAATATGTGTACCAAATTTAGGTCTTAAAAATTAATACTTTTGGAAAAATAGTTCATTAAACCTTAACAGCGTCAACTTACCCCGCTCTCCCCTAACCATATTCAGTTATGAGCAGTGAAGAAGTGGCTGAATGGCTTAGCGAGGACTCTTACCTCTCGCCATTACTAACTTAAAACGCCTGAATATCTTAAAATTTTAGCCTAATAAGGAAAATTAAAATGTGAAAAATGCTTTTTATAAGCATGCCTACTCGATTTCGATTTAAAACATTAAAACCTATCCGTTAAATAAAATATACGGTATACTTATCTCCAAATTTTAAATGCGTTTTGAGCACGCATTGAGCCACTTAAGAACGGCATAGGTATTGAAATGTGATTTGATTCCTTAATAGTTTCAATCGAGTTTCGTTGGTCATTAACACTCCATACTCGTTGCGTTGCAGGTTTTTGGAGTGCATTAATTACGTAGTGATTATTATGGATTGGTAATAACGTATATTGTCGCCTGTAAAAATGTTAGATGTTAGTGTTTTAAAACGACAGAAATACTTTTTTATCGATTAATTACTTTTGGGTTTTTAATTTATTGAGTCTATCGAATAAAATTATTCGAAAATTTATTTGAAAAATATTATTGAAACATACAACAGATTGGACAGAATGTTAATCATGCGGATGACCAAAAAAAATTGCTTCGCGGGCCGCGGGTTTGCCGGACCTTCGCGTTAGAGACTTAACTAATAAGACGAGCCGTTCAACATTGTCACAACAACTACATTGCAGTGTACTCGTTTACTCGCGTGGTAACGCGCGATACTAATCTTTGACGGAGCGATTCTAATTTCTAGTTCTCGCGGATATTTATTTATTTCAGAGATTGTGCAATGTAAAGAATCGAGTATTCACGAGAAAGTTATCTGTTCGGAGTGCTGTCGTCAGTGCCGGATCTCCCTGCCCCGGGCAATGTAGGAATGAGGGCGCTCTTAAGTTTATCAAAAGTCATGACTCATGAACATAAAATATGAAAGTAAAAAAGCTGGTAAGTGAGATGATGGTGGTACAAGTTCGTCCTTCGTCCCTTCGGTCCTCGGACAAGATATTGGTGATGAATGTATTAAGTTTTAAAGAAATGATGACTCATTTCTTTAGTATAAAACGATTCTGAACAAAGTTTCAGTGTAATATAATATATTATTATTTAAATACTGTTTACGTATTTTACGGTTATTTGTATAATTTTTGGTGAGTTTTTTTGTAATTAAAACCTCATAAAATATTCAATTATATATAACTCATTTAAACTTCAATTGTTATAACAATTATAACTCATTAGAAATAAACTTAAAAGAAATCAGACAATATCGAAAAAAATCTTATAATAATTTATTAAAGTGTGTATAAATAAAAATCCTGACTAACAATTTTTGAACTTTTGTTAGGATAATTAGGTAGGTATATGAGTAAGGTCATATTAAATTTTCAGAACTTTTTGTCAAATATTTAAAATTATATTACATAAAAACTTTCAAACAATTTGGTAAATTAAAAGTTCTATATTTAAGTCAAATGTGCTATAATTATTCTGAAAATGTTGTCCAATATAAAAAATTATTTATTTGATATTGGATAAAGTTTTCAAGTTTCTAGCTTCAATACTTTTCGATTTATGACTAAATACCTAAAATCTGAACAGTGAAAATCTCGTTTACGGCGGATTTTTACCGATTTTACCGTTTTTACTCAGTTTTTCGATCGTTATTCTTGATTACTGGAAAAATTATGGAGATTTTGGAAAAATGACCTCTTTAAAGTACCATCTCAGTTCAATTTAGAATCTAAAAAAGTTGCTGGACGAAACTTTTGGACAAGGATTTCTATACGAAAAAGTGTTAATACGCTGCCGTAATAGGTAGTATTTATAACGAACCCCTAATTATGCACATTCAATTGATCTCAGCTGCTGGCTATCGTCATCGGCACCGCCACCGCCATCTTCATCGGCACCGCCACCGCCATCTTCATCGGCACCGCCACCGCCACCGGCACTCCTTACGACCAAAAACATTGTTATTAACACTTGTAATATATTACAACCAACAACAACCATGTAATATATTATTATTGTAATATTATAATATTAATTATTCTTATAATTAATTTAATTAATTTTTATTATTATTATAATATTAAATAACAGCTATTTTATTAATTAAAATTATTATCATGCATATTTCCAACTTTTTTCCTATAAATGAGTATTTTTCAAATTACAAATTTGTACCGCGTGTATTATATTTTCTTTTAAATCGGTATTTAAGTATTTTTAATATTATTTACACAATAAATCAAATTCATATATACATAAAAATGTACATTTATTTCATTAAATAATCATAAAATGTGATAAATTTTACATTAATCTTGTTACTCATTCCGAAATAAAACAATTTTTGTAAATTTTTTCCTCACAGAAGTATATTTTTTTACTGGGATTTATTATACAAAATCAATAATAAAAGTATGTACATATAAGAACAGCACAGTTATAACAGTAGGTAAGTGAGTACAGTAACAGTTATAACAACAAGTTACTGGTATAATCACTATGAGATTTATCGTCTATGATGGCATGATGCATACAATAGAAAAGATACGCATACGTTACGAAAATACGAATTACAATAATAATTATTAATTAGTATCACGGCATATCTAAACACAACCGGGTTTGTTCTTCACGCATGCGCATAAGGATGGAACAACATGTGCAGCGTGGCCACCGTTAACCGCGTGAACTACTAGCTTGCTCCGTCTATGAGTAAAAGGTCTATGGTTACGCCACGGTATAGAAGATAATTATCTTCTATACCGTGGTTACGCGAAAAAGGTACCGCTCGAAAATTTCACTGCCCAAACGGAAAGGACTGAACGCCGTATAAAATGTTTTCACATTAAAAAAAAAAATTTTAAAATCTCCCGTCTTAAGTAATAACAAACATGTATAAACTCACCTATTTAATTCCCTCTGGAACTTCCTGATCATCGTCCAAATTGCGATCACTAACTTGACGTATATGTAAGAAGCGCATAAAATGACACAAAAAGACATTGCTACAAGCAGACAGCATTGTAAGCAGGTTATCAGTATCGCCGGTGCTGTGTTGAAAATGGTTTCGTAACCCTTGATACCTGTGTTAACACAATCGTAAGAATAATACATTACTTTCAACTATATAGTGCACGTGACAATGTATCTTGTTCTTCACGCAAGCCTCGTTACCCGAGTTTTCCGGAACTCGGGCCGAAGACCCCATACGATTTATTAATAACGCTGAGTCAGTACTAGCACAGGCGAATATACATATATCAGGCTGGTGTAGGGCGGTAGAAACACAATTAAAAGGTACGGCAGCAACTTGGTGGAAATCCATCAAAGTCCTAGACCTATCTTGGGCCGAATTTAGAGTCGAATTTTTATCAAATTTTGACAATGACGAAATTCGGTTACGATTGCGCGCCGACATACTCACCACGCCGCAAACACAGTCACAGTCGCTTACGGAATTTATTTTGGTCAAAAATCAGCTTGCGCGCCGCGTTCATACCGGCTTGTCCGAGGCAGAACTAGTCCACTACATTACTGGACTAGCGCGCGAGTCATTCCGAACGCACATACGACTACAACGGCCGTCTACGTTCAGCGAGCTACGCCGCATCGCGAGTATACTAGACCCCGTTATGCCCACCACAACCACCCCACCCACGCGACATGACAACAGTCAACCCGTGCGAAGGGGGTGGCACGACCAGCGCAACGGCCCACCGGTTACGCAACCACGCGCGAATTTCTCAAATCGAAATCCGCAGGCGCAACAACCGCGCGCAAATTTCAATCGAAATCCGCCGGGGCCGTGTAGGTACTGTGGTGAACTACACTGGAACAAAGATTGCCAGCATAGACCGACCACGTCGGGAAACGGCGGGGGAGCAAGGGGAAATTAGTCCACCCCATTGACTCCGAACAACCCCCAAATTCAAAAAAATTCGGTATTACGGGCGGTAAAAATTTAGGCGATTTTTGCACAATTTTTTCCGCCACATCGTCAGCGAACACCAAGTTCAACGCACACGACGACAAACCTAACGGCGACTTTTCTCAGATCCCCAACCTAAACCACCCCAGAATAGACGCATATCATTACGACGATGATATGCCACGTCTACTTCACTCGGCTGTAGGGGAAGCCACAGGTACAGGGACAAAGGCAACAGAGAAACAGTCGTTTACCACCACGGGTAACGGAGGCGCGATTCACATCACGTCGCACACCCCCGCGTTAGGTCAGTCTGCGAAAATAGGTAGTCGGGCGAGCACAGAGGCAATCGTCACGGATGTTTTGGTTCCGACGGGTAACACCGTACACCATACATCTGTCTGCGCGGTTCAGAACCACTTGTCCCGCTCTCCGCCACTACCTACGTCTAGTAACGATAATCGAACACGCCCGGACGAAATCCCAACCCCCGCGGTTGAGCTCGAATTTCCGTCAGGCTTCGTAACAGCGTTATTAGATTCGCAGGCCCAAAAATCGTATGTAAACCCGACCATCGCCAACAAGTTCGGCAAATTCACTAACGGACTAAAATCATCGGTTCGAATGGCGGACGGCCACATAGCATCAACAAGTGGCTTAGCCACATTCGAAACTAAGATAGGCGCGTTAGAAATAAAATTCGAAGCCACTATTTTAGATGATCTGTATTGCGACGTATTACTAGGACACGACTTTCTCGTTCAAAACGAAGTCTCTTGGGATTACGCCGCATGCACGATTCATATGGGTTCAAAAATTAGGATATCGACATGCTGGAAGGGACAACCAGATCCACACAGCGCGATTCCCGATTTAAGTCAATTAGATATAGGCGGTGACCGAAAAACGCGCGCGAATCTCATCGCGGTACTTAACAAATACCCGACAGTGTTCAGCGATAAAGTAGGCCGCACTAAACTAATTGAACATGAAATCATATTGAAACCCACCAAACCAATCGCGCTCAGACCATACCCGTACCCGTTACAAAAACAATCAGGCGCCTAAAAAGGTAAAAGACGTCCGTAGATTTTTGGGTGTGTGCAATTGGTACAATCAGTTTGTAGACAATTACGCTGATATCATAGCCCCACTTTCGGATCTACTAAAACAGGGGGTGAAATGGAAATGGTCAGGGACGGAACAGCGCGCGTTTGAAAAAATAAAAAAGGCGCTATATACGTCCCCGAAATTATCACCGCCAGATTACAGCGCGACGTTTTGCTTACAAACTGATGCTAGCGAGATTGGCGTGGGAGCAATCCTGTTCCAAAGGGGTGACAGCCCGGAGGAAAAACGCATAGTCTCATACGCGAGCAAAAAGTTTAGTGGCGCACAAAAACGTTACTCCGCGGTAGAACGCGAATGTTTGGCTATAATCTGGGCGACGGATAAATTTCGACCATATCTCGAAACCCGCCGGTTTGAACTCTTTACCGACAACGCGGCGTTAACGTGGCTACATAGGGCGAGGGACAAAAATTCTAAATTAACGCGATGGTCACTACAACTATCTAATTTAGATTTTAGCACGACGCATGTACCTGGCAGGCTCAACGAAGCACCGGACTTGTTATCGCGCGATCCCGCCCCGGGTGAACCAGTAGACGAGGACAAACTCGAAGAAAGATTAGTGGGGGTGCCAACAACCCCTAACTACGTTCGGCCAAAAACCGACAATCTTTTCTCTACTTTCGCCAACCACGATAACAACACACCACCCACCAGAGAACAGCCCGGTCCTATAAAAATGGGATCGGACCAGACCAAATATTTAAGACGATTTGTTTAACCGGACCAGACCAATTTCTAAAATATATTTTTCAACCCAGACCATTTTTTAACCAAGCTCACGATTTTTTTAAAAGCCCGGACCAGCCCAGCTCGGATTTTACATTAAAAAAAAAAACCCCAACCCGGACCAAGACCGTTTTTATTTAATAATGAAAACCCGGACCAGGACCATTTTTATTTGTTAATATGAACTTGACCCATGACAAATTTGGTGATTTAGAAACTAAACACTAAACAGGATCGTCCACATAAAACAAATTAATCAAAAACAAAATAAAAATATGTCGTTCCATTGACTGATCATCAAATTAAGTATTGATCAGAATTATAATTTTACATTTTTTTTTCTAGGTTAAATCGTGTTGCCTGGAGGGGATTGCTCTCGCATTACTTCCACTCGGGTTATTTATTTTACTTAGATCGAGTCTATTGTCTACTCAGTTTTCCTATAGTTGCTAATTTAAAATATTACCACTGGCCCATAAATAACTATTTACAATAATTTAAACACATGCAATTGAAATCTTCATTAATATAATTTCATGTTTATGGTTATTTATTGAGTTTTGTTTATTCAACAGTAAACAACGTTTATTTTTACAATTTCCTGCCCGGAGGAAAAATAATATTAATAACCGATAATACACGAATAGTGAAATGGCCGTATTTTATAAAGTTATTTCAAGAAATACGAATACATTATGCTATTAATAAATAATCAGATATAAATTGAAAAAAAAAATACTATTTTTAACCCAGACCCAAAGAACAAAAGACCGGACCGGACCAAACCAGTGAAAAATATATTTATGATTAATCCAAACCCAACCCATTATTACTTCCAGGCCCCCGGAAACGCCTAAACCAAGAATATAAAAGCAAGTGACCGGACCGGACCTAACCCGATCCCGGTCCGGGTTTTTTCCGGTCCGGTCCGGGTTGACCCGGGCCCGGGCTGATCTCTACCACCCACAGTAGATATGCTCGCAGCATGG
This sequence comes from Therioaphis trifolii, assembly GCA_027580255.1. Lineage (NCBI taxonomy): Eukaryota > Metazoa > Arthropoda > Insecta > Hemiptera > Aphididae > Therioaphis > Therioaphis trifolii. The sequence goes on along the minus strand of CM050409.1, from coordinate 29,820,221 downwards.
CAATCAGATGACCACGCAACGCGCGAAATTATCGAAAATCTGTCATCTGACACCCTAACCGCGCAACACTAGGAGCGCCGATACCAGGACTGACAAACATGTCTTTTTTGATTGTACTTACCAAAAATGGTGCTGATTGTAAATGCCATAGTTATACATTTGATTGTACAATTGTCCATAGTTAAATTTATTTTCTTGCGTCTTTGAGTTCGTTCTTTGAAAATTCACTGAGCAGCTATTTTGCTGGCGAGTTTTTCTGGTCCGTACAAACTACAAAATCAGTGTTTTTGTTTTTAAAATTAGTTACATGAGATTATTTTGTAGTAGTTATTTTATCACTAAGGTAATGCTCTCCTAAAAACAAACATCGGTCCGAGAGTAATTTTTAAGTGGCCAGTCATTGTTTCCGCCAAAATACTCGATTTTCGTTTCGTTTTGTAATTGATGGGTACAAGTTTAATTTTGCATACAAATCGGTCCAAACAAATATTTCACGGTATCGCTGTTTCATCAAGACTTGTACCGCAACGGCTTATGTGGATGACGACAATGTTTTAATTAGTATAACAGGTATGTTAAAAATATAGGTATTAGTAGATGGAAATAGACAGTTCTGGCACCCCCGCGCCCCGCTCCCCGCCCGCCGCCCGCCGCCGCCGCCGCCGCCGTAAATCGGCCGCCGAATACGTTAATCGCCAACGTTGACGAGCTATTTGAACCCCCCCCCCCCACTCCTGATAATCCGTCGCCGAATACCTAAATCGTTAACGTTGCCGAGATGTTTTATCCCCTCCCCCCCCCGCTGCTCTAATATTTGATGCTCCCCTCTGAGTCATGATCGTCAACGTTGAGGAGATGATTTATGGCCCTCCTCTCCTCAAACTGTGTGTGTGTGTGTGTGTGTGTGTGTGTGTGTGTGTGTGTGTGTGTGTGTGTGTGTGTGTGTGTGTGTGTGTGTGTGTGTGTGTGTGGGTTCCATCTTCACCTGGACCAGCCTTAATCGCTAATGCTGAGATGATGATTTATACCTCTCCTCCTCTTCAAACTGTATAATATGAGTGTGTTATAAGACCACCGCAACCTAACCCCGCCAGACCTGTCTTCCTCATTATCATAATCATAAACGTTGCTATACGATCAAATGCAGATCAGTGCTTGAGACCCCCAGCTTCCGGACTATTATAAGATAAGGTCATTAGAATCTTACCCACCTCCCCTCCTCATAAGGTCTATATTATGTGTGTGTTATAGGACCACCGTAACCTACCACACCACCATCCTACCTGACTTGTCATCCTCTTTATCAATCAACGTTGCTATATGATCAATCGAAGAGCACCATCTCAGAAACTCCCAGCTTTCGGCCTACTAAAAAGTTATATGTATCTAATCCCCTCCGGTATTATCTCGTACCGTATGGTCTCATATCCTCAGGACTCTCCGAGTCGTATACCTCTCCCCCGCCTCTACCCGAGTGTCTAATGGGTTGACCGATACTTTGACTATATTTGATTATATTTAAGACCGTTCACACGCCGCCGCCGCCGCCGTGTATCATCTTTAGCTATACCATTGTCCGATTTGTATGACATTATAAAAATAAAGCAATTAACACGTAATTCGTATACGATTAGAAAGTGATATAGCAATGAGCCCTCGGGCTAATTTCATATTATTGTGCAATTATGTAAACAAGGTAATTAGCACCTGGGGTATATAAGTGTTTGACTCAATAATCAATTAGTACGTGTTCGATAGTTTCCGTGTCAAGTCCGTTTTTTCTTCGTGTTATTTACTTTTACGATGACCGAATCAAATATGACGATCGCGAGTGTGTTCCAGAAGGAGAAGCCTTCGAAGCACATTATCACACGAGAACCGCCCAGCAGACTCATTGACTCGACAGTATTTATCATAAACTTTACGGAGCGTAAATTTCTAAACATCGGGTTGGATCCTGCGAATAACTTTAACGTTAAAATTCATTTAATTACATCATCGCGTCATCTGGTTATGTCACCTGAGACTTTGAAACGAATATTCGCTCTCATGGGTGACATTCTATCGGTACTAATGGGCACGTGGGTTAAAACCAAGTCCTCTGTATTTTTAGTCGACAATACAATAAGGCTGAGCAAGACAACCTGTCGCGGTGAGAACAAACTTGCTTTTCGATCTGTCTCTGACGGTTATAAAGTGTTTTTGAGCCGAGAAGATATAATCGCTCTACAGCATATGGAATGGAGTACTTTCGAGAGCGTTCTACTAAAGACTAACGTCAATAGACCCGCGGTATTGAGACAGCTGGAGCAGATGACTGCCTACCTCAAATCAAATTTTTCGCAGACCGTCACCCCCGAAGATATGAAGTCGGCCATCGGAACCGTGTCTGATGAATCACTCGCGTCACAGATTCCTAAAGAAGAGGAGTGTTTCGTGAGTCAGTTAAAGTTATATGCGGTCAGACAGATAGTTGAAAAATGGACCTCGGCGTTACATAACAAACCTATTAAGGTAATTAAATACATTTCTACATGATTTGTGTGTGAATTATTTATAGTATTACAATGTATTTTCATATTTAACCAGGTGGAGTCATTGCCCTCGCCATTATCACTGTCACTTGAAAATTTAGTGGAAGAGACTTGTCAATATACTCCTCAAGAATATAGTATATCCGAGGCGTGTGACGAAAACGATGGGCCTACATATTTCAACAGATATCCACCACCATCGTCGCCAACCTATGCGATACATCCATGTGAGACAAGTGCAATTGATAGCGGACACCGGTGGCAGCTCTAGCTTCGAATAATATAAATAAATTCATATAATATCTACTCATGTGTAAAATAAAAAACAAACGTGATAATTAAATAAGTTTTTTTTATTTATAAAAACGAATTTACAAGTAAATTATAATTTCCTGACTTCACCACTGAACGGGTTGTACGTCACGACTTGATCATGTAATATTAAACAATACGCGGTGGTCTTTTCCGGTATAGCTTGACTGGTCTCAAATTCAATCCGCAGGTCCACGGTCGCAGACTTGACATTATCGTTCTGACGTGATAAATCCACGACGATTAACGGTATCTTGTCTTGAAAAACATTTCTCGATAGTAGAGGTATACAATCCACTCTGTCGTAATATGATTTTTGAAAATCGGTATACGCCCTGTACAACACAGATATCTGTCCCCCCACAAAGTCTGCGTGAAAATCTTCGTACGGGTACACTTCAGTGTTCAGATGCACTTTGAGATTTTTCAAATTACATCCGTCGAACCGGGCAGACGGTCTGATCAAGTTATTTTTCCGATTCGTTTGAAAACCGATTATTGCAAAACGGGGCTTTTCCAACAAATTGCTGGATTTGACCGTCCACGAGTGTGATGTATTCTGAGGCAGGACCGGATACTCGCATAAATCCCAGTTTCGAAACGCGCAAGCCAGAGTTCTGCGAGAGTCTAAAACTTTTAAAAGTTTTAATTTTTCTCTATCGATGACTTTTATAATAGGCATCTTCCAAACGATTTTAGTCAGTTCTACGGTGACTTTTTTATGATTTTCAGATACAGTGGTGGCCCCTTTGAGGTATATGGCGTCTAAATCGCTGGACGTGCGATTTAAAACCAGTTGTTGGTTACAGTTGAGCATTATTTTTTTATAGTCTTCGCAATATCCGAACAAGTGTTTAAGCGGGATACATCCGGAAAATTTACCATCGTTGGAGAATTTCTTATTGTCCTCACCCTCCATATCTATATCCCAAGCGGCGTTCTGAAGTTCATGCAGGTCGTTTACCGAATACGAGCAATACCCTTTCATACATGTAGTTATCCCCGGACACTTTAATTTCTGAATTTCTACCCCGTTCAACTCGTATCTCATCTCGGAAAAAAGAAACGCTAATCCGTTGTTCGTAAAATAATATTTGTCTGTAATCTCTGTCGGTATATCAATTTTACCCTCGATATAGATATAACTCTCGCACGGTAAGGTATAGGCGTCCATATTTTGAATAGATATTCTAATCTCGTCATTATTAGACATGGCTGTACTCGAATACGGTAGAAAAGAGTGATATTGCATCTGGGTGACCTTACAATCGTCTATATACCCCGCGGACACGTCTAAGTACGCCTCATCCATGATCAAAGTGTTTTTAATGACTTTAAATACACCCGGTTTGCATCAGTTAGTTTTATTTTTTTATTATATTGTGTTTTTCTTCTTATCCTCGCTGACGGTCCCTGCTTAACTGTTGTCCGTGCGACATTAAAAACACTACTATTTCCCCTGCTAGAGGCGGCTCTATTTATACCGATGTTAAATTTGAGCCCCATGACCGCGCACGATCTGTAGTCGAATCGTGATAGGTTCACCGCGTAAATTAATTAAATTATCGTCTTGATCTTTCAAGACTATGTTCACTTTACTTATAGACGATCTTACTAGGGGGTAATAGACCGGATGTAGTGGGACTTCGCTGATTTTATACCCCGGTGGTACACAAGGCGAGAACTCGTGTATCGTTTGATCGGGCACACCGTTAATGAATGACCCCGTGGTCAGATTACATTCTATTTTTATACTGTTGACTCTCATAATGTTGACTATATTACGAGACACGTGTTTGACCAATGGTTCATATTTTATATTATCGAACCCCAATAATTTAGATATATTGTTTTTTACCGTGAAATCTACCTCATTATTACACTGCATCATACACTGTAACGTGTTGCTATCCGCTTTTAATATAAACCCCACCAAATCGGGTAATTGTCGTTTAATACTCGACTCTAAACTTTCCAATTCGTACGTCCCCGTTGGTATCTCCACTATACGATGATTACCCAGCGTATTGTTAAAAGCTATTGTACAGCAGTGGGGTTCTATATTCGGTATGGAATTACTCGTGTATAAACTCAGAAGACATAATTGTGAAGTGTTCTCGACTTCTAACGGTGGGAATATATCACAAGACAGCTCGCTCGAATTCCCCTTTAACGTTAACGTGAATGACATGACGTTAAAAATTCTAAACATAGACGTCCGCAATTCGTAGTATCGTATTTCTGGTATCGCGTGTAATTATATGTGATATCACACTCGCTGAGATACGATTGTAATTCCAACGGTGGTGGTAGATTACCAAAACTATCGTAGTAATTGACCCGTTTCCCTTTCTTACAGTAGGCTACCCAATGAGTCCCCGCGCCCGTATCCAAATTAATTATTGCCCTCTCTGTTGGTCTAGGTCGTGCGGGTAACTTGTCTCTAGGAAACACTCCGATGAACTGTTGTATTTTTAACTTTTTAGCGTATTTTATAAGCTCGTAATCATACAAAGCTCTGTCGGGCAGCATGGAAATTAGTTTTTTTTATTTTTTCTTACGACTCCACCACCACTCCTGTAAGGCTTTACGTATAAACCACCGCCTTTTTCGATTTTATACTTTCCGCCTGCGTACGGTTTAATGTATAAACCATTACCTATATGAGTAGGCTCATACTTGTTGGACTTCCATTCGCGAACGGTTTTTATCATATTGGTAACACCACCGGACAGCGAACCAAGCGCCGACAACCCCGCCATTATAGGTAATAGAGCGAGCTTACCGCCCGTCTTAGGTATGGGTATGATCCGAGGTGTTTGGTTTTTCTTAGTGTTTTTACGAGAGACCTTTTTAGCCGCCATGACACATTTTCGGCTTAATTTCACCAGGTCTTTCTCTCCTTTATTTTTTTTCAATATATTTTTAGCCGCCTTGACGGCCGCCTTAAATCCACACCCACTACCTATTTTACTTTTTGTCTTCATCGCGGTGGTCACTCCCCAAGCCGCTGCTCTTTCACCCAAAGAAGAATCCCACGCTTTTACTCTATCCCACGCCTTGTTCTCCAATATAGAGTCTGCTCTCTGACGATCGCTCAACTTGTTGCTAGCTTCGTATGCGATATCGTGATCTTTGCAATACGAGTCTAAGGGGTTAATACCCTGATCGCCTCTGGCCAATCGTTCTTTCAAACGTGTGCCCGGTCCGCAGTATTGATAACCTATATAAGCACAATATAGTAATACTCAAACGCATATATATATATATATATATATATATATACACTCATAGTATGATTATTACCCGGTATGTGGAGTTCAATCGGAATTTTATTTATAAGAGAGTTGATCAGATCACCCCCTCTATTCCTGTTGTTTTCGTCGAACGGGTGACATTGTGTAATGATCACTTTGTCATTGTTACGCTAATATTTATAATATAACAATAAATAAACAAATAATGCGTTTCATAGAGCAAGATGTTAAACTCTCGGTCGAAAACGTTGATCCGCATTGTTTGACAGCGGAACGGTGTTCGAGACACGGCATGCTTTTACCGAATACAATACGCGCGCTTATCGTCGGCCCTTCTGGTTGTGGCAAGACTAATTTGGTTTTCGCACTACTCACCAATGTTAACGGGATACGGTTTCATAACGTGTATATATACTCGAAGACACTGGATCAGCCAAAGTATAAAGTGCTATGTGATATTTTAAAAAGTGTACAGGAGGTCAAGTTGTTTACATTTTATGACAATGAACAAGTTATCCCACCTGAACGGGCCCTACCTAACTCGGTATTCATTTTCGACGATGTTATATGTGAAAACCAAAATATCGTACGATCGTATTTCTCCCGCGGACGGCATAACCTGATCGACGTGTGCTACTTGGCGCAATCTTTTGCCCGCGTGCCCAAACAGCTGCTGCGCGACAATAGTAATTTCATAATATTATTTAAACAAGACGAGACTAATTTAAAACACGTGTACATGGATCACTGTTCGGGTGATATGAAGTATTCGGATTTCAAAGATTTTTGCACATCGTGTTGGCGACGCGGTAGATTCGAGTTTATCGTCATTAGCAAAGACTGCGAGCGTGATAATGGCCGTTACCGGCACGGGTTCGATACGTTTGTTGTTATATAAATCGATGTCACGCTCGTGTTAGACTCATTAGCGGTAATCATGTCTAACGAAATTAAACTAATATCCGAACTGGCCGTGGCTAAAGAAAATATAAGACGAAAATATATCGCATTAAAACAGGGTGAAGCCGATACCAGTTCGTTTGTTGCACAAACGTTCAAACCTATTATCGAACCTTTGAAAGACATTCAAAAGAGTAGCAGCTACTTTCGACGTGAAGACGCGCCACTGGTCGCGCATGGAGAAACAGTCCCCGATAATTTAGATAGTACCAGGATAATAGAAGGAGGAGGAGAAGACGATAGTATTTACGAAGACGTTGATAGCTGGTTTCAATCTCAAACCCGGGATAGAACGTATGGCCCGAAAAAACTCGATGACGGTAGTTATAAACTAGGTGGTCATGAGATAAAATTGACTGAGAGTGATATTATTGTCGGAGAAGTTACGTACCCGAGGACGAGAGGTCTTACCACGTTAATATTTTCAAAATATCCCTCAGCATACGACCAGGCGGATTTAGATACGTATAAATCGATATTGGAACAAACATCGGCACATTTGACCGCGGGCGGATCGAAAATTAAAAAAAGTGCTAGTAATAAGTTTAGAAACATTATTACGCAGTTGTTCCCCTCGGGCGGTGGGCTTTCGATGAAATTACAGCGACATAATTTAGTTTATTGGGACGATCCAAACGAGTTGGTCGATAGACTGAGACTTCTACTGGCCTCTAAAGCAGCGGGGGACACAGGGGTTTCCAACGAGATACTATCGATTTTCGAGGAATTGCTCGAGGCGGGGGTAATAAAAAGAATACCGAATGTCTAAGCGCGAGATAGCGTTTGAGTTGCATCGACCGTCTAGAAAAAATTATAATAGACGCGCGGTCAATGTGTATGGGAAAAATGATCTGTGGCAGGCGGATTTAGTGGAGATGATTCCTTATTCGAGGGAGAATAAAGGTTATAAATACATTTTATGTGTAATCGACTGTTTTACGAAATACGCTTGGGCTCGTCCGTTAAAAACAAAAACCGCCGCCGAAGTCGCTAATGTGATGTCGAAAATATTAATTAACCGATCACCGAAATTATTGCAACTCGATAACGGTAAAGAGTTTTACAACAGAGTGTTTGACGCGTTAATGACGAAACATCGAATCAAGAAATATTCGACGTACAGTGTCACCAAAGCGTGTATCGTAGAACGATTTAATAGGACATTAAAAGATAAAATGTTTAGAGAATTTACGGCCAGAGGCGATCATAATTGGATTTCTATTTTACCAACGTTAATGAGTAATTATAATGAAATTTACGTTCACCGAACAATAGGAATGACTCCTCTGCAGGCCGACGAAAATCCATCGGCCGTCGTGTTGAAACAACGTGACATTCCCGATAAACGTATTGCTTTTAAAATAGGTGATAAGGTCCGCGTTAGCACGCAGAAAGGGGTTTTCACAAAGGGCTACTTGCCCAACTGGTCTGCAGAGATATTCACCGTTGTCAAAATAAATAAAACACGGCCGCCAACGTATAATCTAAATGATTATACGGGTAAACCGATTGCAGGTTGTTTTTATCCCGAAGAAATATCTAAAACACTCTACCCAAACGATTATTTAATCGAGAAAATCATACGGAGAAAGGGTGATCGATTATTTGTCAAGTGGCTCGGTTTCGATCACACTCATAATTCTTGGATAAATAAACCTGATATTAAAGTTTAACGACATTTACGGCTTGAAGATGGACGTGTTCGGTAGCACACCGAGTAGAAAGCTAAACAAACTAATCGAAGACGTCAATCTTAATTTTGAAAACAAATTAAGTATACACAACACGTTGATTGACGACAATTCGGAAAAAATCAATAATATCATCCAAAACGTACAAGTCTTGGAAGATAAAATAAGACTGTTGGAGACCTCGTGTGTAAGAAAAGAACTGAAATCTGAATAACAAAACACATAAGTCGAATATAAAAGCGGACGCTATCAAAAATATAAGCTCAGTATATTTTTTAACAATGGACTGGGAAGACGCGCCGGCATTTATTGCGACTCCGCTTCCTGTGAGATTGTATAATTATTATCGAGATATTAAACAGCTTTTTAAGGACGGATCTGAGCGTCAAAAGCTGATTGAAAAAAATACAGGAAGTATCGCAAGACTCGAGATTAATTTAGTTAATTTAAACGAAGCTGTTTCTAAATTATCAGCTCGTGTAGATGACATCAATCATACCAAATAAACAATTATCTATTAAACGCTAATTAAAAATGGATACGTCGGGTATGGTCTTATCATCGGAGGCGGCGATCGTAGACGTAGAGTGCATTCTCGCGATAAACAACAAGTATTTGATTAAAGAGTTGTCTGTCATAGACACTAGCAGTTGGGCCACACAGCATTGGATATTCAAACACTCGTGTAAGACTCAAAACGCCAAGAGTCGTAGTGTGAACAGATGGTTGGAACGCCATTATCACCGTCTCTCTCTCGATTACGGTGATGTCGAGTACGAAGAGATCGGTCGGATTTTAAACTCGTTAAAATTCGAGCGTATTTACGTGAAGGGTGAACAAAAGCAAAAACTGATTAGCGATTTCATCCCACACGTTCAAGTGTCGAACCTGGAAGAGTGGGGATGTCCACAGTTGGATCAGCTGTGTTCCGCTGACGGCGCCGCGACATTACCGCTTTGTATATTTCACAGAGACATGAATCCTAAGCACTGTACCTTCCATAAGGTGTTTGCATTACGCAAATGGTTTAATGATTTATTAAGTTCAAACTCTTTCGCGAAAGCGAGAGTGTAAATTAAAAATATAATTGTTGTTACAATAATGTAATGTAATTACTCTTACACACCGTTGTTGACGAGTTAATCGTAATATGTATTTAATTACCGTCAATGTTTAATTGTTTTCTATTAATTGACCCTTGTAATGAACAACTTTCTAATGTAGAACACTCGCATGTGTATGGTGTATCAAATTAAGCAAATATTGTTATTATTATTATTATTATTATAATCTTTAATTAACATGTAATATTCTAGTCATTATGTTTACTTATTGTGGTTATTGTGTCCATTTCTATCACCTGTTAATCCAACCTTTTATTGATATGCGTAATACTTTTTACTGTCAATCACTAGTATGAGTGTGATATATGTATTGAATTCGCCAAATATTAATTATAACAGAGATAGTACTTATTATTAAAATAAAAATTATATAATTTTATAACAGAAAAACCGTTTTATCTATTTTATTTTACCATCTTATTGCAATTATATATATATATATATATGACTCTAAAGGTACGTTTTCCTTGCAGCGTCTGGACGCGGCGTGTGGACGCGGCGGCTAGTCGACGCTAGACGCCGCGTCCAGACGCCGCGTCAAGACTGTTTTCCTAACAGCGTCTAAACGCCGCGACCACTTCATTTTTTTTACAAATACTCAATCAAAAAATTACCAAAACCAAATTTCTCGTCAATTTTTTTCTAAATTTCAAATCGAAATCAGGAATTAAGAAAGCGTCACCAATCAGTCGACCTTTATAGGAATATAGATTGATCGCAATAAAAATGTAGTTAAGATGCACAAGATGAAAAATTAGTTTTAAAGAATAAATACAAAATAAATTAATTAATACAAAAAAATCATATTACATATTACCTTTTCATAAACTTTAAAAAATTATTCATAAAATACATTATAAAAACAACAAAAGTTAATACTCATCGCTATCATAGTTAATCGGCATAAATCCACGAGAATCACTAGGGACTTCATAGGATCCAGACAATTGTGAAGACTGTGATGTATACGTATCTATTGGCGAAGAATTAGTATTATCTGCAGTTGGTCTATAAAACGAAGCATTTTGAGGCTGTGCATTATTAGGTATAACCGAGTAATTGTTTTCCAACTGATTTACCAATGTCAGTGTTTTGATTTTTGCTTCGTTTATAGCTTGTCTTGGTAATTTTTTAATGGTCATAGCAATGCTTTTAAAAAATATATCAACATCATCCTCTTCTTGGCTTATTTGTGATACTAATAAGTTATTTTGCGCTTCGATTTTTGACAAAAGTTCATTTCTCTCTTTCGATCTTTTAGCTATTATCATCGACATCTTATCATTTCTAGATCGTTTTTTACCTTCAGGTAGTGGTGATGATGACTCAGATAAAATATGATCTTCCTTTTCCCTGTTTGTGATCTCAGATGTTTTCTCATTTTGATCATTAAACGAATCATCAATATTTTCTAGGGCATTTGATGTATTTTGTTGTTCAACTTCTGCAGGTGGTGCAATATTTGTAATAGATCTAAAATTATAATTTTTTGAAATAAATAAGTATATTATAAATTAAATATTATAATTTTAAATATGTAGTAAGTAACATTATTATAATACATACTTTCTCTCATATTCAACCGTGTTTAAAAATGATAAGTAAGTCATTAAGGGCCATTTATTTCTTTCTAAATTGGCAGATCCCGTTGGTAATTTTTTTCTTAATTTCATGAAAGTGTCACGGATGTTTTTCCATCTCTTCTTTATATCTTCAACTATAAAATTTAAATATTTTTTTTTAATCAGGATTTGCGCTAATGTGCAGTACAACACAAATTGTGTAGTTTTTTTAAAATATATATATATATATTAATATAAATAGCGTTTATTGAAAAATTTACAATCTATACAAGTTTTGTACTATGAGTTAATCGGAGGGAGGATGACAGTGATGGGGCGGTGAAGGGAAGCTCACAGTGGAGCTACTTTTGAATGAGTCTTAAATTAGATAAATTATATTGTGTAGTTCTAAAATGCTAATTGTGCAGTACGTACTGCTACCTATTTTAGCATTGTAAATCAATAACTAATATAGGTACTATGGATAATAGTATAATAGGTACTATACCAAGACGATTAGTATTAAAGTTATAATAATTCATAATAATTAAATAATATTATCATGACATTAGGATACAACCATGAACTAATGTGGATTGACGGATTATAATATGTTAAATGCATAGGGTAGACCTTTTACGTTGTTAAATTTGTCGTTTGAAATTCCGGCTATTTTTATATTATTTGTACTCGATTTTCCAAGTAACCAATTCATTATATTATAAATATATTATTATTAAACTATTAATACGAATTATTATTCGAAAATAGCTGCACGTGGAGCTTCACTGAATATATTTTATTGATTTTAACATTTTTGAATTTTGGTTGAAATATAAAAATATTTATAGGTAAATATTTTGTTCCAGAGCTAGATTACATTGTAATGTAAGGTATATTAATATTTATATTCATATTGTAAAAAATTTGAGCATGGTATTCTCTCATGCCAAAATATGTATACAAGCTAAGTTCAGGTACCTACTTGTGCAGTTCTAAAATATTCTAAGCACAGACCCTGTATTTTAATATTATTTTGAAATTATGATTTATATCAATATAGTCATTTTTACTTTTATTTTATTAAATCAAAATAATGGTTCCCCAAAAAGAACTAATTTATTGATTACCTAATTTATCAATATAATATTAAGTATTTAAATATATTACTTACCAGCAGTGGCGGCTCTAGGGGAGGGGCCCAGGGGGCCATGGCCCCCCCCAAAATCAAAAAAAAAAAAAAAAAAAAAATTAGCGAGTTTAATATAATATGATACGCTTTTGTTATTACGGTTTATAATATTATTATATTATCTTTATATATCCAACTTAAAAGAAAGGATAGTTTTTATTTTTAATAAATTTGTATAATTGCATGGTGTATTTCGGGTTTTCCCGTGGCCGATCGCGATAGTATCTATCTGACCTGTCCTTTTTACTATTGTGTGTATTTTATCCATAGAGTAATAGGTTAGGTTAGGTATTACTCTATGGTTTTATCGTCGGCGGCGTGTAGATATGAATTGTTCCGAGAATTCTCTATGTACCTATTATCTATGTGTTCAGACGTTTAGTGCACGATTTTTTTTTCGTGGTTCAGAGTTATATCGTTTTAATGATTGTAGCTTCATTTTACTACAGCGATTTTACGCGAGCAGACGACCATAGTTACCATACTAAAAATTTAACCTCTGGCTCGTAATTTGCATTGTAATGGTACGTATTATTTTAGCATATTAAATTATTTGATTCATTTCTTTACTCTAAACTCTTTATTTCATTTCAATAAGTATTTACTATATTAAAACATTAGAATTTTAAGATTATTAATTAGAAGAAAAATGTTTTATGATTAATGTTTTCAATAATTAGAAACCATATAGGTTTTATACAATAAATCATTGTATACGATAAAAAACGATTGTGAACGAAATGAAGTGAGACGGAATTCTAATTTAAGCATTTTGTAAAAGTCTAAAGTTTCTACGACTAGTACTTTTATAAAACGAAAAAAATTTAAAAACATTATTATAATCTAAAATTATAATGAAATTACTAAAATGTTTTCCAACTTCCAATGTATGCTTTTAATGTTATATAGGATAATGAAAAAAATGTGATAATGAAAAATAGGAAGAGACAATTATCTAAGCCAATAGATTTTTTTTTTACAAAAATACCAAAGAATGAAAGTACTGATAATGATATAATTCAACCTACTGAGACTAACGCTAATGCTGGTGAACCATCAACGATATCTACAACCAGTCCTACTGAAATTGAGAAAATTGAAAATAAAACAATAAATATAGATAGTGCATTTGATTATGATATAGGCCGTTATTTTGGTAAAAATATTAAGTTGAATGATTTCACTAAATTTCAATTGTTAGAAAATCCATGGTTTCCATCCAATACATATAATTTTCCTTTCTCACTACATTCAAAAGGTGGTAGAGACGTTAAACGTTTTGTTGGGCTCCATCATCTTAAAGCTCATCACTGGCTTGTCCTCTCAGATCTTCACCGTGGTCTTTATTGTAAGTATTGTGTACTTTTTTCTGGTGAATATGGATCTCACCAGAGTAGTAGTCAACTAGGAAAGTTAGTAAAAAAACCACTTACGTCATTTGCAAAGCTTTATGGTAAAGATGGCTACCTTACAACTCACGAGAACTCAAAGTATCATAAAGATGCAGTTAGTGCAGGTAGAGACTTTTTAATAACATATCATGCCCCTCAATTGGAAATTATCAACCAAGTTAATTCTCAACGGTTAGCTCAGGTACAAGAAAATCGGTCTCGTCTTCGTCCAATAGTTGAGACAATTATTTTATGTGGACGGCAAAATATTCCTTTACGAGGACACAGAGATGATGGCTATGTTTTAGAACAAAATCTTAAGACAATAGATTCTGTTAGCAGTGTAAAGAATGATGGGAACTTTAGGGAACTTTTGCGCTTTCGAGTGGCCGCTGGAGATACCAAACTTGAGAATCATCTTAAAAATGCATCAGCCAATGCAACATACATAGGAAAGAACACTCAGAATGAACTAATAAATGCATGTGGCGAAGAAGTATTAAAAAATTTAATTGAAAAAGTACGTCAGTCTCGGTGGTTTTCAATTATTTTTGATGAGACTACAGATGCAGCACATAGAGAACAGATGAGTATTTCTCTAAGATATGTACATAATAAGACAATTCGAGAAGATTTTATTTCATTTGTTGATTGTTATGAGTCAATAAGGTCTGAAGATATTGAAGGAGAAGAACGGCGTTTGTCTGGAAAAGTTCTAGGACACATTGTTATTGATTTTTGTAAAAAGTATACATTTGAGCTGGAAAAAAAATGCGTTGGGATTGGTACAGACAACTGTGCAGTTATGTCATCGGAGATTAATGGTGCCGTTCAAGAGATACGTAAAGTAGCAAGTTATGCAAAACGTTGTCCCTGTATGAACCATTCGTTAAACAACTCTCTTAAAAAATCTAATAATATATTGGCTTGCCAGAATACTATAAATAAAATGAAAGAAATAATAGCTTTCTCAAATTCATCCGCCAAAATAACTAACGTTTTTCGTACTCTCCTTGGTCGGTCATTTTCGGGACTCTGTGAGACACGGTGGCAAGAAAAACATGACGGAACAATTCAGTTTTGTACTTATTTGCCTGAAATATGTGAGGGCTTAGAAAAAATCACCCATTGGATTCGTTCTCTAGATACTTCAACCAAAGCACACTCACTTCTAAATACAGTGACTTCCAGTGAATTTATAGTTACAACATTTGCCCTTTCCGATGTTTTAGGAACAACACTTCCTCTTAGTCGATTACTACAATCTACTAAAGTAGACGCTGTTTCCGCTATCGATGCTTATAATGATGTTTTATCAGTTTTACAAACAAAACGAGAAAATGCAGATTCAGTTTTTCAACAAGTATTTAAAAAGGCACAAAATATGGCATCCAAATTAGACGTGGAAATTATAAAACCACGAATAGTAAAAAGGTCAGTTTATAGAGCAAATCAACTTAGTTCAGATTCTATTCCAGAAGTATTTTATAGAATTTCTATCTATATACCAATATTAGATTCAGTTATAAATGATCTACAAAACCGCTTTTCGGAAGATGTCTTAAACTCCTTTGACCTACGACTTTTGATGCCAGCCACAATAGATTTTGAAGCATTAAAAAAATCAGGAGAAGCAAATAAAATCAAACTAAAAATAATGAAATTGTCAGAGATTTACGGTGGTATTTTGAAGAATAACGCTTTAGAAGCCGAGTATGATGTGTGGCTAGCAAAGTGGAATCGTGTGAAAATGAATAACGGCAGAATTCCAGAAACCGCTTTAGAAGTACTCGATGTTTGTGATGTTGATATGTTTCCCGCGATTCATACTTTGATTCATATTTTAGCAACTTTGCTAGTCAGTGTAGCGACAGCTGAAAGGTCCTTCTCGACATTGCGACGGCTTAAAACCTGGTTACGTACACGAATGGTTGAGGACAGACTCAATGGTCTCGCTCTTATGCACATTCACCGTGACATATCTATAGATATAGAGCAAGTTATAGATAGATTTGCTAAAAATAAAAATCGAAAATTAGATTTTGTTTTGTAAAATGTAATGTAATTTATAGATAAATTTGCTAAAAATAAAAACGAAAATTAGATTTAGTTTTGTAAAATGTAATGTAATTTTTTATGTAATTTTGATATGTTTATTTTGTATAATATTTTCAATTTTGTGTATTTGAATGACTAATTTGGGTAATATGTGGCACTATTTTTAATAAATATATTATTAAATATTAAAAAAAAGTGTGATGTTTTTGGCCCCCCCCAGAATCAAACTCTAGAGCCGCCACTGCTTACCAGTTCTATTGAGCTCTTCTGACAGACTTTTCCAGAGTGTATCTTTGAAAAATATATCTTTATTCTTGGGATGAGAACAATCATATAAAACTTTGTTTTTTTGAACAAAATCTATCAACATTTCGTCCTCCTCAGAGGAAAATATAAACTTTTTTGACATCTTGACGCTGGCGGTTGACGCGATGCACTGGTCTCGACCGGTGTTGACGCCAACCGCCGCGTCAAACGCGCTCAGACGCCGCGTCCAGACGCTGCAAGGAAAACGTACCTATAGAAACGCATTAGACCAGAGACGCGGCGTCCGGACGCCGCGTCCAGACGCCGCGTCCAGACGCTGCAAGGAAAACGTACCTTAAGTGTTTAGCATATGTTTATCTGTATGTTCTCATACCAGTGAGTTTTACATAACTAACCAGTCATTAAATTATAATATCATACGCATATACGCACATCGCTAATGTTCTTTGGAAATAGTAGAAAGCTGATTTCCCCGATATATCGATATTAGGTAAACGAAAACAGTATAAGTACTTAACATGATAACTGCAACACATTATTATGTGTTGATATCAACAAAAACATAATTTAGTGAAATTATTACGCAATACTCATACATATTCTTATTAAGCATATTGTCTTATACTATAGATATACCATTCGAGGATAAGCTAAATATGAAATATTTAAACATTTAAAAAAAAAAAAAAAAAAAAAAAAAATGATATATGTATATTATATATTTTCTTTATTTTTTTTTCTTTAATACATAGATATAAATAATATAAACATAATGATAACAATAATAATACAAATAATTATCTATAAATATATAAATGTAATATACAATTTAAAAAGCTTTTTAATAAATCGAATTATTATCTCATTCTACGACGACCGTGAGCTAGGGTGTGTATTTGACAATCTAAAATTATGCGTTTATCATCACCCCGATTGTACAGAAGTTTCTTTGTTTTGATTGTTTTTAAATTATGTTTGAACGACCGTATAGAGATGTTAACTTTATACGGGTCAAACCCAATCCCACACCCCTCCTCATTTGTTGCTAAGAGACAGCGCTTGTGATCATCAAAAGACATGTGATTCTTGACCACATGTCCTCTAACACCTTTCGCCTTAATTTTTATATTTTTCTCAACCCTATCTATTTTATACGAGTAGGATTTAGCTCGGAGAGCAATAAATTCCAAAATTGTATCTCCATCCGTCTCATCTGAAAAATAGCCTGGTACTTTTTTGTATTGAACAGAGAAACATGGGTGATCTCGTGGAAGATTCGATGTGTCTGTTCTACAGTTTAGATCGGAGCAATTAACCAGATCATCGTAAAAATCCTTGGTATGAATATGATACACAAGTGAGTCTGAGGAAAGGAAAAAAAAAAAAAAAAAAAAAAAAAAAAAAAAAAAAAACAAATTTTATATAACACATATTCGAATGAAAATTAATGTCAATCATTTTAAATTTTTAATTTTAATATCATATTATACCTGTATCTGTATACATTAGTGTAACAGCATTCTTGTAATGACTCTTCACTACGTTGTAGTGATAGTCATACATTAACGTTTTGCTAATATCTAATACCGCGAATCCGATATAAATGGGTTTGTTGAAATGTACTACTTTGTTGTCAAGAGTAATAGCCGATAAATTTTCATTGTAAATTGTGCAATTTTTAAACGTTGATTTGTTTATCAATTTCTGTAAACGTTTATCGCACGAGACCAACTCAATGTGTACACGTCTCCGTACCGATTCCATTGTTTTACCTAAAGGAAATATTTTTAAAATAATAATAACACACATACGATATGAAATTAAATGACATACCGAATACACTATTATTCATTAATTTGTAAAAATCTTTTTCAAAATCGTTCGCGGCCTTCTGACGCATTTCGGTATTTAAATTTATGTACTTCGCTAGCCAAGCCGATTGTCGGAATTCCAACACTCTATGTACCTATGAATTAAAATGTTCATTAATGTAATACAAACAACACTGTTAATATATTCCTATTTTAACATACCTTGTTTACTATTAATCCATTATCCATTGCCTGTTTCAAACTTCTATAGTGGATAATATAGTTTTTCCGAGGTCCGAGAGCGGCCATGAGCTTTACTACTTTAGATCCAGGTGGGATAATATTCTCGGGTAGGAACGGTAGATCGTTATGCAACTCGAAAAGACTTTCGGGATACAAAATATCTACCTCATATACCCTACCCATCTCCGAGGTGTCACTCATATCGGCTAACCCGTCAAGCGTCGGCTCCACCCACTTAAACCCGGCATAGGGCATGAACTGGGACATAGCCCACCCATATAAGTTATTACCTGTAATATATATTAAATATTCTTTAAATATAGCTGAAAACAATTAAATATTTTTTACTCACAGTCTTGATAGATAATCCACGAATCAGCCTCCTCAGGATTGTAATCAGGTGTCTTAAAATTATTGGCCTTTGCATACCGCATGCTCGCCTGAACTAGTCCACCACGTATACCTGTAATATTACATAATTTTTTATAATCAATATGATATTATATTAATAATTATTACCTTTCTCGAACATGAGCAGCATCTCGTAGTCGGTTAAAAGTTCTAATTTAATCCCGGTGAATTTAAGCATACAATCAAAGCTGAACCCAGGTGCGGTATAGTAGAAGGCCGGATCCAAGTTGTACGTCTTCATACATATCCGCCGAAAATTTTCGAAAACATCCGATAACAATAGTACGTCAATCTGAAGATAGAGATCCGAATATTCACCGAGATTTTTACAATTAAAATGGCGCCACACATTTTCGGCATGTTTGTAATCTTCGTCCTCTACTTCCGCTTCTTTCAGCATGTTATAAAAATTTTTTTGACATGGGAGTGACGTTTCGTCAAGCTTCTTCCAACTGTCAGTGTACTCGTAAGGATAGACACCCTTACGAGTAACAAGTGGCATATCGAGTGCGGAGAATATTTTTGACGTCTCTGTGAATAGCGCGAAATCCGGTGTTACTATGTTAGCGGCAAGCGTTGAAAGTCCAGACGCCATGAATCGAAACGTGTCGATAAACCTGATTGAAAAATCGCTAGAAATGTGCTTGCTAAAAGATATGAATTTTTCTTCGTTATTGGGTATAACATATATACTATTAGTATCATAACCCAATTCGGTTACAATAAAATGGGCATCATAGTTTGTTAAATTATGTAGAAAGCACGGAATAAATGTAGGTGTTCTGATTTTTAAATTACAGATGCTGCAAATCGTCTGTCGGTACTTTGAGGAGAGGTGACAATGGTCCGCTACTTTACAGTTTGAGGCCGTAAATTGTTTTCCACACAAACTGCAATTTTCACATGCATGATGTTCACGCTTCTCTTCGTCACTCATCGTTATTTTTCTATTAGTCCTTAATAGCTCTCGAATGCGATGACTGATAATTACTACGTCTTCGAGGAATTTCTTAGCAACGTCTTGACGTGTTTCTGACCCACGGTAAATTATCGGCTTTTGTGGTATACTAAATTGCCTTATTAAATCTGCTGGAACATAGTCAGCGGCTTTCACGTAGTACCCAAAGCTCATCGGATGATGAGTGTGCGTTGCACTAGTGTTAACCCCCTTACGCTCCGCACATTTTACTAACAGCGCTTCAAAATCTGCATATATAACAAATGGGTGATACTGAGTTTTACCCCACCCATTGAACTCTAGTAATGAACCATTTTCCAGTAATTGCGGCAATATAGGTTTATGTGTACCACAGACTTTTTTGTGCATGTCCAAAGCCTCTTGGCCACACAATTTAAATTTTTTTGGTTGATTGTCGAATGTAATAAAACATCTTTTACAGAAATATACTTTACCATCATGCTTATTTTTCTGCGAACCCGCCAACCGCGACAGATCAGTGATATATGCATAATGGGTTTTACTATCGCGGGTGATAAATAGCAAATCAAAATGATCGGATTTTTCCTCATCTGCTACTCTCAAAGGGAATATATGACATTTATGCGTTTCCCCGTCATTTTCCCTCACACCATAAATGTTGATCGAGACATTAGAATTATTTTTTTCGAATAATTTTATCTCCGTCAAAGGTGTGGGGAAAGTAAGTCGGTTAAAATTATATTTCTCTTCGTGAGAGGTATAATTGGACCCAACTCTGAACTTATTAACCCCCGTGACGTGTTTAGCCAATACAGCCCATTTAAAGCATTGCATATCGGTATTTTGCGGATTTATCACTGCTTTTTTAGCTTGTATGACGGCCGGGAGATCGATGTATGAGGATCCGCCCATCGGAGTATACTTGTATACGCCTAACAGCAAACCGTCGATCTGTTCCAATGCATACCCACTACCCTTCCCCGTATACTCATCCTCTTCACGGATGAGTTTAGCGAAATCTCTATCCACAGCATCCTCAATATCACTGATACAAAAAAGTTCTTTTGATGGTGTCTTGAACGCTCTATTCTGTGATGAATTTTCCACATTCGGTATATTATACGTAGCCTCAAGTTTTAAATTATATTTAATAGGATTTTTTAGAGAACACGCACGTAATCTATCAATGAGCTCTAATTTGATTAGTTCAAAAAAAGCATGATAATTAAATACACCTTCAATATTTTTCCTATAGTACCATTTAATTGTTCCATTGAAACCTGATTTTAATTCAATGAAACCCGTGGTGTTAACAAAATTTAATCTCGCCTTCTTCAATTGAATGTTCCCAGCACTATTCTCTGTATTTAAACGTTTCAACGAGAGCCCTAAAAGAGAATGAGAGAGGAATGTAAATATGAATTTCGAATCTAACCTTGACAGTGCTGAGATGATAATTAAAACAATAATTCTTACCTTGATTTTCATTCGATGATGTATCAGCAGATCTAGTAGTCGACTTCAAATCTTGTTTTGTTTGTTTGACTTTCGCACAAATGTCACACGATAACAGTTGGTCGGCATGAGATCTCTCATGCGTCCTGAAGCTGACCTCAGAAGAGAAAGATTTCCCGCACACAGTACAAGTAAACATGTTGTTATTGTTTAAAGAAATCACTTGATAAAAAGAATGCGTGATATATCACACACGTAAACAATGATTATAACGATAAAACGGTTAAAGCGTAGAGAGGAAAAAAAAAAAATCTACTTAATATTCTATTGTTTGAGTCAGCCTGGGTAGGTCTCAATACAAAAGTCATAAGTAGAGTGAAAATATTGACGTGAATTCTGTCCTTTTATACGCAAAATGTTTGTCATGTATAGTTATAATATCATAGCCAAATTATTAAGTGGTGATTATAAGTCATTTAGAAAAAATGTAAAACTCTCTCTTAAATCATAAATTACTTAATACTACCAATAACATATCATTTAAACTACATGTGTGTGTGATTTTGTATATTTTGACACATTGTCATAATTACTTAAAATGTCATCAGTATATTATTATATTACCGAGGGTAATTATTATAAGCCCGAGGGCTCATTGCTATATCACTTTCTAATCGTATACGAATTACGTGTTAATTGCTTTATTTTTATAATGTCATACAAATCGGACAATGGTATAGCTAAAGATGATACACGGCGGCGGCGGCGGCGTGTGAACGGTCTTAAATATAATCAAATATAGTCAAAGTATCGGTCAACCCATTAGACACTCGGGTAGAGGCGGGGGAGAGGTATACGACTCGGAGAGTCCTGAGGATATGAGACCATACGGTACGAGATAATACCGGAGGGGATTAGATACATATAACTTTTTAGTAGGCCGAAAGCTGGGAGTTTCTGAGATGGTGCTCTTCGATTGATCATATAGCAACGTTGATTGATAAAGAGGATGACAAGTCAGGTAGGATGGTGGTGTGGTAGGTTACGGTGGTCCTATAACACACACATAATATAGACCTTATGAGGAGGGGAGGTGGGTAAGATTCTAATGACCTTATCTTATAATAGTCCGGAAGCTGGGGGTCTCAAGCACTGATCTGCATTTGATCGTATAGCAACGTTTATGATTATGATAATGAGGAAGACAGGTCTGGCGGGGTTAGGTTGCGGTGGTCTTATAACACACTCATATTATACAGTTTGAAGAGGAGGAGAGGTATAAATCATCATCTCAGCATTAGCGATTAAGGCTGGTCCAGGTGAAGATGGAACCCACACACACACACACACACACACACACACACACACACACACACACACACACACACACTCTCACACACACACACACACACACACACACACACACACACACACACACACACACACACACACACACACACACACACACACACACACACACACACACACACACACACACACACAGTTTGAGGAGAGGAGGGCCATAAATCATCTCCTCAACGTTGACGATCATGACTCAGAGGGGAGCATCAAATATTAGAGCAGCGGGGGGGGAGGGGATAAAACATCTCGGCAACGTTAACGATTTAGGTATTCGGCGACGGATTATCAGGAGTGGGGGGGGGGTTCAAATAGCTCGTCAACGTTGGCGATTAACGTATTCGGCGGCCGATTTACGGCGGCGGCGGCGGCGGCGGCGGGCGGCGGGCGGGGAGCGGGGCGCGGGGGTGCCAGAACTGTCTATTTCCATCTACTGGTATTTAGATTGATTTTACTTTTTCTTCAATATTTTAAAACTAATTAGGTACGTATTAATTACTTGTACTGCAGATCACATATGCAATGGGCCATGTTCTAATATCGATAGGCAAAAAGTGGCGACTGCTTGTAAGCGAACAGCAGTAAATGATATTAGTGAAAGACCTCAAAAAATAATTTTGAATGAAATCCAATCGATTAGCAGTGTTTCAACCTTTACGGTCAATGATGTTTCGGCACATTTCAATGAACAATTTTATAAATCACATCCAAATATTAATACATTTTTAAAAATTTTAATTTCGAATGTTCAAAACAACGTATACATCTAAATCAACAGTTGCAATTTAGGTATGCAAAAACCTGTCAGACATATTATACAAAAACGCTTGATGAATACTACGAACGCAATAGATGAATACAAAAATAAAATAATCTCAAGAACAACATTTTTAAAAAGGGTATGCAACAACTATTCAAAATAATAATTAATAATTAATATAATATAATATTTTATAGTTGAAATAATTGATTTACTATTACTATATATTGACATATGTTTACACATAATGTAACACAAATTTAATTATTATAATGGACTTAATTTAATTCAAAACCAATTTTTTGGGGGTCAATGAGAACCGCCTCCTCGTGGTGGCCCCTGGGTAACTCTAAATGGTTCTCAAACTAAAATTTAGGTAGGTAGAAATAGAAAGATTTGGCGGAAACGAAAATCGAACCTTTTTCATTTTGGCGGAAACGATAATTGGCGGAAACGAAAATCGAGTATTTTGGCGGAAACGATTGACGCCCTAATGAACGAGGATTCTATTCTTTTACAAATATAATTTTATTTTATTAATAAATTGTATTGATGATATTTTACAATGTGATTTTTAACACGTATTGGCAAAATGTTACCTTCAAGTAATTTAATAGGAACATTTTTTCTTGATTTAAGTCAGGGAAACTGACTATCTATTGATCTATTGCTAAAAGGAAAAATGTCAAGTTTTTAGTGCATTTTATACGGTGTACGTAAAACATATACGAGTAGTACCTATTGTACACAAGAGTTTGTTATTTTAATAATAACGAGCATATTTGTTGAGATTGTGTCGAAAGAGAAGTAATTGTTATTTAAAAATACATATTACAGTAAAACCATTGTATATATCATTTTCAATAGATAATATAATATCATTAGATCGTATGATTTTTTTAATTATTAGAAATACGTTTTTATCGCGGATTTGTTATGATTTTCAAGGCTTTTTTGAATTTTTCAAAGAATAAAAATCCCAACCATATGAATAATTCATATAATCTACTCAACGGAAATGAAGTAATTCCAAAAATAATTACAGTAATAAACTGTAATAAATATATTTTTAATGACTGTGTACTTAATATGTTGTATTTTTATTCATCGAGTGAAAAAATGAATAATGTATGAAATTCAAAAAAATGTATTTTTTTTTTAACATGAAATTCTTTGTATGAGTTTTATCCTTCACTATTTTATATCTTCACTAGAGATTTTCAATGTGTATAACATTTGTATGTATGGAACACGTTGATGTAATTTTGTAAAAATAATTCAATTAGGTACAACAACCAAAATCGAGTTAAAGTTGGTATTCTTAAGTTTGAAATTTCAGGTCATTTGAGTGTAGAAATTTGAAAAGCATTACAAAACAATATAATACGTTTTTAATGAAATTGATTTCAGCTAAGTATATGATTTTTATCAATATTTTCAATTTAGAATTTAACATTCATTACTGTACAAACAATTATTATTTCGCCATAATAGTAACTATGTATAAGAAATGTTAATGACAAAGTTTTTCAAATTGAATTATTTTTGTCTGTATCTTCATTCTTCACATAAAAACGAGTAGTGTTTCTATGGTAGGCTGGAGCAATAAAAGAACTAAAAAAAAAAAAAAAAAAAAATGGGCGTACATGAGTTTAACTGTTAAATGCCGTTTATAGATAAAGGAAATAGTTTTTCGTCCTCGTGTAATGTGTGCTCTAAAGTTCAGATTGTACAAATTCATAAAAAAAAAAAACCACTAAAGGTGGAATATTACGTATCATATATTATTGTATAATAATAATATAGTATCATGCTCGTGAATATTATGTAATTTTTGGAATCACAGTATTACAATACGATGTCATATTATGTTATGTCCATTCGCATCGAAAACTATAACGCTCTTCTCGGACTACAATAATAACTATGCGAAATAGCGTTAAAAAAAAATCATATAATAACATTATACACATAAACATACGTATTATTATAATATATTGAAACATATAGGTATAATACAAATAAAAAGGCACTCGCGACAGTACAAAAAAAAATGTTTATACAAATAAAGAGACTAGTGTTTTTTCTTCATAAAAAAAAAAAAAAAAAAAAAACAACAAAACACATAACATTTTATATACACTCGAATTCAAAACTGACCCGTACGAAACATAAAACACTATGGAGAATTCTAGGATAAATCGCGAACGTGATGCTACGCAATATCATTATGCTAATGTAGCGATTCGTTTGAGCTTTACACACGTTATATAACCATGCTGGTGTACACACGCACACACACACACACACACACACACACAAACACACACACACACACACACACACACACACACACACACACACACACACACATTCGCGCATACGACAATATAACAATACAAACGACCGTAGTGATGAATTTATTACTTAACCCTACAATGCATGATTTTTTTTTTTTTATTAAAAAAATTGTTTTTGGATAGTACTAAAGCTATAAAATACGTATAAAATATGAATAAACCGCAGATTTCTATGTAAAATGATCGATGAAAAAAATATATATATTATAGTAAAACGTAACGGGTAGAAATAACAGTTGTGCTCGGAAATGCGTCGTTGGCGTGTAAATTTATTATTATAATTAATGAAAATTTGCACGATAGCGGGACGGATTATGTATATTGGTTCGAGTCGTCGACATATCAGCAGTCGTCTGAAGACCCAAGTGACATTATTACTAGAGCATCTAGTCGATTTACGTGTATGTTTCGAAGGGTCGGAATTTTTTTTCGATTTTCGCACATTTCAAACGATCCAAGGAAATCGGATCATCACTACTCGATTTTCCGCGTCAACACTATACACGACCGTGTACGTTCTGTTTTTACAAAAAAAAAAAACAAAAAAAAGCGCTCATTTTCCATACCCGATTACTGCAGCAAATAAATGCGCCCCGTCTACTATTGATTTTTGGTTTTCTTCTATTAGAACACGACTTACGATGTTATATAATCGAAATATATCACGCGGTGTTCAAACCGATCGTTCTCCAAAGAGTTTTTCTGTACGCGCTTATGTTATTATTACGGGTACAAAATACGATTTATAAATATACATAATTATAAGTACAAAGTACACACGAAATAGTAATAATCAATAACAAAATGTTATATTCCGCAGGGAAATAAATACAAAAGATATCGTAACATATACATGTTGTGTATAAATATAAATATCGATCGCGATTTTCGACTGCGAGTGATACCTAACTACAGGCGATACGATTGCGCGAACGGATCGTCGTCATAACATCATATACGTCGTCCACGTTATAATAATAATTATAATAATAATAATAATAATAATAATAATATTCATATTAATATTAATATAATATCTACAGGCGCTCGCCGCTTATGCACGTGGCTATGTTGTAGTACGCGTTGTCCGGGAACCTGTCCAGCTGTATGTAGTCGGTCTCGTCCACCAGCAGCTTGTTGAGCAGGTCGAGCAGCTCGGCAAAGTCGGGCCGGTCGTCCGGGCTGTTCTCCCAGCAGTAGAACATGATGTTGTACACCTGGCGCCGGCAGTGCTGCGGCTTGTCCAGCCTGTACCCGTCGCGGATGCGGTTCATCACGTCCGCGGCCGCCATGCCCGGGTACGGCGTCGAGCCCAGCGTCACGATCTCCCACATGAGCACGCCGAACGACCACACGTCCGACTTGGCCGAGTACATGTTGTCGTACAGCGACTCGGGCGCCATCCACCGGATGGGCAGCCGGCCCTCGGACTTGCGCTCGTACACGCGGCTGCTGGCCACGTCGCGCGCGAACCCGAAGTCGGATATCTTGCACACGCGCTCGTCCGTCACCAGTATGTTCCGGGCCGCCAGGTCCCTGTGTATGATCTGCGGAAAAAAACGCGACGATTACAACACGATACAAATAATAATAATAATAATAATCGTTTCAAACGATACGTCATTGCTCGTTATTTTGATAACTGCAGTTTGATAACGTTTCAATACTAATATATTTTATCGTTGGTTATCGTTTCTATCGACTACGGTAAAACTCGCTTAAGATACGCTTTCCCCGCACGAGACGCTGTTTTCCGTCGGTCCGCCGGAGGCGTTTCATATACAGTAGAAGCCGTTCATTTATTAGAAACACTTTGGGACCAAGGAAAAATGGGTCGATTCACCGATTGTTTCTAATAAGCGATTGGTTTGATTTGCATTATGAAAAAAAATTAAAAAAATTAAAAATATACGAAAAATATATGTATTTATGTATATTTAACTATGTATGTATGTTTTATAATTTAAAAAAGTAGGTATGTTCAAACGTTTATATTTTTCTATATTGTTTAAAATATTTATCGGCTGTTCAAAACCTATTTCATCCGTACGATACTGGACGACACTTTTGAGGACATTTTAGAGCTTCTACAATCGCCTAAAAGCTTCTAAAATGTGGCTACATTTGTTTCAAATAACCGATGTGATGTTTCAATAATCCGATTTATTTTCAATGTCCTGATATACGGCCGGTTCGTCCCGGGACATTTTGTTTCAATAACGCGATTGTATCAATTATCCGTTTTTTTAATAAGCGGCTTCTACTGTACTATACCTAGTTAATGTAAAAACCGCCTGTTTAAACGGTAAGTTTTTCACTGTCTAATCGGGTAAGACGCTCTTTTGTTCAGCGGATTACAATACGTTTTCGTAATCGAGTGATGGAAATAAAAAAAGAAATTTTACTCGTTTACGTGTACTCGTCGTTTTAATTTAAGAGGTAGCTTTTTATCATTAACAATCATAATGCTTTTACGGGTTTTCATCGTATTATCGGACTTGATAAGTGCAGTTTGTCAACAAGTGGACAATAAAGTAAGACAACTTACTACCTGAAACACGTTGTAAAAATGTTAAGCCAACAAAAACAGATAATTTTTTTAATACCTATGTAATAAAATAGAAGAAAATAAAAATATATACATACGTATATCGTGTAAATGTGTTTAAAAAAAAAAATTAAAGTCAATAGTAAAAAATATATTTAACTATACACGGATTAATTTATAAATGTTAAATTATGTTTAATAATTTAAAAAATAAACTCGATTTTTAATCACTTAATTTTATTTCAATTCCCGCATAATACGCATTTCCGCTTAAGAAGCTCTAGAGAGCTGGTCCCTTAACGAGTGTCTAAGCGAGTTTTACTGCACTTTTGTATGTTAATAATAATATGTTGTTTTCGACGATATCGTCATATTGTTGTTGTTGTTGTTGTCGTTGTTGTTGTTATAGCAGCGGGTATCAAATAATTGCGTCGACGGTAAACTCAGCCTGATAATTAATTTTGCCATCACACACCGTAAACTCGACCCGATTTTAATCTGTGGAGAAAACGTGATGAAAAACGCGTATCTCATCTCGTAGATTAATAAGTTATATGAATCGCAATAAACTATTTCTGGTTCCGGTCGGGATTTTCGAAAACATATTCCGGTGAGTGAAATGCCCGTGCCCGCGGCACAAGTGGTAAGAGTGGGCTGCCACCGATTGCAATAAATAATTTTAAACCAGTAACTATACTCAAAAGTCAGGCTAACTTTGGCGTCTGATGAATCACAGTGGTGTTGTAATACCTCTGCGAGTGTAAAGCGTGATCGAAGACTTCTAGACCAAATCATATGGGGAAAATTTATCCTCGAGGCGTCTTTTGGATAATTCTAAAAGTTCTTTACAATTTATAAAAATATATATATATTTTTTTTTGCTCGGGTCGAGTTTACTAAAAATATTTTGTGGCCGAGTTCACTTTAGACTTTTTAATATTTTCTATGACCAAGTAGACCTTATAATCCATAAAAATGTATATTATGTTCACGTATACTATTCATGTTCAGCCCATTTTTAACTGTTATTCTGAATTAATTTTTGTCTGTACAATCAATTTTAACACCAAAATCTCATAAATTTAACAAAATGGACATTTTAATGTTTACGTATTTCTTTTATTCAAAGATATTAAATTACTATCAAACTAAAAAAATCATTATTATTTTTTTTTTCATAAAAATGTATAAGCTTCATTATTGTTTTAAAATGCACATGAAACAATTTTAATTAATATATACAGAGTTAAACAAGGGACGAGGAATAAACATGATTAAAAATTACCCAGTATAAACATGTACTGTAAAACGGTGGCGAAGAACGAACGGTAATTTATTATGATCACAATTTTCAATTTGACCCGAAACTAACTACCAACTAACT
Source organism: Therioaphis trifolii (assembly GCA_027580255.1). Lineage (NCBI taxonomy): Eukaryota > Metazoa > Arthropoda > Insecta > Hemiptera > Aphididae > Therioaphis > Therioaphis trifolii. Next base: position 29,790,602 of record CM050409.1, on the reverse strand, counting down.
AAGCCTAAAGGTTTAAAAAAAGGATATACTTTGATCAATGATCATAATGAACAACACCGTAATGCCCTTCTTGCGTACAATAATCTACACGCGTTTAATCATGACGCGTTTTAATCCGCTCCGTACAGTAAAGCGCGTTTCGTCAATCACGTACGTACGCGCGTAAAAAATTCAAAATGTTTAAAACGGATTTACATAGGTCGGTGGTACCCATCACGATACGGATCCAAGTTCGATTCAGCGCGAACGGTTAACTACCGCGAGAATACAACGCCGTTTCGTCCGTCTGTACGTAGGTATGTTATTACAATGCATTTGCACGTCGGATCCGAATATCCGATATTATCTCCGCGATTCGCCGACCCGGCGGGACGCTAATTCGTCGTGAATGATTTTTTTTAATGAGTGTATAATACGTAATTTCCCGACCGACGGATCACACCGCGGAACACTGATACACTACTATAATATATTGTTGTATACAATCGTTTACGGTTCATTAGCACTGTATAATCGGTTTGCAGTACAACGTATTCGATTTAAAGTTACACGAAAACGCGTCACGATACGGGGGTAGGTATATACGATATACGCATACACGTATACACGGCGAGGCCAGTGGCCGTGTCAAAACGAACGGTAATCGCGATTATTTGTTGTTGTTGTTGTTGTTGTTTTTTTCCAGATTATTTGATTCTTCGCCAAACTAATTTTGGAATTTTTAAAGGCGTAGAAGAAGAAAAAAACCAATCGCTGGTACCCACGCGGTACGAAACGAGCCGGGAGGGGTCGCCCGCGCGTATGTACGTATATACCTACATAGATTATTATAATTAAACGGTGATGATAATTTTATTATTAACGACGTGAAAAAACGACGTTCCGTTCGATTCATCGCGGTTTTCGTAAATCTTGCTCCTCGTCCGAACGCGTCGGTTTTAAGGCGGACCGTTTTTCCTTGCACGCCGATCCCGTCGAGTGTCGATCGTCGTAGCACTGGGCCTCCGTGCGCCTTGATGAATTATTTGTCGCATTAGTCACGCCGCCGTACGATTTGGCCGCCGCGGCTATTGCCCTCGTACGCCACGTCAAACTATAATTTCGCACCGAAAACGTACGACACACAATCGCAACACGAGCGCAGGCACATTAATGCTTATACGCGCGCGAGCAGTGTTTCGGAAACATTTCGTTATCCGAATCGAAACGATCGCAATTTATTATTACACACAGTGACGGTCGACGGACGAATTTTCGTACCGTCGCACTCCACTCCTGCCTGTGGGCCCCCCATATTGTTTTCGGACGTTATATCAGTCAAAACTTTTGGTTACTTCTACGCGAGACGTGTACCGCCGACGAGGACTTGAATAACGTACCTCCGTAGACGTGGGAGTATGATCGGAGAACTTTTTTAATTTCAGAACGGCTTGAATATTACTCGTGACCTTAAAATATACAGTACGCGTCAATGTTATGGTACAGGAAAGTACATACCGACGCAAAAGCAATAAAAAATAAAAATAAAAATAACAAAATAATAATAATAACAACAATAACCGCGCGCGTGGTTCACGTCCAATACATGCATGATGATATAAATTATTTTCTCAAAACGGACACGAAACTAGATCGTAGAGATGCGTTTTCGCGAACAGCGAACGCACGAATGAAAAATATAGTTCAACTTAAATTACATTCGTTCGTACACGAGTTGCGAGTGGTGTATAGAGCAAACCGTTGAAAGTCTATGTGTGTACATTATTTGACATGTGACGTTAACGCCTCGTGTATTATCATCGTAACAATATAATAATACATTAAAAACATTGCAAACTTCTATGGTATCACGCCTGTAACTTTTGACGGTTGATATGAAATTCATTCGCAAGGGAAAAAACAAAAACAAAAATTTTGAAATTGCAACGTCATTTAACGAGAATCAAAAGATGTATTTCATTTTTAAATCGAGTTTGTGGTCAAACAGTTTATGTCACACTTTATGGAAATATATCACGGTGGACTTAAATGTAAAACGAAATATAAAATTGTCTCTAAGCATCGAGTTTTTTTTTTTCCTCAGAATTTATTATAAGATGGAATTCTTTACACTAGTTTACAGCGACGCTAAAGTCGGAAAAGTCGGCTTGGGTGGAAATATATTTCCGTTCACATCAATTAAAATATAGTGAAACCGATTGAGTGACTAATTGTGACAAAAACAATTTAAATTAAATTACAAAAAAATAGTGACAATTGTTTTTATTCCAGGAAAATGTAAATCGGAATTCATCCGTGATTCAACTACTTCTAGATATTTCTATGTTCATTTAAAAGGTCAACAGACTATAGAATTTTTTTTTTTTTGTTTCGTTAGCAAATATTTACGAAGTTAACAATAAAAATAGTTTTTTTATTACATCATTAAATCGATATGTTTTACTAGTATTCCGGTACGAAACACGATCTAATTCCTAGGTATTCGGCATTCGTACAATAAACAAACGACTCACGTGATCCAACCATATGAAAACTATAATGTCTGTTTTTAAATCCATTATCCGTTTCATCAGGTTTTATGGCATCAAAACTTGGTACCCGATCGAATATTAAGCCCTTCAAAGCATTCCAATCAATTAGTTAAAAATTAAATAACTCATGTTCTGTAGTACATAACAATAACTCTCTCCTTACAACTAACTAACCTAACCCATAGTCATTGATAAATAATTCACTACAAAAAATCCAATGCTAAATTACAACTAAACCCAAATCTTCTTATCAAAAATATGTCTTCCCTCTCCTTCTTTGGTAATGTACCACGCAGTCTCAAACTGAACTGGTCTCGTAATCTACACCTACTGTAAAATTTAAAATCATTCCGTGGTACTGTTGATGTATAGTTTTCTCATCACATTATATTCGTGTTTTTATTTTTACATATTATTATTATATTGTGTATACCAAATTTATTGATTGTTTCATTTTAACAGATTGGAAATATTCCTTAAAAAAAATAATAAAAAATAATAAAAAAAATAATAATATGACTACATTATGGTGTCACTATATTGATCGATGTTATTTTCCCGGAATAGATTAATTTTATTGAGTAGCTCATACGTCTTGATGGAATCGTTTCATTTTTATTTTTATGAAATTGCGATACTAGTTTTCAGAAATAATGGTATTGGTTCAACAATTCTCTAAACACTCAGGTGTGATGTTCATTTTATCGATTATATTTACAAGACTATATATAGTGTGTTCAAACGCTGATCGTGTATATTGAACGTATTGAATTCATTTGATATTATCATACTAAAATCGCCATGGAAGATCTATGGTAATCATGATTTGATGTATATCGAACTATCTAAATACCGAAGTAAATACTTAAAAATAGTGTTTTTCGCGTAATAAAAAAAAAAAAATGAAACGGACGTTAATTTATGTAAGTGTTGCAAACATGTTCATTCAAAACGAAATAGTCCCTCCCGTCACTGGAGTCGGACGAAATCACGTTGGAAAAACCATTGATGGTCACGCTTTTTGCCCTCACACACACACACACACATACACATATTATGTCTATCGTAGTCATTATCGTCGGCATTTGCGTCATCCGTTTCCCTACGAAGGTAAACGAAATCGGCGTCGAAAACAAACACATCACGCACTCGATATAAATAACGATATTAACGACACCACCACCAACAACAACAACAGAAACAACAAACAACAACAATAATCACAATAATGATAATAATAATTATGTATAACAATACACGATAATGTGTACGGCACGCGAGCGGAAGAAACGCAATTAACATTGAGCCGCGCTCGTCGCCGGTTCATTATGTGCACGTATATATTATATTAACGGAGGTTCAATGTACCATACCCCTTTAGAGGACAAGAAGTCCATTCCTTTGGCGATCTGATAGCAGAACATAATGAGTTCGTGCGACGTCAACGAACTCGGCCCGTGAGTATTCGTGTAGTAGTTGATGCCGCGAGAATTTCGCAGCACGCTCTGGAGTTTGCCCAATTTCGCGTACTCCATGATGACGAATATGGGGTCTGCGCAACACAACAAACGAGAAATGAATAACAACAAACGCGCGTAACGTATACAATATAATAATATATTACATATATATCATGATATTACGATAATGCGAAATTATCGCGAAATCGTTCGCGCACACACACATACGCACGTAGAGGATAATATTATCATTATCGTATACACACCTAGTCGACAGGCAGTGGACGCCAATCTCACTTTTCGGCTAAATCGAGTTACGAGACCCACATTTTTGTAAAAACATAATATTATATGTTATGCAGGTAATCTATACCGCGATTCGGGAAATACGCACCGATTCGATTCGCTTTCCTCGTCCTAAAAGAGCACACAACTCGAACACCGATCATATACGTTATACACGTGTAAGACGAATGGGATATTACGATTATCTTTCCGGGTTAATGTCACCGTAAATTGTACAAATTAATCGTAAAATAAAAAAAATAAAAAAAACCGACGAACAGTGAGGTTAGCGTTTGCAGCCGACTTGATTGCCGCTCGTGTGTGCGATTTATTAATACGTGGTATGTCATGAGTGAAAAATCACAGTGTAACTAGGAACGAACGTGCGTACCCTTTTCCGTACAACATCCCAACAGCTTGACGACGTGCGGATGCGGCTCCAACGATTTCATCACTTGTAGTTCCTGCGCCAGATCGAGTCGTTCGCGTTCACCCGCGTTGTTCTTGAGCGTCTTGACGGCGACCACCATGTTGCCCTTGATGCCTACACAATTCAAAAATCAAAAATATATACTTATATCAATAATTGTCATTTTTCGCAGGTGCGCTCCGAATTACCCTTGCCGTTGGTAGCTTCGCATTTCCACACTTGTCCGAAGCTCCCTTCGCCTAATATCGAACACACCCTAATGTGCGTCCTGGGTATCTCCCACGGGTCGGCTTCTTTGATTGCCGATTCTTTACCGCCCGTGTACTGCCCGTGAACTGCCTGATCCCAGCTTTCATACCTGGTGAAAGTCCGGGATCCGCTCCAGTGGTGCATGACCATCGGGTCATCCGATCTCGTGCTGTGTATTTTGCCCTGATTGTGTAAGAAAACATCACACATGAGCTTGGAAATATACGTGACGTATTACTGTATAATATGACGAATTGAGGGATGTGATTGTGAACGTATACAAACGCGTATAGCGTAAAGTATAGAATTCAAGACTCGTTTTACTCTTATTGTAGTGTTGAGAAGGATATTGATTATTGCGGTGCAATCAAAACGGAAATATTGTACCGAAGAATAATAGTATCGGAAAAATTGGACTTTCAAAGAAAAAATTACCCAAGAGAACTCACGTTCGGAGAGAGCGTCAGCTCTATAATGCGAAGAGGTATACGATATATCGGGAAATAAATGAATAATGTGCAATACATAGAAAAACGGGCGGAGGTTTATAGGAAATCGATGTGGTTCTAAACAGGTGTGATTAGAACGATCTTTAGTTAAGCATTTAAAAATCTGAAGTAAATAAGTATCATGGCATGAAAGCGATGTGAAAACGTTTTATAAAGTTTTCCGATAACTACAAACAGGTTAATGGGCTCCGGATGCAGATACCATCACTAAACTTGAGGAAAATTATATAGGGGACACAATTTGCAGGGTTTCAAGAGCAACTACAACGTTCGCGTGGAAAACATAGAGAATGATGAACGAGGTTCGCACTAAACATCGACTCACGTTGACCGGCACGATATTACAAGTAGGTATTTCAAAAATATTTTTCTTGATATTACGCCAAATACTCACGATGGAATTGACCTTCTTCGATTTCACTTTGTTGGAGAACAGTCTTTTTCGGAACAAGCAAGTGAGCACACCAGCCGCGATCAGGAAAACGGTACCAATCACTACGGGCACCAGGGTCAAGATCACGTTGTGCTGCGAGTTCTGCTGGGTGGTGGTCACGGTGGAATTGACGTCCGCCGTCTTCGTCTGATTTCCCGACCCGGCGGCGGGTCGATCGTCGTCCACGGCTTCGAACTCGGCGACCGCGGTAGCAGCGGTGCCAGCTGGCCGGGACACGGTGACCGCCTCCTCGGTAACAGCGGTGGCCGCAGTGGTCGGAACGACGCCGTTGCTTTCCGTCCGAGATGACGACGAAGACGACGAATGTACAGCAGCCGCGGGGGTGGTAGTCGGCGGATGCTGTGCTGTAGGAACTTTGTTTGTGGCGACGGTCCTGGCCGGGGCCTTGGCCGTCGCGGGAGGTTTGTTCGGGAACGGGAAAGGAGCGGCGGGGAAGTTGGCCCCGATGCCGTTCACCGGGATCGACTGCGGCGGGGGCGGCCGGTAGTGCGCCGGGAAGAACCCGGTAGGCGGGTGACTGCCGCCGCCGATCGGCTTTTTGCCGCCGCCCGGCCCTTCCACCTTGGCCCACACTTGCGTCTTGGACGTCAGGTGCCCGTTGTTGACCGTCACGTACAGGTAAATGTTTTTTCCCTCCTGCGAACACACACACACAGTGCACACACGTTTTAATCTGTTACGTTTTATTTGAATATTTTATATTTTTGTTTTATATTTTTGTTCGTGTTACCTAATTTAAATAATTAATCGATTGACGTAATTTTTTAAAAATGTCCAAACACAGGCAACGTGCATACACTAATAATATCAGACGGGTTATTTAGAAGTTCTACTTTTAAATTCGTGCTCGTTCTGCACACTCTATCGTTATAATCATTATACTATCGTCAGTGTAATTTCCTGCAGACTGTGGAAGTTTTTCACGGTTTGGATTCGGGTTTTTTCTTCTTTTTTCTAAGTACATCAAGAGTTAGTGGTTACGGCGTTGATTTGTTTTTCATTTCAAGATTTAAAACGTCGCAAGCACAAGACTGGCACGGTTTAAATGTAACATGCCTATTGTGACTACGCATATAAATTAATAATAACGATGTTTAAGGTACGTACCGCAGCCGCGGAGAAACGTTCTACTTTTGACTAGTACGTAAATATAGCCACTGCTCACGACTAAACACACAAACCGAATTAATTCGCGGTTGTGTTTAATTGTAATTAATTATTATCATTACTATTCCGCGCGTTAATAACCCGGTTAATAATAAACACGTGAGCCGTGTTAATTAGAATATTATTCTAGTTTGTTAACGAAACGCGGCCGTTTATTCCGAACAGACACGACAGTTCGAGTAACGGACGTTGTTCTACGTACGCACTATTGTAATACAAACGGGACTGTGTGTTTTCAACGTTTTTTTTTTGTTTTTTTTTTACAAATATGTTATTACGCACATGCATTAATATGTACCTACGTACAATAATGATTAGTCCTCGACCTCATATATGTTAGATATTGCTATGGTATCAACAATGGATGGCGACGACGTTATTAAAAAAGCCGGTAAGACAATGGTGGTGGAAGTTCGTCCATCGTCGCTCCGCTCCTCGGACAAGATTATGGTGATGAGTAGAGATACAGGAGTTGGGTGGGATACACGAGATGTATTGATAGATTAGGCATTATAGGATAGATTAGGACATTATTTTATATTATAAAAAAAAAAAACGATTCTGAACGAAGATGAATTGTCAGTGAATAATATGTTTATAGTAAATCGTAATTTAACGCTTGAATTTTTGTAAAAATTACAGTTTCAGACGACCGTTAAAATTTTTTCATTGAACCGATTGTGAGATTTTTTATACTTTTTGCAAGAAAAACTTATGAACAACCTTGTATTAAATTTTCATTCCTTAACTTTGAATAGAAATTTTTTTATACATTTTCAACTACGAAATAATGTGTGATTTCGACAAATTTTGTCAATTTTTGAACATTAACTGCTTATAAAAAAAAATTGTGCCTATTTATTCGAATAATTTTTGAATCACTCTTAGATCAACTTATTTAAAACCTTCTATTAAATTTTCAAGCGATTTGGTAGGGCCAAAAATCTAAGAAAAATCGAATATTTCAAATCCCTATAAATAGCTAAAAAATAAACGAAATACTTTGAAAATACAACTATGTAAAGAAAATGCAAATTTAAACATATTGTGAAAGTTTCAAGTTTCTACGACTTATACTTTTTGAATAAGAACAAATATCAAAAATCAATGATGCCTAAATTGTTATTTTACGCGATCATGTAAAAAAATTGTAATTTCAAACACTCATAAAATTTTTTTGTCTGAATCCGGTAGAGTTTTTTTTGCAGATATTTGAAGAAAAACTAATGAAAAACCTTGTACCAAATTTTCAAAACTTAGTTATAACAGAAAACAATTTTACGATTTTTCAACAACAAAATTATTTGCAAATTTTCGCAATTTTTACATATTTCGTATAAATTGGAACTTTGAGCACTTATAAAAAAAAATTGTGACTTACGATTTTGGATTTTTTTTTATCAGTTATGGAACAACTTATAAGAAACCTTGTATTAAATTTTCAAGATTTTCTGGCAAAAAAAAAAAATTTTATCGTTATTTTAAAAAAAAATACTTAAAAAAATTGAAAATTTCAATTGTCTATAATTAGCTCAATAAAAGTCAAAATACTTTGAAAATTTAACGGTGTATAGAGAACGCTAATCTAAACATTTGGTGAAAATTTCAAGTATTTACATCGATTAGTTTTTGAGTTATAGCAAAATAAAAAATTTGATTTTGTCGAAAACTGGTTTTGCGTAAAATATACCGTTTTTCCCTCATTTTTTAAGGGTTTTTCCCGGCGCGTTAAAAAAATATTGAAAATTTTTAACTTTTGACCCCCCAAAGTACCAACTAGATTCAATTTCCTTTCAGAAAAGTTGCTATATAAGGCAATCGAAGCATTTTTACTGCCCCAAATCGTGTCGACAGACACAAAAATAAAAAAAAATAAAATAAAAAATAAAAAAAAACACACATCATTGTAAAATCAATACATTCTTCACTCCGTTCAGAATCTAAAATAAATAACTGATCAATCTCCGTGTATCGCTTGATACGGTAGACGATTCGGCCTGTTATGTAAATAGGCAAGTTGCGTCAAACTATTATAATAGTATCTATTTATAATCTTATTACGTCGCATACCATAAATATTACGAACGGGTTCTTATTAGAACGTATATTGCACGCAAGTTTCGTGAGCATGTTGAAACTGTACGGGTGACTCCTCATTATTACTCGGTAAAGACGTTCATTGTGTTGCGACAATAGTTAAAAATATCACATACATTATAAAACCAATAATAATAGTGTATTCTCATAGAATATCGATATCCAACTCGGTGGTATCATTATGATACGCACGCGTCCGCTATGTTACCGTACTTAACTCGCCTATCTATTTACCTTAATGACCATTCATAATTAACCTACCTACGTACATACGCGTGTGTATACATAAATATTTATTTATTCATTAAAATATTATGTAACTATTGTAGTCATTTTTTTCTAGTTATGACGTAAATATAAAGTGGTTATGGGTAATGTTATCGATTATCAAAGACTTTAAGTACATTATAAAATCACATATAGAAGGAGTTTAATTAGTGTGTACCTAATATTATGATATTGATGTCTGTATTAAAGTTTTTCATTGAATCATTTTTTAAATCAATATGTCGAGAATAAGAAACACCGAGGCTAAAGCGTAAATACACACAGCCGCAATTATTTAAATCGATCGCAATGACGACATCGTTGATGATTAATGAAATTTGATATAGAGCATTATATTTCGTGAGACAGCACATCGTTGTATAATCAATACGTCGATCGATTATAAATGTAATGTTATCTTCGTCGGAGATGTTTTCGCGCGTATCGTCGAAACACAAAATCTATACGAAAATCTCCTTATTCGCGGCCGATCGTACATAATACCTATATTGTGCTCAAACTTCAATGAAGAAATACGTGTATACGCCGTAATGAAAAAATATTGATGGTCATTTAATTTCAATTTCGCAACCGGAAAGGATGTCGTAGATTGTATTTTTTCGTGGGGATTGTCAGTCCATAGGATTCGCGTTCAATGGTCGTATAAGTATAATATACATATAAAGACGTATACTATGTATAGTAACAGTATCGTATACACAGACACTGTTTCGAATCGGCGACAGTCCATATATACCCACACCTGCAAACGTCTCGGTTGAAAAATGCGATCTCACCAACGCGGTTGCCGTCGCCGCCGCCGCCGCCGAGGAATCTCTATGAGATTCTTACGTTTTCCATTGTCTAACACGTCTACAGATATAATATACAATATACATACATAGTACATACCGTGCAACGTCGCACGACGCCGCAACGACGACGTAGTGGTGACAGTTTCCCGGTCGTTATATTGTTATTTTAACGGAAACGGGTTGTTATAAGTACGGCGACAGGGAGAACGTCGTCGCCGTCGTGTGGTGAAATTTAAAAAGAAAAAACCAATCGCTCCGTTGTACTTAACTGACGTCTAACTTGGGTCCCTGTCTCAAAAAATACGTGAAGCAACTCAAAAGAAATTTTTTACACACACACACGTATATATAGGTATAATATAACAACACAATATCACGCTAGATTCCAATCGGGAGTTTCGTTACCATATCCTCGGTCCTTAGATTTAAACTTCTGTTTATCCAGAAACGCCATCGAAAGACAGTTTTGCGATTAAAATATTTGAAGTTTACAAAATATTTTGAATTGTTTGCAGATTGCTTGATGCACATACTAAACCACGCGTAGCGGAGAAATGGAAAAATGTCTTTGTGTAAGGTATTATGGAATGTACGTGTAGAACGGAACGTTGATTATGGTATGAAGAGTTTTAGACTTCCGCCGAGTTGGACCGCCATAACCGGATGCCGTTTTTAAACAAAAATGGAAAGAGAAGTCTTGTATAGATAAGTCGATTCTCTGTACTAATAAATTTTTTCAATTACATACCAACTATAAGTGAACATCAAATATATATCATTTTGTGATATTGTATTCGTAAAATACCTGATTCAATTTTCAGAATGAATTTAAAAATCATCAAGGTTAAATTATTATGATCATTAAATTTTATTTTCTCATAATAAACTATACAAATGTATCAATTTGTCATATAACATTAATTCTTTAATACTTATATATTCTAATCGTTATAAATATATTAGTAAACTAGTAATTTTTTTTTTTTGTGCTTCATATCTTAATGACCGTTGACAGTAGTAAATACACAATATTTGTTTGTTTTAAACATGATTCAATAACATTACTACCTACTTAAATAAAACGGTATTTTCGGGTATTATAAAGTCATTTAGAGTTACATTTAACCTTGTCATATTTGTTCGATTTAAGTAATATTTGAATTTGAATGGAATGTCTGAATGTAGAATTAAATATAACGAAATGATATTTTTGAACATTCTCAGTTGATAAGAATATTCTTAACAATACTTGACAACTTTTTTATTTTTCTTATTACACCGAAATTGAGTATTTGATGTTTTTTTTTTTTTTTTTCAATAAAGATTTGTATATGTCGGCTATAACCAAAATTTATATCTATTGATATTGAAACTCTCCATTAAGTATTCATAGTTATTTCAGTCATCCTAAATAATTAACTAAACATTTAATGTTATAAAATATTGTAGAGAAGAAACATAGTTTTTAAAATGGGATAAATAAATGAAATACTGAAATTAATACTGATATTAACCAGGGCCGTCCCGAAAAAATAACTATGGGGGGGTGTAGACTAACTAATTGCCAACTCGTGGTCATAAAAATTGTCTCGCTTCGCTCGAATATTTTCATGTTATAATATACTTCATTATATCATTTTTTTAGATTCTGAGTGAAGCGAAGAATCTTATGGATTTACAATGATGTTTATTTTTTATTTTTTTCTGTAACCACTTTTTTGTATAGAAATCCTTGTCCAAAAGTTTCGTCCAGCAACTTTTTAGATTCGAAAATGAACTGAGATGGTACTTCAAAGAGGTCATTTTTCTTAAATCTCCATAGTTTTTCCAGTAATCAAGAATAACAATCGAAAAACGGTAAAATCGGTAAAAATCCGCCGTAAACGAGATTTTCACTGTTCAGATTTTAGGTATTTAGTTATAAATCGAAAAGTATTGAAGCTAGAAACTTGAAAATGTTATCCAATATCAAATACATACTTTTTTATATTGGACAAAATTTTCAGAACAATTATAGCACTTTTGACTTAAATATAGAACTTTTAATTTACCAAATTGTTGGAAAGTTTTTATGTAATATAATTTTAAATATTTGACAAAAAGTTCTGAAAATTTAATATGACCTTATTTTTTTTTATACACACTTTAATAAATTATTATACGATTTTTCACGATATTGTCTGATTTCTTTTAAGTTTATTTCTAATGAAATATTGAGTATTTGTTAGAAAGTTCTGAAATTTTAATACAAGTTTACTCTTATACTAAGCTATCAATACCGAAAAAATATCAATAATCGTGACTCAAGATTTTTTTTCCAAGCATTTAAGTAAATTATTATTTATCAAATTATTGAAGTATAAATGAGTTATATCTAATTGAATATTTTATGAGGGTTTAATTACAAAAAAAACTCACCAAAAATTATACAAATAACCGTAAAATACGTAAACATTATTTAAATAATAATATATAACACTGAAGCTTTGCTCAGAATCGTTTTATACTAAAGAAATGAGTCATCATTTCTTTAAAACTTAATAAATTCATCACCAATATCTTGTCCGAGGACCGAAGGGACGAAGGACGAACTTGTACCACCATCATCTCACTTGCCAGCTTTTTAAAACCTATATTGGTTATAACACTAAAGACGTTTCTCAATTTTTGTTTACAAACGAAATTAAATAAACTTTTAATTTTAGATTCTGAGTGAAGCGAAGGATCTTAGTTAAATTTTTATTATATTATCATAGATGGTTTGGTAGAAGAATTTGCAACTGTGGAAGTAAAGTGTCCCTTTTCTGTTAAAGATTATGAAAGTTTAGAACAAGCTCTCCTTGAAAAGAAAGTAAGCTTTATAGGTACCAACCTATTTTTAAACTTTTTACTTAGAGAAGGTAATATTCGAATAAAATATCACCATCATCTGACTTACCAGCTTTTTTTTTCTTATTGTTTAAAACACATTTTTTAGTTTTATAAATTTGAAAAATAGTTATTATTCACTTTGGTATCAAATTAAAATAGTAGTACCTATAGTTACCAAAATATCTAAATATTGTAGGTATTAAGGTATTTATATTATTGTGTAATATAATAAATCTACATTTTAACCAAAGCTTTTATTTAAAACAAGGTATGTACAGTAAAATTATGATGGTAGGTATTCAAATACAAATATTTTAATACACATTATACATACAAATATATATTATAAATATACAAAACATAAACGATTTTTTTTTTTATTTTAAACAAATGAACAGTTAAATACTTAAATCTCTATTCTGCGTTCTGTTACTTTTGTTTTATTTGTATTTTAGTTATGAGTTAATACTATAATAATAATATTATAGTTATTATGTTATTTTTATAAAATTACAGGTAAAGTAGAAATATTTTTTTTTTTTCATAGGAAAATACTTGAATATTCATAATTTTAGTGTGTAATATTAAATATAAATACTATTTATAGGTTAAATATTAAAATACTTAAAATATTATTAAATTGCCGACTCAATGTATCGATGAAGCTTTGTGACAACTGGGCCCCAACTAGAACGTCGTGGGGGGTGTCCCACCCCCTACACCCCCCTCTCGGGACGGCCCTGATATTAACTTTAAAACGTAAGATACGTTTGTAAAGTATAGACACATATTTCAATTTTATAAAGGTTTATACTTTTTTTAAACACGTATAGTTGAGGTCAAATCTATTTTATGGTTGAAATCTTATAAGTGACGACATTTTTAACAAAAAACCCGTAGGTAATACAAATCGAGTCAAAAATCAAAATACTCGTATTAAAAAAAAAAAAAAGAAAAGAGTTTTCCTATTTTTATTGATTATTCTAATAAATTTAATTGTACGATTTTTTATTAACCCACTAAGTTTCTATAAAATTTGTATGTTCATTGACAAATGTATTATTAAAATCTTGGAATTTCAATTTCTTTTTCAATTCGTTTTTTATTAAAAACAGTATATTTATATTATTATTACTACACCTTAGTTAGACTGTTTAATTTATTATATTTGTTTATTTTTTTTTTTTAACTTTCAACAGTGAAATTTCTATACACATAACATACATATAATTATTATTCAATTTCATTTTACGTTTCACTTTTGACTATTTTACATTAAAATCGTTTCCATTTTTTGTCTCATCAATCGCTATTATAACCACCACTTTATTCTCTCTCACCCACATTATTACATCTGACCGAATTATTATTGTTAATATTATCTGAAATTAATATAGAATCCCCTCCCAGATAAATAATTTACGTCGTAATAACTATCTACAAACACCTATAATTGTATGTTATACCATGATTCGACGTATCGAATTGTAAATAATAATAGTTGCAATACAAGCATTATATTATGTGCAGTATTATACATATGTAAGTATGTATCTACCTATAAAAATATATACCGAATGAATGTGTATTATGTGAGTATGAATTTTCCGTTATTATGCCTGCTATACGTGTAATATGCGAGTACGCGATACGCGCGAGTGTGTGTGTGTGTGTGTGTGTGTGTGTGTGTGTGTGTGTGTGTGTGTGTGTGTGTGTGTGTATAATAGACACGCAAGTGATTTTTTTTTTTTACACGTTTCAGACACTTTCCTGGTCGAATTCACCGTAAGAGTTACGTTAACGTTATAGAAAATAATCACACCTTTTATAGGCTTTTGTCGACATGGAAAAAACCAACACGACACGAGATATAAAAAAAGAAGAAAAAAAGGCGGTAAGACCGCTTCGTTTCTCAGACAAGGTATTGGTGATAGATGCATATAGCACTGGGTATAGCACTTTGAGTACACTATTTTTATGATAAGTTCACCTGTACACGTACAACAGTTTTATACGGTATTATTTTAAATTTTAAAGCAGTGACATGAATCATCGTATTCGGAAAGCGATTCTTCATTGAACTCAATGTAGACAATTTTATTAGGTACTAGTTTTGTTTTTTGGGGTCGTGCAAAATCTTAGTCTCGGGCTGTAATGTCAGTTCTAGAATAAAAATTGAGGAATACTCTAAAATCGTCCGTTACACCGTATTTCGGTATTTAGTAAACAGAAATCGAATGAAAAAGAATTTTATGAAAGTAACGCGGACAAATTTCCGACAAAATCACATAAATCCAAAATGACATCATAAAAATCACCTTATTCTTAAGTGACGTGTTCGTGGTGACTTTTCCGTTATCGTCAATGGTAAACGGTAACGGTTCTTCGTTTTCCTGGACGATGTTGAAACCCGTCGAGTGTTCCAGATCGTACTGGATCTTCTCGTCGCCATCGTCGGATACGCGGACTCTAGCCACTACTGTGCCAACGGGAGCTGTTGAGTCTACCACCCAGTTCCGATCGACCCATACGGTCGGAGGACTTCCGGTCAGATCGCTGCATAGTCCTGTAGAAAAATAATAAGAATATGAGTTATCGACCACGTTATCATTTAAAACGATTAATTAGTTATAATATATTATGCCCGTAAAGTCACAGATAACTTTTCAGATTAGGAAGGGTTAACCAAGTCTCCGTTTATGATTATATCGGTGATCTATAAATTTTTAAATGCTAAATTAAAGATCGGCAACCAGTGACTCTCGAAAAAATGTTATATGGTCAGTAATAATAAATTTATAATTTGAATACAATGTATTACACAAGTATTATGTATTTTCAATAAACAAAAGTATTGATAACCTCTTTCTTGTCAAATATAAATATTGTACACTTTTGATGCCCTTGATTAAAAATAATGTTACGTTTTTTTGCCAATAATGTAGAAAAGGTTGCTGTCCCGTACAGTGCTGAATCATCGACTGACGTAGTATAACGCACGGAGCAAAGTTGACTTTAGAAACGTTGAAATACTTAAGGTTAGAACAAATAGCTATACCAATAAAACTGTACCCGAACACATATGTTGTCAGACTTCAAATACGGTTATTTATACTCGGCCTACAATAGAACTAAAAAAAGAATAATTTCATACAACATCACAACTACTCGTATAATGACATTTACCATGTTTAGACAAGGTGGTCTTTAGATATTTTCAATTTATCGAATTGCATTAAATAAGAAAACATATAATATTTTTTAAATGTATTAAATAGGATCGAAATAATCTTAATAAACGTGAACAATAGAGCGTGGATTTATATGCACTACAAATCAGTCATTAAAATGAGTATTAAAAAAACACTGAAATATATTTTTTAGATGTATGCAGGCTGAAATATGCGTAAAAAAGAATGCACTATTTCTAAGAATAATTGTCAAGCATGATAATATTTGATATGTTGGCCAACTATAAAGTAAACTGTATTTCCAAACAAAACTTTTAGTTTATAAGTTTTAATTCGTGATTAATCAGAGACTAAATTTTGATAAGCTATACAAAGTGAAGTCATGTTTTTTTTTACATATTTTCGAATTATTTTAATCAATATAATTTTTGTCTCCTTGAAATCTATTAAATATTTCTGACCATAAAACCACTTTGATTTTTGTTTTCGAATATTTTCAGGGAACACTGAATTTGTGCGTTGTTAAAAATATACTCCATGAATATGCGGTCAAAGTTATAAGGCATGTTATAAACAAAACAAAAAATATTTGCAATATACTGAAATAAACAGTAAAACTGTTTTATTGTGAATCACGACGTCAGTGGCGGCTCGTGCTTATGTGCGATGGTGCGGTCGCACCCCCTACTGAAATGACAAAATAATAATACAATATATTTTGATATTATTATAATTTTTAGATAATTTATTTTTATTTTTTATTTTATATAAATTCATATAATTTATGAGTATATATTATACGTCTAGAGTGGCGGTATGGCTGTCGATATTATGTGATATTGTGATGTGCTACATTGTGAATCGCTTTTATAAAAACCGCTTTTCACGGAAATTATTACGTGTTATCGGTTCGGTGGCGACGGCCGCATTATCTAATATAATCTATGGTGTGCGATGATTTCTGTCGCACATTCGGGCGGCGTAACGTGGCCTGTCGTGCATCGCTATCGGTGAATTGGCGATAGCGGTGGCGACGGCGCACAGTGGTCGGAAATACAAATTTAGGCGGACAAAATGAAAAAAAAAAAGTACAAAAATAAAATATTTAATAGGTGATATTTTATCTATACAATATATTAATCAATATTTAATAGCCTCCTGATAAATAATTTAGCGATAACCACATCAAACCTCGATAACTATAGATCTATTATAAGTAAAATAATTACAATTTCTAATAGTGAGTAAAACTCGTCATTTCTCTGTTGCTCGTATTCGAACGAACATCACCCCAGCCCCACCCATTTCGATTTTTTGAAAATTTTCTTTACCAATATTTAGTATGTAATTTGTATGAATTTGTACGACTGTTTTCAAAATTTGTACGATCTCGGATTCCCAGTTATAGAACAAAAACAGTGGGTGGGGCTGGGGTGATGTGATTTCAGCCCCACCCAAGGTCAAAATTTAAAAACTTATTCGTTTAAGTATATCATAATTTAGTACGAAATTTGTATGAATTTGTACGACTGTTTTCGAAATTTGTACGACCATCGTTCGGCGGCAATCGCGAATACTTAAAAAACGGCGTCACCCCAGCCCCACCCCTCATCTAAGTTTTAGTGTTTTGGGATTTTTTCTTGTGCCACGATTTAGTACGAAATTTGTATGAATTTGTACGACTGTTTTCGAAATTTGTACGACCATCGTTCGGCGGCAATCGCGAATACTTAAAAAACGGCGTCACCCCAGCCCCACCCATCATCTAAGTTTTAGTGTTTTGGGATTTTTTCTTGTGCCACGATTTAGTACGAAATTTGTATGAATTTGTACGACTGTTTTCGAAATTTGTACGACCATCGTTCGGCGGCAATCGCGAATACTTAAGAAACGGCGTCATCCTAGCCTCACACCTTCAGGGGTTATTGAATTGTTTGTGTAAATTTCGAAAACAGTCGTACAAATTCATACAAATATCGTACTAAATCGTGGCACAAGAAAAAATCCCAAAACACTAAAACTTAGATGAGGGGTGGGGCTGGGGTGACGCCGTTTTTTAAGTATTCGCGATTGCCGCCGAACGATGGTCGTACAAATTTCGAAAACAGTTGTACAAATTCATACAAATTTCGTACTAAATTATGATATACTTAAACGAATAAGTTTTTAAATTTTGACCTTGGGTGGGGCTGAAATCACATCACCCCAGCCCCACCCACTGTTTTTGTTCTATAACTGGGAATCCGAGATCGTACAAATTTTGAAAACAGTCGTACAAATTCATACAAATTACATACTAAATATTGGTAAAGAAAATTTTCAAAAAATCGAAATGGGTGGGGCTGGGGTGATGTTCGTCGTATTCGAGGCACTTCAATACAATTTATTATCCAATATTTTATTTGATTATGGAATTAGACATGGAAGGTAAGTGCTAGTCCCTATTTTATTAATATTTTATACATAGATAGATATTAAACTGCAATTGAATATGTTATGCGCTTCATATTTATAGCATTTTTTAAACTATCGTAGACTGCAGATCCAAAGCGATCCAAAATGATCGATAGCGAATAGATAAATGTTATTGTAAAACTTGTCAGCTTTTCAAATATATAGTTTTTGTTTGCATTTAGTTGCGACCTTCGCATTTACTATCAATTAACTTCTAAAAAACAAATATCTGCGTAGTAAAATAATGCCATTATTATAGTTAATTCTCCGTAATTTCAAAAATAATCGTCTTTAAGTCTTGAAATGTTCAACAAAAATGTATCTTTATACTATACAACGTTACCATTTTTATAAAATGTGTCTTTCAATTTTAGGCTATTAATAGCTATATTTAGGTTTTGGTGTCATGGTCTGCCATATGACCGTACATAGCTTTTTAGTGTCCAAGATCTTGGACACAAAAAAACCAATATTATATTATTTATTATTTTTTATTTTTATTTTTATTTGAATTAGGCACTGTTGAAAATAACCAAAAAATTAATTATGAAGAATTATTTTTGATATTACGACAAAATGGTCCATTAAATCCCCGTAGTTTTGAATCCAGACAAGTTTTACTTACATATATCAAACAAAAACTTAATGGAAATGGTTGGTCTGAAGATTATGAAAAAAAGGTTATATTTCAAATTTCGAATTTTACCTCTGTTTTATCGAGATTGCGGAAGAAAAGCACACGTAATATCAATAAATTCCATGAACTAAATAAGGAATGGCTTAAAAAAGATGTCGTATTACCAGCCGCAATACCCACAGTCACATT
Source organism: Therioaphis trifolii (assembly GCA_027580255.1). Classification (NCBI taxonomy): domain Eukaryota; kingdom Metazoa; phylum Arthropoda; class Insecta; order Hemiptera; family Aphididae; genus Therioaphis; species Therioaphis trifolii. Next base: position 29,770,996 of record CM050409.1, on the reverse strand, counting down.
ATCCTCAATGCCATGTAAAGTTGGTAGACCTCAAAAATTGTTTGAAGATTGCTCTGATAGATCGAAAAGATTGGCAATGATGACAATGAATGGCAATGATGGCAATGATGACATAGAATCTGATTCAGAAAATTCAGATTAGTCTTCGGATTAATTTGTAATTTTTATTAATAATTAAACCGTATTATTGTCAATAAACTGAACATAATATAAATTATTATCCTTCAAAAATCCTAAATCTTTTATACAAACACATTTATTATTGAAACATAAAAAAAATAATTTTGTCCGTCTAAAATTGTATTTCCGACCACTGTGCGGCGGCGGCCGTATCGGCTAAGGTGTGCGATGATTTCTGTCGCACATTTCGGGCGGCGGAACACGGCCAGTTGATGGAAAATTAACTCGGCCGCCGTGGCGCGCCGCAGCGTTTATCACGAGATGTCGGCTATAGCAGGTTGTGCGGTCGTTGTCGTCGCACATTTCGGGCGGCGCTGTTGACTGATGTTGTAAATTTATTTTTACATCATAATAATTCAAATCATTTGATGTAGAATCATTATACGTCTTTAGTTCAGCTTCTACGACGACACCGGAATAGGTGGGAGTATACATTTTTTTTTTAAGCTCACCGATGTTTTGATTTTACTAAACATTTAACAGCCACTCAGCTTTTTCAAAATGAAAAGTATCCTATTTATAAAAACAAATTTCCTATTACAGCTTTGAACATAACTGTACAATATTATCCATTTTTTATCCAAGATCGTTTAAAGACTGAGCTATAAGTGATTTATTCACGTGATGATTTCAAACAATAATATGGAGGACACATTTAAAGAAGTATTTAAATTGTTAAAACTTTTGGTAGTCATTCCAATGACAACTTCCGATGCCGAAAGAAGTTTTTCAACCTTAAAAAGGATTAAGACGTGTTTAAGAAGCACCATGTGTGAGGATAAACTTAATGCTTTTACTATGCTAAGTATAGAGAGCCAAATGATAAATGAAAATAGTAATTTTAATAAAAATGTTATTGATACTTTTTGTAATATTAAAGAAAGAAGGATGGATTTTTTTTATAAAGTTTAATTATGAAAATTATATTAATTAAGACTATTTTATTTTATTTTTATTTTGAGGAATTTCCTTAATAAATTGTCGCACACCCATTTCCAGCAGTCACGAGCCGCCACTGCACGACGTTATGACATTTTACTCTTACTAACTAATTATTACAAGACAAATCAAGAAAAAAAATGCGAATGCTTACGAACTTGTGCAATCCAGCGGTCAATTTATGTTTGACGAGAAAATTTTTCCTCTCGGTGTTTTTATAACACCGAGTAGATATATCTGTAATTAATAGCGCCTAAAAGCGTTTATTCGTTTTGGATAAACAACACAACCTAGGCGTTTTGTCAAGAAAAAACGAAAGTGAATTCGTATTTTCGTTGACGTTACGGAACGACGAGGTTCGGTTGGGCGGATGCCTCGATTTCTACTCGATAACACACGAAATCATAATATTTACGTGCGTACGCGAATGAACTTTGAGGGTCTCTAACATTTACGCGTGTATTCCAAAGGGTTTTGAACTCCAGCGGGCCGAGAATTCGTGTTCGGTTGGTCAATGGCGCGTGAACCGGAACCAAACCGGACTGACAGCTAGCATCTATACCTACACGCGCGTATACTGTAATATATATATTTATATGTATAGATACTGCACAGAGCGATTCTTTTTCTGTATTACAGAATAATTTCTGTGTTTCTGATTTTTCGTCTACTATAATTCGAGGTAGCACGAAGATTCATTAGCTGTATAAGTGTATACCTGCCTGTTTGTTCTCACGTGTAAAAAAAATCAAGTTGAACACACTGTTTTTCATCGCAGTGATTTTGTTCATTTTTTTTTTTTTCATACGACGCAATTATTCCAAATCAATTATTATTATTATTATTATTCAGCTTTTTTTTTTTTGCAGAATATAATTTAAAAACATAATGATAAAATACGACGATCACTGCAGGCTGCTCGTTAATCACGAAAAATGAAAATCATTAGGCCGGGCGCACATTGAGACGCAGGCGACGCAGCGCAGCGTAGGCCAGCGCAACGTAGAAAAAACTGCGCTACCAAAGTGAGCGCATATTACTACGCAGTTCTGAATGTATTCTGACATCGGAGTTTTCCGATAAACAGTTCACCAATTAATTACTTCCGTTTAAATCGAAACCAATTTAATGCAGTCTTAAGTATGATCGATGATAAAATTGATTCAGTAGGATGCAATGATCAAAAAGATTTCATGTAATCAGCACGACTAGTGTCGTACAGAATGTCGTGTGGACGGACGGCTTCAATTAATTTTTCTTTCATTTTAAGAAATATTGGAATTCGAAATAAAATAATTTTTATATATTTTTATCAAAACTGCTTGACACGTGCGCAGTAAACTGTGTCGCGGACACTGCGTGACGCAGGGCGACACAGACACAGCACTGCTCTGCCCTGCCCTGCCTCCCAATATGCGCTAGTAAGTTCTAACTAATAGATTACAGAAAACTACGCTGCGCTGGCCTACACTGCGCTGCGTCGCCTGCGTCTCAATGTGCGCCCGGCCTTATGGTTCGGTAAAAACCGCGGTGTTATCGAACAGCACAGCGTCGTAGAGAATCGAATAGAGAATTCAAAGATGAAAATGATATCGAACGAGAACGGATTCGTCGCGCCGCCGGAATCATCGCAACGCATAATTCATATTTTTTTTTTTTATATCCATCGTGTTTATGCGTGCGTTAAATTTATGTGCGCCAAGTACTACTGCACCGAAACGGATCGTACGCGGTTTCGCTGCAGCGTCGGCGGTCACTGACGTGGCGTCTGAATGGTATCGTGCCTCATAATATAAGACCAGTGTCAAAATGACAAAATCCGACTGAGACGAGACGGCCGACATCGTGAACAACCTAACCGACGTAAGAGCCGAACGGGACGATAATGTATAGCTGCGTCATAACGAAACGATAATAGGTAATAATATGAATGAATAAAACGCGCGTGCACACGACGCATATTGTGTATAACACGATATGGCCGGTCCGTGGCGCGGCGGGGGCGACTGTCCACTCGCATTGTCCGTCCATTGTTTACGATACGTATACGTATTATTTATATACATGTATCTATATTTTTTTTCAGGCGAACGGAAAAACGACGTCGTGGCCATGTAATCACGGTGTAATTTTTTCCGAGAAAAATACGGTATTGCCTGGGGGGTCGAGTTGTTTTTTATTTTTATTTTTATTTTTTTTTTTACTTGTACCTCTCACAGAGATAACAATATTGATCGAATAATAGCCCTCGACGGCGGCGGCGGCGGCGGCGGCGTCGGTAGCGGAAATCGATTTTCGGTGAATAAACACGTACATTAGCGGTTAAAATCCAATAAACATACAAATACTTCTTTTTTTTTTTATTATTATTAACATCGAGCCTCTACTGTTTTCTAACGCGGTGTTCAGATTGAAAATAATGTTGGGACATGCGTTTTTGTTTTCGTTTTGTTTGAGTGCCGTATGAAAGCGACGCGTTGCAGAGATCCCAAGTGCGTTGTAGTCAATCATCGCCCTCGTCCGTATAATATTATAATATTATAGCGATGGTTGCGTCACCGAACAAAAACACGAATGAATAATTATTGTACTCGTGTATTTTATTAGTGGTATCGTTACGATATACGAGTTTAAACGAAGAAGAATTTCCGAGAAAAAATTCCCGTGATTTCGACGTTAAACGAAATTATTTTTATTGGGCGAATGAGTTTTAAGAAGTTCGAAAAATAATTAATTTGTTTCAATTGGTATGCATGTGGTGTGTGTGCGTGTGTGTGAACTAAGAAAAAAAATCAAATACACGTTTAGTATTCACACGTGTATTTGATTACTGTCGTAGCTGGTTAAAATGTTAAGTCGATTCATCGTCGACATTCAGAGTTGTAAATATTCTAGTTCTAGCCCTAGTCTATATTCTGTGATGTCATGAGGAAGCAAAACGAAAAAAAAAGATTTCCGAAAGAAATGAAAACTCTTCTTTTTAACATATGATATTATAATATACAGTGACGACTGGAAACGACCTTAAAGAAATTTGCTTAATGCGTAAAGAGTATACGCAGCAAACGCATATTTATAATAATATAATAATTAGAGAACACGAACACGCACGCACGCAAGAACGCGTATATGCACGCACGCATATATATATATTTATACAATGTGCATATTATAATAAGACTAATGTTATGCTTTCTGAAACGCGCAATGCAAGTAACTTTCACATATAACCGTCGGTTAATATATTCTTCGTTTGTGCGATAGTGTTTTTTATTCACTTTTTTTTTTGGCTCGACTGTCGGTTAGAGTATTCGGTGTATACACTCACACACTATACACGCACAAATTACTAAAATATCAACTATCTATATTTATCGGAGTGTCTCATCTAATATGTCTGGTCAATAACTTTTATCTAATGAATTTTTTTGAAACGCCTATGCACCATTTTATTTTTTTATGAAAAAAGGTTTTGCTGCTGTATATTTTTGTCTAAATAATTTTTTTCAATTTTTGAAACTGCAACTAATGTTTTAAGAATTTAATACTCAGAAAAAAAATCATTTTTGAAAATTTTGATACCACGAAGAAACTTGATTTTTCGAACAATACTTTAAGCCCTATAAGCGTTTCAAAATTTAAATAAATCAGAGGTACCCTGAAAAAATTTACTGCAAACCATCTATGATTTTAATTCTAATTTCGTAGTATTAAATTATAAGTAGGTGATAGCGTATTTAAGAAAACTTAAAAAATAAAAAATATATACATTATATAGGTATATAGATAAAATGTAGTAAATAAAATTTTTTCTTGAAACTAGTTTTTATTTTGATTTAAAGTATCAACTACATAAAAAATTTTAGAAAAAAAATAATTAAAAAAAAAGTTATTGAGGACACACATGGTGAGACTCATTGTACATGATATACATAATAAAATATGTAGGTACGTCTTGTACATATTAACATATTAGCCTATTTACTTTAATATTATATAGTCAATGTAAACAAATTTATGCGGTAAACCGAACGCTTGTGAAAAAAAACACTTCTGTGAACAAATATTTGCGCGTTTTACCGGTACACACGACAACGTAATAATGATCATAATATTGGGAAATTCGACGACGACGACGACGACGACTGCGGCGGCACGGCGTGGCGTGGAGCGGCACGGCGTGGCGTGGAGCGGCACAGCGATGACGAACGGACCCCATTGTGGTGTCCGCTAGAGCGACTTGCGTATTATTTTAACCTAATATAATAATAATAATATTGTAGACTTTCACACGCTCGATGTTTTTTTTTCTTCTTTTCCCGTACACATAATATTTTATACGTTTAATAGTAACGCACGCAAGGAAATTAACGAGTGTGTACAAACAAAACAACGCGGCGCGGCGCAGGAACGCACGAATATAAGCACTGGTTTCACACACACACACACACACACACACACACACACACACACACCGCACATATGGGTATATAATTACGTAAAAAGAGAAAAAAATGTCGTACGGTCGGAAAATTGTACAGTAACTCGAACGGCGTGCGTGCCCGGCCAGAAGAATGTACCTACATATAATAACATTATCTACGATAATATGACGCGATGTTTGTGCGCGGTGCGGCAGATAGGAAAACGCGCGAATGACGTGAATTTTTCGTCTTTTTTGTTCGTCCAAAACGACGTGACGTATCACAGTCATCCATCGCGTGCATATACAATACAGAGCCGCTCTCTGCTCTCGTTTCTGCACTGCAAATCGGTCGGAAAATGAACATTTTCTCGGTACGACGCGTTACCGTTTTTATACGACACCGAATATCCGATTCAACGCGATTACGTTGCAAGTTTATATCGGCGAATCGGAGACAAGCTAGTATGACCGAATCGCTTTCATTGCACTAAAATCGCACTGATTAATCGCATAGAAACAATTTTAGATTTACGGAGAAAACCCGCGTAAAAAAAAAAACCACACCGTAAAAATCAAAATCAAACTCGTGTACCGCGTTGTGATCACGTCAATCGGAAACGAGCCACTGCGTTAGCAAAACAAGGGCACTTTCCCGGCAGACTCCGTCGTTACGACGATCGGTTTAAGACCCCCGCGGCTCTTATACACATTGTAGTTCATGGAATATTTCAACTTTCAAAATAATGATTAAACATAAAAACCATTACATTCAACAGTATTTTAAGTACGGCGTATATTAGATTAACGATTAGAGCGTATAATCCGTGAGTCGTATTAAATACGGTTTCAAAAATTGAAGCTTTACAGAATATAATACAATATAGCAATATTTGCACTCAGCAAATATGACGAGCGAAGAAGAGTTTACACGACACGAAATAGAATGAAGAGGGATGCTGTTTAGTGACAGAACCTCGGGGTCAAATTTACACTTGAGGATTTATTCATAGCTCTCTTCTTCTTTTCGGGCTTATAGCGGTCCATTTAGGATCATCGCCGCTTTTAAGATGCTTTGCCACCACTTTCTATCCAATATCACTGTCATATCCAGCGACGGACTCTCTTTTGATCTGTTTCCACTGTATCGCACCATCTTTGCCGAGGCCTGCTTCTTTTCTCCCTCGACTCCGTTTTCCGTGACTTTCATAATAGATCCCTGCACCAACGGTATTTTCAAACGACCGGGGGCATTGTTATCTCTTTGCGCATAGTATGTGTAATGTGTATAATGTTATTATAATATACAATGCATTACGCGCGTACCCTGCAATTTTATATGGTGGCGTGTATAAATAACGATCTCCCGTCATGGCGAGAATTTTTCGCTCGGAACAAACGGCGTAAAAACGCTTAACGATCGTACATTTAACGCAATTCCAATTCGTCGGATCATTACGGCGCGTATACGCCGTTTTATCAACGCGTTTGCGAAATCATCGATGATGATAATATTCACAACCACGTGTCGCAACATTATTACTTTAACGATTTATCATAGGCATAACGGTCATAATAATATCCGATGTATGTAATAATACACGGTTAACGGAGAACAACGTTTGCATTCGTTCACCAACGGTGATGTTTTACAGGCGATCAATAATAATAATTAAAGGACTTTCATGCACTAAAAAATCATCAAATATGAATTTTAAAATATGCACTTACGCATCAAAAAATTAAAAATACGCGGTTAAATATGCCCTTGAAAAAATTAATTTTATTATTATTCTATATAAGTCTTAACTAGATTTATTTTACCAAATTAATTTGGAATCTTTTTTGAATGTTGGATCCCATTCTTCTTAATTATAATTTTGCGTCTAATAAAACAAAAGAGGTATTTTAAAATAATTGTTAAATTTTTCTCAAATATTTACCTTACCTAAACTAGAACTGCACTGAATTATTAACATTTCTTTGATATTTGCAAATAGCAGAGAACGTACCTACTATTCTTTAAGTAAAAATACAAAAATAGACATAATAAATACTGACCATTATTATTATTTCAAGATAAAATGTATCTTTATCGTCTTTATAAGTTTATAACGAATGGTTGACCCTGATTCATGAAAAATATTCACCAAAGTGCTTGATTTTCGATAAACCATCAAAATATGCACTAATCGCTTAGAATATGCTCTTATGATCAAAAATATGCCCCTTAAACCAAAAAATGTCCAAATATGCAAAAATATGCACTAAAAACTTTGAGTATTTCATCATAAACGTCGTGAAATGTATTTTGTACTTAACAAGCATTCGATAAAGTTTACCAGAAAAAATATGTAAATGCATGAAAGTCCTAATACCTAATAATAATAATAATAATAATAATAATATTGAACAACACCATAAAGTGGATAATATTGATGTATGTTTTTTCGCAAACTTTAAATCACACCGTTCTGCAATAGGCGTCGAACGGAAAAAGGATTAGAAACCGATCACGTTTCCGGGAATTCGGAATGTGCAGCGCGCCTGCACGTACGCGCCCGAAATCGTCAGTGTCCGCCCGCGGACACACACGCCGTCGGTATTTATGGCTTGTTATTCGCCGCGGAAGAACGCGTGCGTCGTGTTTCGCGCGTCGGTTTGCAATCGCCGCGCATCATGTCATCATAATTTTTTCCATAAATCCAAAGGAAATAATACGCGCCGCGGACGAGATAGTATGAAATATTGCGTCCTATCCGCGTGCCTGGTCGTGCCGCGGTACGTCGGCGAACACCGCCCTTGAGTTCGTATATCATATCGACACAGACACACGCACACGTCATAAATGTACAATTTGTTTTTTTTTTCGATTTCCTACACGTGTTCCTGTACGTTTACACGTTCACCTCAACGACGACGTGAACAAGTGCCGCGTACAACACGCTCGCATTAGCTGCGGACGAGGAAGAAATCGTACCCACCGACGTATGCGTGTCGAGTGTAATCATCATAAATTATTATCTGATCGGCGATATCGTCTCGAGAACGAGCTCGGACGACGGCCGGCAGTCGAGAGTAAAATGTCGCGCGGAAGACCATTTTCGAGTTTTTTCGGCGACGTGGTCGGTGTCATGGTTTGTTTTTCTTCGACGCGAATTAAATTGTTGGAAAATAAAAAAGAAATTCGCACGCTATTGTGTTACGGGTACACCGTACGGTGCTGAAAACGAAAACGGCGTAGGGTTTTTAATTGCGCGCGATACGTGTACGGTGTACCGATTACGCATCAATTTAGTCGACTCGAAAGCGTTTCGTTTCGTAAAAAACGATATGGGATTCCGTGGCCGTCGGAAATTCTATCTTCATCGCACCGGCGGCGCGGATCCGACGGACAAAGCTAATGAAATATCTTTTCTATTCACGTCTAGCCTAGCTAGTTGTATAACGATTGTTTTCGTCGTGATTATTGTTATTATTACCTGAATACGATGACCGTATCGCGTGTTACACGTGCCGTATAGTATAATATGACTGACTAACGTTGCAGAGCGAGTGTCCCGTCTACTTACGTAGGCATGCCGCCGTATCTTCCGAGATCCTCGTATAAATAATACCCGTCTTTGTGTTTCTCGCGTCGCGATCGCCGGAACGACGGAAGTTCACGTAAACATTTTTTTATATAACGCACGCACCTCGAGACAGGCACGATGTGCCGGAATCGTTTGTTAATCATCGTGTTAACTCACGGTTTACACACTAAAATACCCGTCGTATCATCGATTCGTTTTGAAACCCATCAATGTGCACAAGAGCTCTCGGAGAACACGACCTATAAAACAACATTGAATAACGTAGTCGTCGCACAGCGCATTACGATCGTATGACGATTTAATTAAACCAAAGTCTGCGCGCGCGGTCGTCAAAATATGTGCTTCGTTAATTAATCAGTCCGCGTACTCGTCTCTACTTAATATTACATCTGTGTGTACACACAATATCGTGTCTCGCGACGATAGAGTTAGTGACTCGTCGATTATTATTATTATGGCGTTAGACGTCGTCGTCCAAGAGTAGTTTTCTCTTACCGATACGTTTTATTCCCCAGGCCTGTATTATTCCCCACACTATATTATGTAGGTAATGCTCTTGCGCGTATGACATTTTCTATTTACATTTATCATTGTTATCATTACCACTCATTTTTTCTATCCACGACCGGTACGATAAATAAAATATTCGCGTGGCTCCGTACGCCTTGCCACAGTACGATATAATAATATAATAATTATACGGTCGTCAACAGTAATAAAAAACACACACACACACACACACACACACACACACACACACACACACACGAAGACAAATGTTGTGTAAGTCGACGCGATAATATTTGAATTTGAAATCACGTTCCTACGTATTATATTGAATACATATATATATATATATATATCCTTTGCTGCCGTTAAACAACGCCATCCGTTCGAAAGCAGCAACGTACACATGACGACTCTCCTCTTCTGCGATGACTAAGTCCGATTGTATAAGATCGTATTGTGTACATACCGGACTCTGCTGCTGCTATAATAATATATGTTCACCTTGACGGAGTGCGCCGAGTCGTATTTTGTCCGACGCTACGGCCGATTCCGCACGAGTCAGTTACCCGGATATTATTAATTATTTCAACGAAATCGATTCGTATGTATTATTCACTGCATAAAATTATGTAGTAAAAAAAACGCTATTATGTATACATTATTGAAGTATGAAAACACCGATCAAAATCTATGCAATAAAACATAAATATTATTCAACCTTGCCGTGGTCCAACACGGCGAATAGAGTAATAATCGTTCTCGTGAGTTGTTTGGTGCCAATACTTTTTAGCCACTCGAATTCAGCACAAACGCGTCATATTTATTATTATTGAAAACACACAAGAAATATTTGAATTCACGACGTCGAGAGTGTCGTTTCTTTGTGCACTATATAATTATTTGCCAGACTTCGTCGTTTCACAGAAACGTTGCGACTTAAACAAATATACATATTATACTATAAACATACCTACCATGAATTGTGTACATTCGACAAAAGTTCCCACAAATCGATTATTGTTATTTTATGCTTTTCATCGTGTGGACAAAAACAACAGGGATTTATTGTTCGGTCTTAAAGGAAAATCACGTACCGTGTAAATCCTACGTTAATTACAATTATATTGTACGATATAATAACTGATCCATAGCCAAAAGGCTTTCGTCGAAACAGCCACAGTAGTTATACGGTCCAAATAGTAATGTTGAAAAACATTATGACCGGTTTTGCTCTTGAAGTGCGCAGTACACACCTATATATACATATGTTTATTATAGATAGGCACGCTTGAATAAGAAACAAATCATATTTTTAAACTCTTTAAGCGTTCAAGTGGATGAAAAGAGAAAGGCTCAGATAATTATAGAAAAATCAACTTTTACATTTCATTTGTTCAATAAATTCTTTATTTGATAATTATAATCTAGGCTTGTGCGACGTATTTAGGATGTATTTACCATTCAGTTGCAGAACATTAGGAAGTGTTTATTTAAAAAAATTGATAAATACCAAGTCCGTGGTCATAAAAATGGCAGTCGATTACCATTTACGTTTACTTTCAAATAAAATTCATGTCACTACTGCAGACAATCTTAATATCATAATAATAAAATACGTATATACGAAATCAAGTAGAAGTTCGCTTGTTTCGCGAGTTTTTGAAATACGATCGTTCAGACAACTGCAGAGGTCCAAATCTGATGATCATTTTTTTCCGAATCCTGGTAATCGAATGATAATTTATTCTAAACGATAAATGTATTATACTTCAAAAGTTTACGGCGCAGTGGATTCGACATGATTTTGTTTAAATCTCCGCGACCGGCGGTTTTTTAAGGTTAAATTGAAGTTTAAATACTTGAAAGACCAACAGTGCGAACAATCAAATCCTGTAAATATACGGGGGGGGGGAATTCCACTTGAAAGCGAAATGACGATTTTTATCTTTCGTTCTAACCAAATCTCGGCGTCTTTCGTGGATAGAAAGTTACGCTAATCGAATACAATAATCGATACGTATACTACATATTCTAGGCGGTATGTACTAACGATGAACTCAATTTTGAGCGATCACGAATAATATTGTTGTAATGTCTATGGTCGCAGGCAACAAACTTGTATCCTTCTCGCTTGTTTTTCGTCGTCGACCCTTTCGCTACCGACTGACCAACTTCACGCAAGTTGGGCGAAAATCAATGGTAGGTCCAGGAAAGACTTAACAGACATTTAGTCCCAAGAACTCTAGTGTACAAAATTATTTTAACAATAATACATAAAGTCGTTGTGCATCCGCTTACTATTTAAGCTGATTACACACTGTGCGATTCGAACGCACGTCTACGTGCGTTTCGAACGTCGCGATTTTAAGACGCGAACGCACACTCCTTACACATTAGACGCGTGTTGACGCGTTTTCGGTGCGTTTCTCAAAAATAAAAAGCGCGGCAAATGTTATTTGTACTTTGTTGTATACTAGTTTAGTACTGCTGTTACCTCCCATCGTGGATGACGTCTGCTGTTCAATTCGTATACTATTTTATTGTACTTCGTTGTATATTATCGTACTTCGTTCTATTTTATCGTACTTCGTTGTATTTCGTTTCGTCTATTTTTTTTTAGAAGCTCTGGCTACCTTGGTCCAACTGATATGTTTGGCAATCTTATCATGGTATAACTTATTTTCTATAAATTAAATATGTAATATTATGATGAATGACGTTTTACGTAGGTATAATATTACACGGTATACATACTCAGAATAACTAAGTTAGTCATTTTATATCGTTAATTTACGGTATTTTTCGTTCATTTTCAATTTATTTTAATCTTCGATCGCAATGTCTTTTACGTGTGTCAAATGTTTTGATACTTCTACACATAAGGAAGACATATTAGAGTGCTCTACTTGCAAAAAGTTTTTGCACTACTATTGTGCGGGATACTCTGAAGTTAATTTTAAAAAAATGTCAAATAATACGAAAGCAAGATTCAATTACACTGAGTGCCAAACTGATATTCAAAAATCTCAAAAATCTCCTAAAAACCAAAAAACGGAAAACAAGGTAAGCTCGGTTAATCCTATGGAAAAAAATATTGAGGAACTCATGAGTTCAGTTTCTTTTATGAGCAAACAATTTGACAGTTTTAATAAAAAAAATTGATACTATTGTGAGTGAACTAAAAAATATCAAACTTGTAAATGAAAAAATAATTGCTGAGAATAAACGGCTCTCAAATGAAGTTTGTATATTGAAATATAAAATTGATGAAATTAAACAACATAATTTAGGTATATCTGTTGACATAATAGGTATACCTAAGACAATTAATGAAAATTGTATTGATATTGTGGAAGAAATTGGTAAAATTACTAATACTGAATGTAAAGTAATTGAAGCTTATAGAATAAATTCTTTGGTATCCAAGCAAAATATTATAACGGCGAAATTATCAACACTGGACATGCGTAAAGATCTAATACACAAAGTTAGATCTATGAAATTGACAGCGGATATTATAAAACATAATTGGCCGAAGGAAAAAATATATATAAATGAACGTCTTACAAAATCAAAAAGAACACTTTTTTCACAAACTAGACTCGCTGCGAAAGAAAAAAATATCAAATTTGTATGGCTGTCTAATGCTGATATTCTAGTAAGGAAAAACGAGGCTTCCAAAATAATCAAAATTAAATCATCTAAAGACATCGAAAATGTATAGTTAGTAATTTTTACATTCAATATAATTAAGAATAACAATAATAATTTCTATTTCCAATGAATGATAATATATTAAACATTGATAAGCTTTTAAATATAAATAATATTAATTCAAATTATGTAGATTCTATAGCAGATATCCCCCTTCCCCTATCAAATGATAATCTATCAATTTTCCAATTAAATATAAGAAGTATAAATAATCATTTCAATGAACTAGCTATGTTGCTAGGTTCTATAAAAAATAATTTTAGTATAATTGTATTATGTGAAACATGGCTTTTGAATGATGTTGAATTTTCTTTAAATGGTTATAAATCTATAAACTCTCTTGGAACGTTAAATAAAAGTGATGGGGTCACAATATTAATTAAAGATTCCCTAAATATTCTTCAAATTGAAAAAAATATTATATTGAATTGTAATTCTATTCATCTTAAAATCAAATCTAATGTATTATTGTTTTCTTTAATCTGTATATATAGATCGCCAAATGATAATCTTGAAAATTTTATCAATAATCTTGACTTTTTCTTATCTCAAAATAAAAATAAATACCTACACATTTTATGTGGAGATATTAATATTGATATTATGAAAATGTCCAATGTAAGCAATGATTATTTAAATGTATTGGCTAAACATGAATATATATCATGTATAAATAATTATACCAGAGTCACTGAATCCTCAAATACTTGCATTGATCATATATTTGTTAAAAATGTAGATTCAAATAAAATTAGTTCAAACATATTACGATGTGATATAACTGATCATTATGCTACAACACTGATGTTATCTGGTGAATTGTTTAGTCCAAGTAGTCCCAAAGTCCAAAGTAATAGTCAAAATGTAAAATATATAAAAAAAATAAATATTGGCCTTTTAAATAAATTAATTAATTTAGAAAATTGGTGTTCCACTTTGTCTTTTGATGATGTTGATTCTATGCTCGAGGTTTTTAATTCTAAAATAAATGAATTTATTCATCATTCAACTATTTCTGTAATTAAATAGAAATCTAAAAAAATGTCTAAATTAAAAGAATGGATTACAACAGGTATAATAACTTCTATAAGAAATAGGGAAAAATTGTTTTCTAAATTGAAATTGAGGCCTTTTGATACACACTTTAAACAATTCTATAATAAATATAGAAATATATTAAATGTATTAATAAGAAAAGCTAAACAATTATTTTATCAAGGTAAATTATTAAGAGCTCAGTCTGATGGTAAACAGGTATGGAATATTATTAATGAGGTTATAGGAAAATCAATTAATAATAAAACATGTGATATTAATAAAATAAGAATGAAAAATGGTTGTAATACTGAATCAAAAATAGAAATTTGTAATACATTAAATGAATTTTTTATTAATGTTGGAAATAATTTAGAAATAGAACACATAAATCATGTGTCTGATGACCATGAAATTATAAATGATACTATATTTTTTAATCCAATAAATAGTGATGAAATTATGTTACACTTAAATAAAATAAAAGACTATAATTCTTTTTATGATAATAATTTGTCTAATTACATACTAAAAAAAAACATCTAAAACCATTTCATTACCATTGTCGATTATTTACAACAAATCTCTATCAACAGGTAAATATCCATCAAATTTCAAAAAATGTGTTGTAATTCCCTTATTTAAGACAGGTAACAAACTAGAGTGTGGCCGATATCCATATCTCTAACATTATCAAACATTTTTGAAAAATGTATAAAAAATAGATTACTTGATTTTTTAAATAAAAAAAGTTTCTTTTCCAAATGTCAATTTGGCTTCAGGCCTGGATTATCTACTATAGATGCTCTTTTCAAGGTAGACAACTTTGTAAGGAATAATATTGATAATAATAATAAAGTAATGGGTATTTTTTTAGATGTACATAAAGCTTTTGATAGTGTGAATCATAAGCTATTGATGTTCAAATTAGAAAACGCAGGTATTCGTGGTTTACCATATAATTTAATTAAATCCTTCTTAGGAGACAGAACTCAAAGAGTTAAACTAAATGATACACTAAGTGATTTTCTAGAAGTATCTTGTGGTGTACCACAAGGCACAGTCCTAGGTCCCTTATTATTTATAATTTTTATAAATGATCTTCTTAAAATCAATACTAATTTAAATACTGAAATTCTAAGCTATGCTGATGACACTGCTATTTTATTATCTGAGCGAACAACAGATAGTTTGTATTATGAAGCAAATAGAATCCTAAATAATATTTATACCTGGTTTTGCAAAAATAAATTAAAACTTAATTTGTTGAAATCCAAATACATTTTGTTTAATCCACAAAAGTATAATACTTTGAATACTAACAAATTAATAGTCCATTCACTAAAATGTGTCTCTGCTTTTAGCAATACATGTAAGTTGAAATGTGTTACTCTTGAAAATGTTAAGGAGCTAAAATACCTTGGCCTTATTCTAGACTATAGATTTAAATGGGATAGTCATATCAATTACTTAAACAATATTTTACGTAAGTTCTTTTTCATATTTAAAGAAGTCAAATATATTTTTAATAACTCATATAAAAGAATTATTTATTTATCCTTGGTACAATCAGTTTTCACTTATGGTATATCAATATGGGGAGGAACTTACAACAATCATCTATCTAGATTATTAACAACTATAAACTGCATTATTAAATATCTTCTAAATCTATCATTTCAAACTAGTACTACATTAATTTATAAAGAACTAAAAGTCAAGGATTTTAGGTATATTTTTAATTTTAATACACTAATTGTACTTTATAAAAATAAAAATTTAATTACCCCTTTTGATCATGATCATTATACAAGATACAAACATAATATTAATATATGCCTACCTAACTATAGTAAAGTGTTTGGTCAAATGAGTGTTTTATATAACGGTCTAAAACTATGTCAAACCTTAAATATTAACATTAGCCATTTTGATAATTTGAAATCATTCAAAAAATATGTTAAAAATCTTGATCTGTCTATTATATAATAAATATGTTGTTATAATTATTTTTGTCTTCATACTCTTATCTTTTACTCTTTTTAAAATATTGTATATATATATTTTGCTACTTCTTAATGCCAACTATCACTAATTTATTATTTATGTATTTATTTTATGTAATATTATATAAGAACCGCTCCCCCAGCACAAGCTTTGCTTTTAGGGGGTGCTGCAAATAATTATTTTACGTACCTATACAATGTGTTACTTGTTGTTTTTTGCAAAATATATACCTATTATTATTATTAAATTAATGGCATACGGGATTTCAAAATAATATAGAAGAGGACGGTAGTATTTACCCGAGAAGTAAGAGTACAAACTTCGTAAAATTTATCTTTGTTCCAAAATCTGAGCTCTGAACTACGACTGGCGGGGATTCGGCACGCGCGTGCGTTTTAAAACGAATTTAGAATATATATATATATATATGTCATTTCGTTCTGACCCTGAGACTACGGCGGGGTTTTCGATCAGAGAACGCCGCCGTGGATAGTCGGTATATTTGGTGGTGGTAAGATAACAAATCTTCGCCGCCACCGCACACGCCGTGTTTCACGGATAGATGAACCTACGTATGTTATAATCATCGACTCACGCATGATCTACGTGCCTATAATATTACGCTGCGTCGTTTCGCACAGGGAGAGAGAAGAACACCGGCTCGGAAGAGTTGCGGCGACCCGTCGTCGACGGCTGCTAAGTCCGGGTTCGGTTTTTAAGCGCACGTTACGACAATGGTAAAATAGTAAAGCGTATTAGTATCATAGGCGTGAAATACGACTTACGAGCGCACGTATGTAATATTTTATGCGGTTGCGCAACGCGCGCAAGATCCGTTCGCGCGGGCGGCGTTACGTAAACGGAGCCGAATGACAACAACAGCAACAACAAACGAAAAATTTCGAGGACCGAGTCGAAAACCAAATGACCTCACCTTGACCTTACCCCCAGCTGGTATTCACAGACACGTATCGCATGCACCCGATACCTATATATAGACAATCGAGAGACCCAGGGCCGGATTAAAAAGGAGGCAGAGGGGGCCTCTGCCTCCGGGCGAAAGATTTCAAAGGCGCATATTTCTAAAAGTATTTAGAGAAAAAAACGATTAGTGATTACGATACGCGACATATTAAAAACAAATTAAATCATGGCAGCAAAACTTAACGGTGTTTAAAAATGAACACTCGAAAAAGAATAGAGTGAGAATAAAACTGTAAAAAAAAAAAAATCAAAACAAAACAGGATAAATATAAAAAATATCTAAATTCAGCCCTGGAGAGACCGCTGATCCTATGTGAGATACGTGCCTGCGTATATATTATAAATATATACACGCATAATCATCACCAACCCCTCTTCCCTTCCGACCGATTCACGCGACTACGTGCTCATATGGTTTATAATATATATACGAGTGTATATATATACAGATATATATATATATATATATTAATAGCTATTCATTAAAATGGCGAAAAAGAACAAGTGTTCAAAGAAGCTATGAGTTCTTAAGAACCCAAATGTTTAATAGAATGCCAAGGGAAATCGCCAATATGTCTTTACCTGTATTTAAAAACATATAACTCATTGGATCTGATATGAATGTGAGAAGAATAAATAAATATATATGTCAATCTCCACGTAAAATATCAGTTAATTGTTTAATTTAGTTATTTCATTTAAGCATTTTATTTTAATTTTTAAATTTTTTAAATTTAATATGTGAATTACTATTTAAAAATTATTGTAAACTAAGATAACTCCTGAGCCTCCACACGAGTTCTGCTCAGTGAGGCCCAGTAATCTATTGATAAACAAAAAAAAAAATATATATATATATAAATATACAGAAATCACAGACAGACAAGAAGCTCGGCCGACTGCACGTGACGTTAGGAGCCAGAAGCCCGTCGTCATTAGAGCAGGCATAGGTAAAGTTGGCCCGGGGCCTATCGAGTTTGTTTATTTTGTCCACACTTCGTCACGATATTTGATAATTCGTTATTATAATGCGTTCGATAATGACTTTGCGGGTATAATGCGCGTAATGTTGTCCATTGTCGAACGGCAATGTCCTACGCGGATACGAAAATGGATACTCATGGTGTTTTTGTAGATTAGGCCCCTCTATAACGTAGATACCGAAATCAATTACCGAGACATTGCATTCATTACACTATCTTGTATAAATGTGTTTACCGGTGCACGTAATTCGTATCAACGGGACTTACACGAATACTTCCTGCACCGAAATTGCAACGTTTTCCGTCTCTGACCCGGTGTGAAAAATATTATTTTTGATCTACGGAGCGTTGAACGTTTGAATATTTTTATTATTTTTATTTTCGCCCACAGACAAACAGTGTGAAAAAAATAAGACCAATGTTCTGATTGATAATACCTCGGCACGTCACGTCATATCACAAAACTGAAGTAAAACAATGTGCATATAATGTTCTAAATATCACGGTCACAAGATGTAAAAAAATTGTTATGGTTTTCCCTATATTAGAGGTTACGTAATTTGATAGAAACATTTTAATTATTAATACTGCCAATTCGCTGTAATTTTTATCAAGTATAAAACAATTAGCATCAACCAATACTCCTTCGATAGGAACCCGTTTTTTTTTCATAATAATAATGTGTTTTTTTTATTTTTCATGACTCCTACGAAGTAGGTGCATTGAAATCGTTATTTGAATTTTACGTTTCTGGAACGTGAGTTAAGAATTCGCTGATTTGAACCGACACAAGTCGAATTTTACTTGGGTTTTGAAATTATCTAGACGTGAAATACTTTAGTTACAGTTCGTGTTATTGATCATTGGTCTGTTGTTATAGAATTTTATGTTCGTTCTCGTGGTATTTATTCTGAATTAATATATATAATTTTTTTTTTAATTAGTGATGTTAGTCAATAAAAACTAAATGACTAATTTTAGTTTTTAATAGATTTTTTTTTCATATTATTTCAATTTTTTTTTTATCACTTAAAAATCAATAATAACAGTGATCAGAATTCACAGTGTTCAAGGATTTTTTATCAGTAAAATGTACATTATTAATTATACATGGTCCAAGGATATTTTACACGCGAAAGTAAATGTTTACGCATTTGTAGACTACAATCTATTGAAAATCGCCACGACCAATATGTTAGTAAATTTGTCTGCTCGTTGCCACGATTTCATTGATAATAATGATGACAGTGAATGCATTATGATAATTAATGTAACACGAATACAAATAATGATGAGACCGAATGCAGCAAACAGATGCTACTTTACAATTAAATACATGATTTCCCCCAAGGTACTGTCCAAAAGTACGAACGAACGCCTATACCGTACGTACTTGAGACCCATAGTAACGTATGCATGCGAGACGTGGTCTAACACTCAAGAAGACGAAGAAAAGCTACAGAGTTTCGAGAGAAAAATACTCAGGAAAGTATATATGGACCGGTATAATATAATAATGACATGGAAAGTTTTCAACGAAGAACAAATGAAAACTTGCAACAGTCGTACAATTAGCCGAGCCTACGACATTTCTTAGCCAGAAAAAAGCTGGAATGGGCGCGATACGTTTGGCGAGCAGAGGGATCAGTCATTAAAAAAGTCACAGAAAACCATCTAACCGGGAAAACACCAAGAGGTAGATCTCGGCAGAGATGGTATGATACAGTAAAGAAAACCCTGAAGAAAATCAACCCATCGCTAAACATGGAAATGGCGTTGGACTGGGAAAGATGGAAGATCGCGTGTTAGAAGCGGCGATGGTACTGAATGGACCGCTATAAGCCCTAGAAGAAGAAGAAGAAGAAGAAGAATACAATAACGAAAAACACGGTTCTGTGATCGAAGATTTTGTATAATATCCTTTTTGTCGTTGTGACCGACGAGAATTATTCATAACTCACGTCCGATGAAACGTAATGGCGTTGACGTTGGCCTGATTTTCACATGCACAATCAACTCGGAAGAAATCGCGAGTCACGAAATGATTTCTATCAATAACACCGTCGAGGATTATTGTTAAAAGTCAAATGGTAAACAGGTACACGCTGAACTTGAAAACGTCCTACGACTTTTTCGAGTAATTAACTCATTACCGACATATCAGGTACGGGTATGTATCGCGAACGTCCTATTCTCGGAGGGAAACTGCACAGTTAAGATTCCATAATCAGATAACGATATAAATTGTGTTTTGTGACAAAAAACAAGTATCATTTGTAGTAGTATAGATGGGCCAGTAGCGTATATACGGGGGGGGGGCTAGTGGACTACAGTCCCCCCCAAAAAAAATCTCTCAAAATACTTTGAAATTAACTTTAAACGTTTGTTATATTTTAATGGTGCTTTATGTTTGTTTAAAATTTCATCCAATCGAAATAATGCGATTAGTCGAGACAAATTTTCTTGCGTTTATCAAATCGTTTTGGGACATTCTGTACCTACATTAAATGTAGATAGAAACCTACAGTATATTCTGTATCTTTTTAGTCATTCTAGATAGCAGTAGTAATTTAACTCTGTCCATAGTAGCCCCTCCCGAAAATATTTTCTATGTACGCCACTGAGATGGGCAGCAAGCATGTTGTAATAATAATAATAATAATAATAATAATAATAATAAAGATAATATTATGATTACGGTGTGTTAAATTTCAAAACGACTTTGAAATATGAATATTAATTTGAGAACACTTTACAGTCGGACGTGATTTTAGTTTGTTTCGATTCGAATGAGCGCTCTGTAGGTACGCGTCGAGACCGATACAATATCCGCATCAAGGGGATTTCGTCGTGTCTCCGCTTCAGACCCCGGGCGTTCGGCAGAGCCACTCGATTCACAAAGTCGGAGATCACCGCGGGTCTTTTGCGCCTCAAACGCGTTACGTCATAACAAAAACAGTTTACGAAATACGGTCACACAATATTGCGATTTACGGGTTTCGTATGATACTGACCTGGCGGTGGCGTGCACAACAAGACGACGAGCACGACGGCCGCCCGTGTCAGAGACACGACCGTCGTCGTCGTCGTCGTCGTCATCGACTTGATCATCGCGCCCGGGTCGGATCGCGTGGCTGCCGATGCGGCACCGTCGTCGTCGTCGTGGCGGTCTTCGTCGTCGTGGTGGTCTTCGTCGTCGTGGTGGTCGACGCGGTCCGGCGGTGCACCATAATAACGGGAACGACCGTTGAAATCACCGACGTCTCGAGCGCACCGCGGCCCGGCGAAAACGGCGATGGCGCGTCGTCGTCGCCGTGACGGCGGCTGCGCGGCGGTCGGACGAATCGTCGCGTGGGCGGCGGAAAAATGACATAAACGGCCGGACGAACGGCGTTGCGCGGCCGTCGGGACGAAAACGCGAGGAGATGAACGGAAAAAAGAGACGGCCGGGGAAAAAAAAAAGCGAAAAACGAAAAACTCCGTGACCGGTTTTCCGGTCGTGTTTCGCGGACGCGCACACAAACACCACAAACACACTAGTTCGCACGCACGCACGCACGCGTGCCGTCGCACCGCACAGTTTTTCTTCTCTTCCGTCCGATCGATCGTTCGATGACACGTCGTCCGGCGCGCGCGTTTCGCGTACTACTGACTGACTGACTACTATACGAGTATACGACTAACCGCTGACGGACGGCGGCGGCGGCGGCGAGGCGCGGCGGAGCATTGCGCTTTGACTACGACTACGCTGCACCGTAGTCGACGGCAGCCATGTTGAATGTTGTCGTTTTTACACGGTGCCGCCGCCGCGGGTTTCTCCGGTACGAACGACACGACAGGACGGCCGTGGCGGCCACTTTCTATACGGCCGCCCCCCCACTCCAACGATCCGAACCGAGATCCCCCCGCCGCTCCGGCCAAAGTCACGAACCTCTTTGCGGCGGCCGACGAGGAATTTACAAAACGGCCTGTCGACGACGTACCGAGCGTACCAGCTGCGACCAGGCGGCGGTCGCGGTAGAAACGGCTTCGTAGTGGTTCGCAAAGTGCGAGCGAGCCACGGTCTGCCGCCGTGGCCGGGGGCCCACTGAGATCACGTCCGCTCGGCGCCGCGACGACGCTCTGCCCGCAATCGTCGGCTATCCGCAGTGGCGGCGAATTTCCCGATGTTTTTCGTGCGGACGTCCGACGCGGTCGAGATCACACGAACCCGCGTAGGGTACTCCGCGAGGGTACTCGGCTCGTTGATAAAATTATTTTTCCCGGCACTACTGCATTTTGGACATTGATATTTTATTTGGGCGTGAGTAATTTTTTGTTTTTTTTTTTTTTTAGTCGGGGGACGTCCAGACATGGAAATGATCGCCAAATATTACGACCACTGGCTTTTGGTAAAGCCGTCGTTATAACCCATAGAGCCATATAGGCGAGTGTACGGGGCAGGCAGGGTGAGCGGCTGCTTTCCCGGTGACTTAGTAGAGGCTTTTACCGTCTCGGTATTTGATAACATGATGATTATCGAAACATTGAAAAATTGCAATTTGTTGAACTATTGGTAGGTTTATTCATAATATTGTAAACAAAACGGCATTGTTAGTTAATTTTAGATTCTGAGTAAAGCGAAGAATCTCATGGTTTCACAATGACATTTATTTAGTATATTTTTATCTATAGACACTTTACGGTACACTTAACTTTGTTCAAAAGCTTCGTTTAGCAACTCAATAGACTTTTTAATCGCATGAAGATGGGACTTTGAGAGTTAGTTTTTCTCTTTTCTCAATTGTTTTCCCAAGCGCTAGGCAAAACTGCCGAAAAATTTAGTAAGAACACTAAAATTTACTGTAAACGAGATTTTCACTGAAGATCTGCTCAGAATCGTTTAAGTAGAGAAATAATATTTCGTTTCTCTAAAATTTAAAAAACTTATCATCATTATCTTGTCCGAAGAGCGACGAATACCTCATAGTGCAAAGTACGTCCTATTTTAACGACTACTATTATTAGAATATACTTTTAAAATTTTAGATGTCAGCTCGCTATTAATTTTAATTTTGTAAGAAAATGTGTTGAGCCAACTGATATGAATTACAATATAATAATAATTGATTAAATAGGTATTGAACAAAAATTGACTAAATAGTACACTATTGTTTATTATTTATAAATTATATATATGTAATTACACGAGGGAAAGATTTTTAGATTAGAATAAAATCGTCTTGCTAGGTGAAAAAATGAAAATCACTAATATTGTAAAACTGTGAGAAAAGTGTCACGTGAATATTAGAATATTAGATAGGTTTATAGATATTTGCAAGGATAAATTTAAAATATAAAATTTTACAATTTCTTCTCTCAAACCATAGACGTTAAGGCACGGCTATGG
Organism: Therioaphis trifolii; assembly: GCA_027580255.1. Taxonomy (NCBI): domain Eukaryota; kingdom Metazoa; phylum Arthropoda; class Insecta; order Hemiptera; family Aphididae; genus Therioaphis; species Therioaphis trifolii. The sequence goes on along the minus strand of CM050409.1, from coordinate 29,747,239 downwards.
ACTCGTATATGTATGACGAGCGTGTGCCTCTTTTTTCAAAACGTCACAAAAGCCGGCAGAGATTACGTATGCGAACCCGCGTGCGATTTGTTCAAACAATATAGATAATATTATTATGATAATCAGTATACTTTCTATTTTTGACGAGCGCGAAAATTAAATTTTTTTTTCTCGGTCAGTCGTATTCTGATGCACCCACGTCTTTAATACGTTGTTGACGACGCGACGTTCGGAAATGGTCAATTTTTTTTTTTTTTTTTACAAATATTGGAACATGAAAATTTGACAACATTTCACTTTTGCTCACAACTCGCCGTCGTCGAAAACAGCATATGGTAGAAAACTGAGCGGTGTTTGTATTTTTTTCCGCAAATGCCTACGTGCATTTACAATTTACGAGTAAATTGATAAATTTCTCTCTGGATCTACCGTTATGTGTCTGTTGATCGAAGTGTTTTTTTCTGATGCGTACCGTAATTGTTATTATAGTTACTGAGTAGGATATCATTATAACGCGCGCGCGCGCTCACAGACACACGCGCATGATTACGATGTGTAACGTATTAAAAATCATAAATTGGCTAATTTGTGCACTATCCAGAATAATATTCACGTCAGACCGTAGGTTAGTCCGTGAAGAAAAACTGTAAAAGTATGGATAATACATGTGTACAATTTATACACGTAGATATGAACATACATATTATTACATATTATTACCCTTGCACAGTTAGAGTAACTGTAACAAATTTATATTATAGTTAATATATTATACTTTTGTTACCTAATTGTTATAAATGTAAAACAATGATAATTCTGATATTAATTGATCTATATTGAATCCTTTTAATCTATTAAATCATTTATCAAAATCGAATGATCGCAGCAAAAAAATATTGAGACTATATTAATATATATATGCACGTTACTAGACACCACTAAATTATTAAATAACACTTTCTTAACAATAATTTGCGGTTAATAATCCGTGGTTCATCACAAACGAATCCCTTCACAAAACCTTAAAAATACCCACTGTCAACGAACTTGCAAAAATCCACTATAAACGTTTCCGTTCCAAATTAATAAGTCACTCAAATCCTCTCATTCGCAACATGTCGGCTTCATCCCTCCCTGGTAACGTTAAATGCCGGCTAAAAAGAAATTGATCAAGAAATTTGCTGATATAAAAATCAAGCATAATATGCTACAGTTTTAGACAAAAAAAAAAATGAATAAATAAATATTCTGAGGTGTTGTAAATGTACAAATTCCTCCGCACATTAAACGTGTTATTGAATTATATAATATAAAATTTATCAAATTTACTTATTTTATTAAGTAACAAATTGTTTATATTCTTTAAAAAAAAAAAATAACAATAACAATAATTGCTCATTCAAGAGCTATAAGGTTTATAGTTTACGAATATATACGTTTTTATAGTTCTTAGACCTCGGTTAATTATTCGGGCGGAGTTCGTGAGAGACTTTAATGACACGCTTGGAGTGAGGTAGTAGACCCAGAGCTTTGAATTGTGCACTAATCATTGCGCATTCCGTTTTAGACTTTTAGTAATATTGTGAATGTAAAATTATAACCCTGACCACCCGTAATCCACAACGTGCAGCAGTGTACTGAATACACCAGTTCCTGGGTAATTGCTAACCGCGCGTTGCATATATGCTCGCTGTAGATTCTGGAGTTTTTATAGTTCAATGTTAGAATCGACTCGGCTATTACGAGTGCGCATAACTGATGTAAAAAAAAAAAATAAAAAATAATTTATAATAACAATTATAAAACGTGTAATTGAGCCGATGTAATCATGATGTACGTGTACCGTTTTGCGATAAACGCTGCCGATTAACATTGGACACGCGTCAAATGTTTAAGCCGACGTTAGACGATTTTTTTTTTTGTGTTATCGAACGATCTTTAAGATATCAATAGCACGTACATAATTTTCTGCGCAATTCCAATCGGGTAATTGTACATTTTATTTTCTGAGCTACAGTTCTGTAAGTATATAAATAAAATGCACGCGATTGCTGGATAAGATCGAAATATTATGATTTTAAATTTTTAGCTGAGTGCAAACATATTTGAACCGAGTGATACAATGAGGCTAATGATGTGGTCGTAGCTTATCGGCTATATTTTGAACTTGACGGAGACTCAATAAAACCTTGACCTTATTTGCCATAACCGATCCGCCATTCAGGATTGTTTTTCGAGTGCGTTCATCGCAGCCTCTAACTGCCCGCGATCGAGTTGAATGGAGCAAGACGAGAGCTTACTGTATAATAATCGCTACAGACATTTCATTTGGCACGTGTCTTTTGAACGAACGGTGAACGATTACACAACAGAGAGTGAGCACAAATTTAAGAGCCTGCAGGCGTTCATAGCCGATATGCTATTTTTCGTCATCTTTTTCACCAGCAAAAGGTAACAATAATATCTTTTTTTTTCCTCGAATGTTATCATTTTACCGTTTGTGAACGATTCATTAATTAGAGTGTTATTTTCATAATACACCCATACATTCCGCTGTAAAGTTACAAATGGATGTAGTGGACTAAATTATACATACATGCATATGAAATGATTAAAATGTCTTCATGTACAAAACAAAACAAATTTTTTCCAAACGTTTGGTGTTCTAGAAATAGAATCCTTTATACTATACCATTAGCACAGGGTTAGGATTTAATAATATATGCATAAATGCCTTGAAAAAACAGAGAAATTCTCAGTAAAAAAATGCATTTATGACCTAAAAACTTAAAAAAACATGCTCAAACCATATTATAAAAAATAATTATAAATTAACATTGAATGATTACATTTTTTATTTTTTAAGAACAAACACTATACATTGATAAAATAAAAAGATATTAATATTGTACTAAAAAAGTACGTATGTTTCATATGTTAGCATGGCCAATCAATTGATGTCATTTTTTTTTCATTATATTACATACTAAAAACAGGTTAAAATGACCTAAACAATTAAAAAATAGTTTACTAAAAACATCAAAAAATGCAATTTTTCAAGTCAAAAACCACTAAAAAAAACAAAGAATACCCCAAAAAATATGTTAATAGAAGCTGTGCACTTGAAACGCATTTGTGGCTTGGAATGCATTGAAAAAAAAGATTCAAATGCATTGAGATTCAAATCTTAATCGTTACTTAACAAATATTAATTAGAAAAAACAGTGTGGCATAAAAAATCTACCTAAATTCAAGCCTACGTGACGTAAGAATATATTCATATCATCAGTCGGGCCGAAATTTCAATGGGAAATTTATTCATTTTAAGGTCAAAGATCATGCTTTCCAATTACGAAATTCCATTCACGAATCAGAGGATTGAAAAGTGAAAATTTTCGATTTACATTGTTTGTGCATATCGTTTGATTTAAGCGTAAATAATATTATATAGTACGAAATTGGGTAAAATAAAAAAAATATTTAAAGACTTTTGTTTCGTTAAATTTGTTTTGTACTCTGCCACACCGATAATCGGTCGTAAACTATGTACATAACTAATACTTATCTAGGTATGTATTATGTAGGTAAATTTAGCATTATGATATTATAACTCAATGTAATTTTCACGCTGTCCAACAGGCAAAATAAATTGACAATATATAATGAGTAAACTATAGTCATAATAACTTTCTTTTTTCTTTTTTTTTATTTATTTTAAAACTTCATAAAGTTTCTAAAAATATGTCATTCACTGATCACCGAGTAATTTGAAAAATTATAAAAACATCATTTTCATTATAACGCAGAACAACACACTATAGTCTAATGCAGGGGTCGGCGACCCGCGGCCCGCGAAGCAATTTTTGATGGCCCGCACAAAGGTGGTTAATTTTTGTGTTTTATTTTTTTTCAATAACATTTTTCATATAATTTTCAATATTTTATAATTATTTTTCTTTTATAAATAAAATCTAATCTAACCGTTAATAGTTAATGTTTATTCTATTATACAGTTATATGGTATAGTCAGTTTAATCTATAAAATTATTATTATCTAATCGAAGTTGAAGATAATGATGGCTGTACTACTCAGTCATATTCATATAGTTACTTTGAGTTTGTAGTGATTAGTATTACACCTTACGTGTGACTGTTTGCGTTTGTACCTAATATATAGTGCGTTTGTGTGGACATAAATAATGTCAAGAATAATTTACAAATGGAAGTCATTGAACTTCAAAATGATGAGGTTCTAAAAAATTCTTTTCGGGAAGCAACAAGTTTGCCTCAATTTTATAGTTGTCTTCCAATATCTACTGTACAATATCCCTGGAATCAGACAATTCGCACAAAAACTTATAGCGGCGTTTGCAAGTACAGATATATATGTGAGCAGACATTTTCCATTGTGAAGTACAGAAAAAGTAAGCACTCTTCGCGCCTTAGTGATGTCATTTACGAGCAGTATTACGAGTCTCAATAACAAGTCTGCAAGCTGATATCGAAAATTTAACTAATAAACTGCAGGCACAGAAATCGCATTAATTTACAACTTTACAATTTTTTATTCAATTAAATTTTTCTATGCAATTTTTTCCAATAACATTTGTGTTTTTTTACTCTAATATTTCTATGTAAAATAGTCAAATATAACAGCAATACAATTATATAATAAGTATTATATCATAATATGTAATTTTTTTTTTAATGTGGCCCTTGATGAAAAATTGAAAAAAAATATGGCCCGCGTGGTTGAAAAGGTTGCCGACCCCTGGTCTAATGCATTATTTCATTGCATTGATTTCGCTTCATAAACGAAAACACCGGAGTAATTTTTTCGTATGTAATTTTTGAATACCATAATTTTCGTAAAAGGTAATTTGAATTTTTTCATTTGCGTCTTCAATGTTTTTTTCGGACATTAGAATAAAATTCCTTACAATCAGTGTTTGCCTTTACATTTTGCCATCGCCCATCACTCTTTTCTTGTGTTATTATCCATACTAGCAAATCATTGTCATTGATTTTTGTTACTAATATGTTAATTTGTTATGGATTAAGTACACTATAACTAGGCTTAATACTTAAGAATTTCATTATTTTATTGCATTTTTAGTAAGTACTTAAAGCATTACAATTATCATCAAAATACACGTTACTCAATCATGTTGTCACCAAAAGATAATTGTTTTCAAACACGACATTTCTGAAATTACTTAGTATCCGAATTATGCTTAGGTTTGAATATTGTTTATTACATTTTACGTTATACATTTTTAAGCATATATTGAAAACCACTTTTGGTGATAAATTTATTTTTTGTTTCATAAAATATATTAATTTAAATTTAGAACATCGTGTACGCATACAGTTATGCACTAACGTATGAGTAGTCATCTACAAAATTCAGTAAGGCAAATCGTATTGTTAAAAACTAAAATTTTTCATAAAAAACAAACTATTTATTTAAGAAATAATGTTTACGCTTAAATGATTTGTATCATTAAAATATAAAACTCAAGCAGTATATTTAAATTTTATTACCAAAATCAAATATGCATGGTGTTTGAGAAATAGTTTAATAATCATTTTACAACGATCAATTTTGATGTCGTGTAATAAAGTAGTAACGATTTTTATAGATTTGAATAAAGTCAACTTCGACTTGAGATTTAGACAGTTAAACTAAAAATTATACTCTTAAAGTTCTTAAAAAATGTAAAACTACTACAATGTTTAATTCAATTTCCATTTTTGTGTAGTTATGCATGACGTTTTTTTAAAAACAATATTTTTAATTTACTATTAAAACTCAGGCCATAATTCACCTAGAACAAACATTTTATTTATGAGATAAAATCTGATATCTATGTATATATATATATATACACACATTTTTTTTCTCGAATTTATTCATGATCCACCTAATTGTAGTGGAGTGTTGTAAATCACGTTGGTTTTTTTGAGGAGAATCGAAACATACAGTTTCTAATGAGTATATATAGGCAACATACAATATTATGAGTAATGTTGTACACAAATATACTCGTGTTAGGATCAATGTTCGTGTCGCCATGCCATACTGATTCTGTCTAATGAGTAATTACACGATTTCTTTAATGAAAACGGACTTGTATGTCTTTATATATTTAATTTAGATCCTAGAAATAACTTTTTAAACTTAAATGTATGCAAAAAGTGTATTTCACTATAATATATTTGTAAATATTTATAATTATAAAGTCAAATTTCGATAAATGTAAGTTTGCAAGACCTTTCTGAGGCAAACGTGTAAGACAATAAATCCAAATCTGTTTTTCAAAATCCTCATCACTTAATCAAATCGACCAATACTTTAGAATGAAAATAGTTCTTTTTAAAGTGACAACAGTTAGCTTTGAACCCACTTAAATTTAATCTAAAACTTCGAAATGAGAATATTTAAAAATTACATTGTTTAAACATATAAAATGTCAATATTATCATAAGTGATAAGAATTAGGCGAACATTCGAATATTTGAATGAGTCTGATCATTTTCAAATGTTTGAAAATAGAATAATTTTTTATGGAAAATAAATAGTGGTTTCCATTTATGAAATATAAAATGTTTAAATTATCACGAATAAAAAATGTACTTAGTTATATTAATGTTTTAAAATGTAAATAAATAAAATTCAAATATATGCGTTATTGTGGGTTAAATTGCATAATAAAAATATCCGTAGGATTCTTCGAATACGTAGTTGTTTAATATACTTAACATAAATATATCACAATTGTTACTGGGCTGAGGTTTCCGAAATAATATAATACGACTTATTAACGTTGTGATTAACAAGAAATATTTTTTAAAAAAACGATAATTTTCATTTAACTTTTCATTTTAAGTATTTTTTTTTTTAATTTTCATTTACATTAGTCGTGGTATACAACTATTCAGCTCAACAATTTTGATAATTAACATAGGTATTTGAATTAAATATCATTTAAGTACCTATTTGAATATAAGTTACATCCTTAGAGTTAACAAAAGTTCAATCGAAAAATCATTGTTATACAGAGTTACGTTATTTCCCAAAGCTGTTTAAGTCAGACCTTGTTTTCGAAGACAATTTTACCAATGTTGTGGTCTCTTAATAAAACTCAAAATCACACATTAAATTAGATGAAAACGTAAACAGAAACAAAATCGTTTCCATCTCTGAAATTTAAACCATTCTTTGATAAAATTGACAGAGAGAATATTCTAGTTATACTTTAAGAAATCGTATTAGGATTAAATTCAGTATAACGTATAATAGAATTTAGTGAGTTTTTGAAACTAATTTTAAAAATCGTACCCTTTGAATACAAATCGAAAAAGAAACCGAAAAGTGTTTAACGTCTTCCAATAGTAATAATACTATAGGTTAAGTAGGTAATAATAATAATAGAACCTCAGAGTAAATAATTCTTCGGATTATCTTAATTTTTGAATAATTCAATCTATAAAATTGGATAACGTTAAAATTAAACTATTTATACGTACTTGATGGTTGTCTGATTTATTCCGTTCTTTACTATCACCAGTTGCATGATAAAGTACTCGATTCATTCATGATTTACACCTACGAATCGTGTCTAAATAATTGTAAAGTGTACCTTCGTGAAGTAGGTTCGCAGTTCAAGTTCAAAGATAAAAATTAATGGATACAGCTAAAATAATAAAGTAAATTGAAACAAATCTAGATGTTTGTAATCAAGTTAAATTTAACAAAGTTGTACATTATAAACGACATACCTGTGTACGAATATACCCGTGAATAAGGTGAACGAAGTAATAACAAAAATGAATAATTAACAAATTAACTTTTGAAAAATGTACTGCCTTTTAAAGTTATTATTTCATCTATTATTTTATGTATGTATATTTTTCGTTTTTTTTTTGTAAATAAATACAGCTCAGTCAGATGCAGAATATAGTGACCTTTTAGCGTTTTTAATTAAAAGAGCAAATGTTAACATTAAGTACGTTATTATTTTCAGGATAATATTGTTGTAAATGCTAACATATTATTTAAACAAAATATAATCTAAGTAAGATATGTACGAAAAAAAAAGGTAACTTTTAGCCTCAGGCTTACTTGTGTTACATTTAGCCTTAATTAAAAGAGAAAAAAATTAATCATACGCTGAAATCATGAATTACCTACATCAAATGTCATTTTATTTCCGTAAAAGTGTAAAACTAATGCGTAACGTAACAGTACAATAATAATTGTTCTTTGTTCTGTTGCAATACGAGTGGAATATATCACAATACCTATGTACACGATACAGATACAGTCTGTTTCCAAAGTGTATCAGAATTATTTATGTACAAACAAGTTGAATAATTATTTTTCAACAAATGTTTGCGTCAGCCGTGGTTAGAAAATTCCTACTATTCCTGCAGTAAAATGTTTAAATCCCCAATGACAAAACTCAAGTATTATACATGCTATGAAGTCTTACGAAAATCATTTATGAAATAAATGAATTTCATATACGTAAAAGAACAAACATATGAATTGCAATGTTAACTACTTAACACGTATAAGTTATAACTACAAAAAAAAAAATCCAAGCCTGAGATTTCGGTGTCAATAAACTAATTAGAGACGGGTTAAATATAATTCACCAAGCCGACGCTGGAAATAAAAAAATCATAAGAATCGTTCAGAAATAAAAAAAAAATATTACATTTCAAATGACAAATGCTACCCGTGTCTAAGGGTATTAATTGATTTTTTTTTTATAAATGTATTCGATATATATACATATATGTATAACTATAATAAAAAATATTGCGTTATGAGTTTTTTCACAAAAACTATTAATTCGAATATTTTGAGTGTCATTTCATTTTTGTTTTAAGTTTTTAAGTTTTATATGATACATTGCCATTAGTTGTCTCATTAAACTTTTAAAATTATCTTAGAGTTAACATAATTTAAAAGATTATACTGTATAACATATTTTACAAATTACAATTTATATCTTTAGAGGCTGTAGATGCAACTGTCACAAAACAATTATTTTTCGTAATTTATATTTGAACAAAAAAAACAATACGAGTATCTATATATCTATACATATGTATACAGAGTTCCTTAAAATTTATTTTAGAGAATATAATTTTATTAATACAATAAAGCATCTAAAAATGAACAATTTCCAACTTCTCAATGCAGAAGATCCATTTAAATTTGACGGTAAGTCGTTAACATACTTTTTTTGTCCTGTAACTCGGTCGCACCTAATGAGTAATGACTAATATTACTCAAAAAGTTTATTAAAAGAAATCTTTGTTGAAAATTAAAAAAAAAAGAGTAAAAATGTAATTGGCAAATGCCCAGACGTTTCCCCACGGTACTTGTAGACGCATTATTTAAAATAATTTCATAAAGTTAAAATTTTGTCTGCCAACAATTTTTTCTATAAATACAACCATAACTATAAGCTGCGTTTTTTTATGCGAGTAATAATACTTTTCAATTAACGGTTTTCAAAAAATATAATTTCTATGTATGTTGTGTTTCCTTTGTGTTTCCTTATCGTCATTGAATTATAAAAATAAATATAATTTATTTATCTATCAATATATATATATATATATATATATATATATATATATATATATATATATATATATATATATATATACTAGCTGAATTACCCGGCTTCGCCCGTGTGTAGCTTTTGTTTTATCAAAATTAAATTCTTAAATCAACACAAATTGAAGTGTTTTAAAGAAGAAAAAAAATGTATTTTACTTAATGCTATCAAGTGCTAAAAAAGTAGTAGTTGCTGAATTATTATAAAGACAACAAAAATAATAATAATAGTATTTACAAATGATACTAAAACTTGGTCTTCTATAGAAATTAATGCCTCATTTTGAGCGTGGGCTGTGAAATCTAACTCTAAATCTGAATATTTATTTAGTAATTTATGTTTAAAATCGTCTGATAAATCATTTTTATACTTATTCCAGAGGTTAAATGGTTCAGATAATTGGCAAAAAGATATTAAAATAGCAAATAAATTTCGAACCTGTGGGCTGTGATGATTTTTTTGTTAGAACGGTTTCAGACATAGTATCATCCCAATGTTTATCATCTTCTAGAAGACCTAAAGCTAAACATGCGGACTGAAAAGTCAAATAATATTGTCCATTTACCGTAAAATTAAACGCGTTAAATTACACGGATTTAATAATAATTTCCATGGCTACATGGCTTGAGAACCACTAAGAGATTAGAAATATATAATACTTAATATCTCTTTGGATATTGGTGATATTTTATATACAAATTACATGTAAAAATTTATTTTTGCCAATTACAACCTTTTAAAATCAAAATTTTGAAAATCGGGCGATGTGGTGACACTCACGAAGGTATTTGGAACAACTTTGTGAAAAAAATTGGACAAAAGTTAAATAGCGTCGTCACAAAATTGGTACATAAAAAAGGTCTGTTCTTTTATATAAATAAGGATATATATATATATATATATATATATATATATATATATATATATATATATATATTATATACTCCAGAATATAGTTTTTTTTTGTGCAACACAAATTACACAATTTATTCACAAGTAAGTGCACAATATTAATGATGTCTTTAATGACTAGATATAATAATCTGCACAAGCACTTTTTGATTAACTTCATTTTCTAATTTTTGATATCGATTATTATTTAAGATTACAAATGAATGACTGCAGATAATTTTAGTCATAGTGTTTGTATAATTGTATGGTGCACTGAAATAAATAAACTCTATTATAACTGATTCACAATAGTAAAAGGATGATCTAATCAAATTTTGATATATTATTAATAATATATTATTAGCAATGTATCAATTTAAATTGATTTAATTCATCGAAAAGTATTCAAAAAAATTTCTAACACCGTAAAATGTTGAATCACGTTTTCTACCGAATAACGAGTTATGATTAATTGTATTATCTAGTTAAAAACACAATGTTTTATTTTATTTTCAATACGGCCGGCCGCGGCCCAAAGTACAGAATACCAATTTAACAACAATAAATTTCCAATATAATTATGCGTAAGTAGATATACAATTAAAATAGAAAAGGCAAAAAAAAAAATACAATAGAACATTTTTTTTTTTTTTTTTACAAATTGTAACTTAGAAATTTAAAGACCTATCATCGTCGGCAATACAAGTTATTACATTATGCGAGGTACCTAATACATTATTTATAGATACTATTGCCCTCTGCAACCTAGTCGGGGATGGCAGCTGTCACGATGTAATTATTCAAACGAGGTTTTTGGCCTTTGGATAAGTTTTGTCTTGGCTGAGAGAAACTGGATCTTGAATACATATTTCAATAAATATAAAATACTGTTCGGACGCGGAACATTATATTTAATGATAATATAATTTTGACGAGTAGGTATTATCTTAAAACCCACTTCTCACAAACGACCTAATGTTCTTGAAGGTCCATTGTGTCACTCGAATCAGTAGATAGTTTTTAATCATTTTTATTACCTAGTGTAGTACGTAATGTGTACGGAAGACGAAGAGAGGCGAATAAGGATAATTTATAAATAGGTCGTTGAAGTGTGTTTGTGGTGTATATGGTGTTGTATACATGATGGACGTGCGACGACGTAACATAAATATTAATGATTTTCGTCGGTTCCAACCCATGTTTTATATTCTTTATATTCGAGTTTTAAAAAATGATACATATTTACATATTATGTAGTTTTACCTGGTATGCAAATCAATGTTTTAACAGTCCCTTGAATCGAGTATTAACAGTAAATATTTAATGTGTAATTATTTTTTTTACTCAAGGGGCACTACTAAAAATTCTACTATGATTTTTTCCAAATAATATATGATTCACCCATAAAAACGATGCTTTTTAAAAGTCAAATAAAAATTTACTGAAATCCGTCAAGGTAATCGAAGCGATATGATTGCCCCCTCCAACTTCTAATTTTCGTTTTCCTGTTTGTACACGTGTATTTTGAATTCACGTAATTTTTCCAGATAACATTTGAATGTTAAAAATTAACCTGTGGCTTAACAGTTATATAATATTAAAATGTGATTCCTACAATATATTACACATTATATACAATTTGACCTAGTTGTTTTATGTTATAGAAAATAATATAGTATACATTCATTGGATTATAACCAGAACAATATTATAATGTTTGCAATGAAAACATTGATACACTTTCGCCTAATTAGCACAGGCAATGTTAACGTTTAGACAACTTGTATGTTATTTAATTAGATATGGAATATTATAATCACCTTAATGTTTTAACCGAATCAATCAGTATTATAACGTGTTTGAAAAAACTGTGAAGTCAAGATTTCTTTTTTTTTATTATTTATTAAATTTTATTGTTTCAACATAATCTTTGTTTTTACAATTTTTTTTTTTTTTTTTTTTGATTTATAAATTATAAAGTTTCTGAAAATTAAAATGTATTTACGTTTACCTTTGGAGATCCATAAAATCAATTTTTTTTACTTGATCTAAACTTTCAACGTTTTATACTTAACACGAAAATATTATGGATGCAATATAAATAAAAACCTGTGGATCTCGTGCCAGAGCAAAATGATTAAGCATTACTAGGGCCCGGATTTATATGCAAATGCATATTCTTCTATAATTCACCTAGAATAATTTTGATTATAAATGTCGACGTTTCGTTATGTGTAGATTCTATGGATAGTTTTTTTTTTTTTTGCATATTTTTGCATATTCGAATGAAAATGCATATTTATTGCATATTTCATTATAGTTGCATAAATGTTGCATATTCTACAATTTGTAGATTTTACGTATGCAAAAATATCTACTGTCAATCGTAAGTAATCCATTATAATACTATCGATAGCCGATAGGTGCACATCGACGGCGAGGTAATGGAACGTGACCTCGACGAGGAACTGTCAGTTGAAGATCTATCTAGTTTTAAATAGGTATGCACCAATTGTATCTTGTGACGTGGAAAGAAGTTTTTCCAAGTAAAAAACTATGCTCCGAGATATTCGTAGATCCTTTCAATTCGAAAACTTAAAATCGATATTTACTACTTCATGCTGGTGCTCGTCATAAAATAATAATTTAATATGAATAGTAAAACTATCTAATACTTTAAAACACAATTTTATAAAAATAATGTTATTCTGAATTTTAAAATAAGAATTTTTTATAATACTTACCAAATTAGTTTATAATATTTTCGTATCTATAACAGTTGAACACATCATCACTGACTGCAGAAAATACGAATTACAACGGAAAAAATGCCATCTAACTCACCATCTCGCTGAAAACCTCAACATCGATACAACCAACGTTCTCAAATTCCTAAGGGACACAGAATTTCATAAAGAAATTTAATTTAATATATATTATAAGTATAATGTAACTACTATATTTAATGTAACCTATCTATTATTAATGTAAATACTATGTACCTTTTGTAGCCAATGGCCCATAGTTGCCGAGGCATTTGTCACAATAAAAAAAAAATATATATATTTTCATACCTACACTATGTAAGTGTTTACATTTTGTGTACATGTATGTGGTTTTTTAATAAATTTTATAAATTTTTTATACATAATACATTTAGATTGTGTACATTTTTTACTCAAAATATTATAGTTTGTTAATTTGAAAAAAAGTTATTTTGCATATTTTTGCATATTTATGATATGAAACTGCATATTTTATAGATTTTTGTAGCATATAAATCCGGGCCCTAAGCATTACTCTAGAGCGATATGTGAGTAAAACGCAAGAATAACGTCCATAGAAATTTGTAGCCCCGAGATCCCTTTAAACTATATTTTGACTTACTGCTCTAAGGATATGAGTGTTGTGATGTGGAAACTGTGTGAACGAGTCGGTAACAAGAGTGACGCGTTACAGGGAGAACGGAAACTTATGAAATCAAAGAGCATTAAAGGGGTTTACTCAGACCAATGAAAATCTCTTTCTCGATGGTCTCACGACGTATACTCAAAATACGTAAGACGTTTGGGACGTCGAGAATCGATGAGATGTGAAATGACCCCGATAAGACAAAATCCAAAATCCTCAAGACAGTTTTTGTGCCAAACAACCGGAACTCGCATCCGAAAAAACCGTTTGGCACGCCAAACATTTTTTTTTCGCACTCACCCGAATTCGCGCCACAAACATTCTGTTTATCCTTGATAAACATATTTATTGATTTTGACGTGTACTTTAAACACAAACACACAAATACTGCAGCACCAGTGCTTACACTCAGGCTTAGTGTGTAAACAGTCACGTTTTTCAATCACACGACGTCGTATAATTTTATATTATTAGCCGATTTTAGGAAACTTCGACCTCATATTAATGTGTTAACCAATTAAGAATTTAGGTCATTCAATATCATGGGTACGCACGTGGGATCATTGAAATAAATGAGAATAACAAGAATTCAATCCGTGTCTGCGATAACTGTGAAATCGACGGATGTGTTGAAAACATTTTTCCGGAGATAAATAAAAGTTTTTACGAGATACCGTTTGATAATGCGTATTCGACACAAAGGTTCGGGAAAACATATGTTTACGTGTTATGAAATATTTAACGTCGAGTTATTGATTTACGAACAAGAGCAGTAGAGTGTATGATATATGGTTAAACATTAAACAATGTTAAAAATAACAATTTTCACATGATATGATTTATGCCTACGCTTGAATTGTGATTTATCGAAAAAAAAACTTTATGTTGAATCGATTTGCCTCTTTCCATTTGTAAATGTGATAGGTTAACACTTTTTTTTTATGAATTAATTGCCTTCGAAATAACTTTATATCTACATTATAGTCAGAGGTCAGAAAAAGTAGTCAATACACAGATAAAACAAAAGCGTATACTTACGAAATAGAATCGTTAATATATAGAATGATATGCTTTTGATTAGTTGACCTGCGATTCAACTTAAATACCTGATATCAACGAAACAAGTTCTCAGATTTTCACGATCGTAGAAAGTTTCTTCGGAAAATGTTTTGGGTTTTGAAATCAAAAATTACAAAATAATGATTTTTTTAAATCGTTTTTCTATTATAACTTTCTTTCATAGACTAGTGTCTAAATATTATATAATAATAATATTATTATTATTATTATTATTATTATTATTATGACTATTATTAATTATTATTATTATTATGACTATTATTAATTATTATTATTATTATTATTATAGTTTCATATTTGTTGAAACTACAAGATAACGAATCACAGTAGGTAACAATGAGTTCGACAGACAAAATGGCCATTTTAATGAGTTTGAACAATGATAAATAACCATTGTCTTACAACATGTTTAATGCACCCGGTGAACTTGTTTTGTTGTAATTTAAGCTCATTTCGATATCTGATTCGAACACAAGAAGAAACACAAGTCGAGAAGAACAGAAAAATTAAAATGTCATTTCTGACACGTAATGCGATGTTTTGTCTATATGTTGAATATTACACGCTGCATACAATCACGATGCTATAAAATAATGCGCTGACGTTTCTCGAAATTGCTCGTGAAATAACAAAAAAAAAAAAAAAAAATTGTAGAGCTTTTGAACACTGAATAAACGTAGATTGAAGTTCGTCGATTCAGACACCCATACTTTGGGGAATAAATCAATTTAAAAACCACTTTATCAAAATCATGGCGTTGTGACATGTAATACAGAAGTAAAGGAAATGTTTCGCGGGGAAAAAGAAACAAACACATTTGAGTAAAAGCTATGTGTACCTTGGTAATGGTTATTAACCAATGAATGACCGACAATACGGCCCATCGACCATTCACTAATTGGCGCGCCATATAATTAAATGAAAGTTGAAAAAAAAACGTCGATTCACATTTGTATAAAAATTTAACATATTAGATAAAATATAAAAGAAATTTGCTTCATTTCTCATTGCAGTTCAGTTTTCGGGGTTTTACAAAATTTCCCCCCAAAAAAAAAATTCCGACATTTTGTTTTCGACGTGTTTTTCCAAATCAATGGTAGAACGATTACCTTTTTTTTTCATAGTATCTTGACACACTGGGATATTTTTTTTCGACTCAGTAAAAAAAGGTTAGTCACCACTGTATTAACCAATATAATTATTCTATATCTATACGGTGTTTCCCGCTTTTATGATCGAATAAGATCGTCATAAATAAAATCGTAACTCAATGATTTGCAAAATTAATATGCACATTTTAAAATCATCTCAAGACCTTCAACTTAACATTTTACTCGTTACAACAAAATATAAAACATAATGAGCCGCATGAAAAAAAAAAACAATAAAACGTGTAAACTATTCATGAAATATACATCAATTAGTATTAAAATACAAATAACGATCAATAGTTTTTGATTTGAAAAAAACATTAAACGACATTAAAATATCAATATTGTCCTTGTTTACATTATCTGTAATATTGCGTGGACATTGTGTTTTTTTTCGAAATGTATATTTACTCTATAATTAATCATCGTCATAAGTATTAACTATTACACCATTTCGCGGTAAAAATATTTTATCGATTAAAATGTTCTGATACAATACACACATGATATTAATGCTATCCGACGGAATCTGTTGCGTTTACATTTATGTAATTATTGTAATTCCTGTTATAGACATTAATTTTCAATTGCGGTTTCACATGTGATTCAACGTGGTCCATTTTTATCTAATCGAATCGGTTTGATTCAGATAACATGTTATACTATCGAATAAATTGATGAAAAATACTTTGAAAACGAACAAAGTAAACATCAATCATTAAGTCGATTTTAACCGCCCGCACCAGCAACATTGTAATCATTGGAAATTATTTTCTCGTTCATTTATATATTTTGTTTCATTTGAACAGCGCAATTAAGCTTCACTTTGTAAGAGCAATCAATCATTACAATATCGTAACAATGTACACTTATTCCACTTACTCCCCTTATCAATTACCATTGTACATTTAGCCACAATACGCGTACACACACACACACAAATATATACATATCTATGCGTAACAAATCTGCACGGTAACGTTACAAGAACACGTGAGAATACTCGTAGTTTTAAACTTATCTGTAATGATGTACGAAAATTTAGCGTATACGCTAATGTATTACGATTGTTTTTAAAATTTTTATCGTGCGAGAGAAAAAAGCGCATTATGTAAATTAATTCAAAATACAATATGTACGTATTATACACGTGCAACCGTGTTTAGGTAAATCTGTATGCATATTGTATACAGTACATTATGGTATTTACAGTCGTTCCGGGCAAAGGAGCACGTCGAATTAAAATTCATTAAACGCGGCATCGTTGACGTTGTTCGAAACTTTCCATACGTGTATACGTATGTGTACATGCGTTATTACTAGGGCTAGGGACTTATAATAAGAGTTTGCATGTTTTTCAATAATCATTTAAAAAATAGCAAAATGACATAGAAATTTGTTTCATTGTACTATGAGTTTAAAGCAATCGCCAATCATTTTTATTTTGCATATTTTGTATATTCATCTATTTTTTCCATATAAGAGCATATTTTGTTATATTAGTATTGTAAGAGCATATTATTTCATATATTTTATTAAAATTAAAACAATACATGGCAGAGAATAATGTTTTATACATAAACTATACAAAATTGTATATGAATGTTCTAGATGTGAGAAAAAAATAAATAAATACTATTAAATTTAAATTAATAAATAATCTATATCTTGTGTTTTCCAAATTATTCGTGTGTTGTAAAAAACGAAATCGGTTGGTAAGGAATAGGTACGCCTAAAATAAAACAGATGATGTCAATTCGTCTATTCGTATCGTTACCGAAACTTCGGCGAGCACGCTTAGGAAAACCGTTAAGAATCGAACGTTGTCACAGTGAAACTTCCCTTAACAGGACACCTCCGAATAGCGGACACCTCTAAACAACGGACAATATTTCGGCGACCGAGAGTGTCCGGTATTCAGAGGTTTCGCTGTGTGATATTCGCGTCTATAACATAATTATTATACCCGATGTAATAACCGATATTACGTTTATTGTTGATCCTACGTACAACATTTATATGATTATACCACACTTTTAAATCATTTATTTGTAACACGACAACTATGTTATCAATCTGTACTTGAGCCTGCCAGGCGTTTATTAAAATAAATAATAATAAATAAATAAAATGAGTAATATTTGCGGTCGTCGCGAAATCACGCGATTCGTCTCTCGGGTAGAACTTTACGCGTTTTGCCGAAAAACGTATCCGTTGAACCAGCAACACGTTTCCGTATACCGCGCCCGTGTATCGTGTTACAACAACACGAACTCGCGGTGCTCGCCGGTGTGTCCGAACGCGGTCCGGTGCTTCCACCCACAAACGGTTTGTAACCAATTCGTATTTCAATAGCCGGCACGCGGAAATATTAATTATATTTCGAATCAAACGTCGAAATGCGTTACGATCGGGGGCGTAGCCAGTAGGTAGGCCTGCTAGGCCCGGGCCTACCCAGATTTAAAAAAAAGAAAAGAAGAAAAAAAACGATAATATTTAAAATAATGCGTTCACAGATATTTTTTTACACGTATTTACAACACTATTATGCTGAGACCACAGAGTTGTCTACCTACTATATATTATATACACGCTACTGGTGATGGGAAAAATCCGGATTTTTCGAATTCGAAATCCGAAATCCGAATTTGAATCAAAATCCGGATTTCGGATTAAAAATCCGGATTTCGGATTTTGAAACATTTAATTAGCATTGTTTTATCTATGACGTATGATGACAAAATTACTAAAGTTGATAAAAATGTCATTTATGGGGAATTTCACCATTTTCGATCCATTTCAGGGTGTTTTTCTATCACTTGGAAAAACTATTGAGATGAGAACTGAAGAAACTCTCAAAGTACCATCTACAAAAAAATTCTGATCTATAGAGTGGCTGGATAAAACTTTTTGATAAATTTAAGTTGTGAATAATACAAATTTAATAAAAATAAACATCATTGTAAAACCATATCACTCGAAATCAAATTCGTATTCAGATAAATAAGAACTGCACGCCTTTTAAAATTATATACTTATTTTTTGGTTCATTTTAAGTTATTAATTATTGATAAGAATTATAATCGTTGACAAATTTGAAATCATAATAGAAGGCTGATATCAAAATTGAAAAAGTCACAATTTCTGTCGGCGAATAGAAGGTTATAGTGGGCCTACCCAAAAGAAAATTCTTAACTACGCCCGTGGTTACGATACGTACCACGCGCGTGTCATTAAATAAACGAACGTAATATTATTATCCTTATTATTTGTTCGTTCGTTTCGATCGACACAAACGCGTGCCCGCGTTAACGTCAACAGCGCGTATACGTCATGTACTGCAGAACGAACAGGGAAATATTCCGTTTCGACGTCGTCGGCGGTCACATTACGACGAATACGTTAATGCGTACTGCTCGCGGTTACCGCGGCGAAGACGAATATTATACCGATTACCGAGGTTAAACGCCACGATAATAATATTATAATTTTCGTGTTTTTCCACGCTCGGCCTACCTATACCTTTAACCACGCCGTTTCGGACCATTAACATGCCGGACCCCCCGCGGGCGCATATCATAAGGGGAGATAGGGGGGGGGGGACGAGAACTTTGGGCACGGCGTTTATCGGTTCGGATCGTTCGGTGCGGCGGCGAGTCGTTGCGCCGCGGACCGGCAGAAAGACGAGATTATTTATTGCGTCGGAATCCCATCGAGCTTCCGCGTATACTCGAAACCATTAGTTTGGAACCGATAGCGAAATAATAACAGTTGGCGAACACACTACCGTGTTACAATCACATTACCCGTGAGTGCGTGTGCGTTTGTATTTCGCTATGGCCACGTATGAAATATATTTAAATAGTTGTATTACACACACACACACACACACACACACACACACACACACACACACACACAAACACACACACACACACACACACACACACACACACACACACAAACACATACATTGTGCCGTGTAGACGTATAAGCGTCTCGCGTCCATCACATCACGCGGCGACCGTACCAAGGCTGATCTGTACGGTAATACGACTTTTTCGTGTGCCGCGAACAAAATACGGTCGACCGTCGTCGTAGAATATAATAATATTTTACAACTCGACAACCGGTCGGCCTTTCTGGGCAGTTGCTGCACCCTCTCCCGCGCGACACGTCGTCATAATAATAATATACGCGCTCGCGTACTACACAAAAACAAAAACATTTGAAATACCGTCGTTGATATATATTTTATTGTCACGGTATTGTCGTGTGCGGGAGAGGGGGCTATTTGTAGAGGCAAACGAATTACCATAGTGCTGTTTTATCGACAATAATATTACGCTACCCTGGGGAGATCAGACGTCCTGTTTTTTTTTACAGGATTGTCCTTTGTTTCAGAGTTGTGTCCTGTTGTCCCGACGAATGTCTCGCGGGATGCTTTTTGCCCCGTTTTTTAGTCGATCTAATAAACTTACAAATACATTCATATTATATAGGTACGATATACCGACACGAAAATCTCCAAATTATTAAATTCGATTAGTTTTGCGGAAAAAGATGGCACATTACAATGTGTAGACGTGCGATCCGAAAAATTATTATTAATATGAATAAAAGAGTTTTAAGAAAAGCGAGTATAGGAAAAAATATTTGAGAATATGAAAATTTTTAATTTATTAAGTAACTACTATTTTAGATTCTGAGTGAAGCGAAGGATCTTATGGTTTTACAATGATGTTTATTTTTATTTTTTTTTTCTTCTTTTTTTTTTTTTTTTTTTTTTCTGTAAACACTTTTTCGTATAGAAATCCTTGTCCAAAAGTTTCGTCCAGCAACTTTTTAGATTCGAAATTGAACTGAGATGGTACTTTAGAGAGGTCATTTTTCCAAAATCTCCATAGTTTTTCCAGTAATCAAGAATAACTATCGAAAAACTGAGTAAAAACGGTAAAATCGGTAAAAATCCGCCGTAAACGAGATTTTCACTGTTCAGATTTTAGGTATTTAGTCATAAATCGAAAAGTATTGAAGCTAGAAACTTGAAAATTTTATCCAATATCAAATACATACTTTTTTATATTGGACAAAATTTTCAGAACAATTAAAGCACTTTTGACTTAAATATAGAACTTTTAATTTACCAAATTGTTTGAAAGTTTTTATGTAATATAATTTTAAATATTTGACAAAAAGTTCTGAAAATTTAATATGACCTTACTCATATACCTACCTAATTATCCTAACAAAAGTTCGAAAATCGTTAGTCAGGATTTTTTTTTTATACACACTTTAATAAATTATTATACGATTTTTTTCGTTATTGTCTGGTTTCTTTTAAGTTTATTTCTAATGAGTTATAATTTTTATAACAATTGAAGTTTAAATGAGTTATATCTAATCGAATATTTTATGAGGGTTTAATTACAAAAAAACTCACCAAAAATTATACAAATAACCGTAAAATACGTAAACAGTGTTTAAATAATAATATATTATATTTACACTGAAGCTTTACTCAGAATCGTTTTATACTAAAGAAATGAGTCATCATTTCTTTAAAACTTAATACATTCATCACCAATATCTTGTCCGAGGACCGAAGGGACGATGGACGAACTTGTACCACCATCATCTCACTTACCAGCTTTATTTATTTATCTATTTTTTACGCATTGGTTAAAAACGATGTATTAGTTTTGTAACTGCTGTATAAGAATAGAAATAATATTACAATTTTATAGGTGTATTAAATTGTATTTTTTATTATGATTCAAAATTGCGATAAAACAATTGATTTAAGTTATTTAAAAAAACTGTGGAAATTATTTTAGTCCTGTTTTTTATTATTTTTTTTTAATATGGTTACCTTATGCCATCCATATATATGCGCGACTCGACACACGCGTATTTTGCTAGGCGATTTAGGCGCGAACGTGTGAGTGTATGTGTGTATGTATGTGTGTGTGTGTGCGTGTGTGTGTGTGTGTGTGTGTGTGTGTGTGTGTGTGTGTGTGTGTGTGTGTGTGTGTGTGTGTGTGTGTGTGTGTGTGTGTGTGTGTGTGTGTGAGTAACTGAGTTATAATTAATTAACTTTGTAAAAACTTAATCGTATATAGAGCCATAGAGGTATGCCAGTTCATTTCTGCGGCCAAGAGTCGTGTAATGATAGTTAACGACACGGTGATTATGATATTGTAATGTTTACGTGGTACACTGCAACGCACGCTATTTCGTACTTAATGTATGCGCAGTGCATAATTCACGTTCGTACCTCATGTGTTTCCTCGGAAGATTTCTGGGACGATGATAAGTGGTTTGAACTCGTGACGATTTTCAGGAAGGGAAATGCGCAACAATCTATTGCGATTCACAATGGTTTCAATGACATCCTTTCGTTTTGGCGTCTGGTGCGGTAATCGGAATCCCGCATAGACGCGCAAAAATAACTCGTAGATCACCATATAATTAACAGCACGAATCTCGGGTGAGCCGAAAATATTTCTAACTGAACTCCCAATGAAAGTATTTTCACCGGGAGATCGACCACATGATTTTCTTTCGTGTATTCCTGCGAGTTTCACACTGGTCGATTTTAATGGCATACACGTTTGACGTGGACATTTTAATAAAACTAATAATGTTTTCGCGTAAACAACGCATTTTTTGTTCAGGAATTAAAACTTTGCCGAATATCAAATTTTAAACTCGTTAAATATTGTTGCATCAGCATCGCTTTTAGAATATACAACGATTTATCATAGCCATAAAATGGTCTGCCTAGCTAGGGCGCTATACACACGTTGTCACCAATATCTCATCTGAAGGACACTCTTCCACCGATATAATACTACCGGATTTATATATATATGTATATATATATATATATATATATATATATATATATATATATATATATATATATATATATTTATATATATATATATATATATATACATATATTATAATAACGGTAACGCAATTCTCACAGCGATAAATAGATGATATATTTTCAACATTTTATTTGAAATTTGAACATTCGGCTCAGATATATTTCCATCTTTACTTCCAAAACGTTTTTATAACTGCGCAATATTGTCGAAAACTGTTGCTATTTTTTAACCTTAAACTTATCTATAAAAACTGAAATTATTATGAAACTTCTGAATTTATAATTCGATATTCATGTACACGCACAATACCCATGTATTTTATTAATTTTTCTTATTTCAAATGTAAAAAAAGTTTTTTCATTTTATAAACACATGTATAAACCGAAATTGAAATTTCATTTTGAAATGTTTTTCTCCGAACAAAAATACGCATACGTTTTTAAAACCATTAGTATAAACAATTTCATTAGAACATAACGATTTTCATTATAAATGAAAATAAAGACCTTAATCATTACCACAAAATCGAAAAACAAAATATTCATGTTTAATTTGAATAGCTTGTCTCATTTGTTAATCTTTAATTAACCTTTTTTTTAACCTGTAACATAGGAACTAATAATCTTCGAGAAACCTTGAATTTGTGATCACTGTTAAACAGTATTATAGCCTAATACTATATTAAACACATGCCGAGATAATTCGCTGTTTTATAAATAATGTACGGAAAACATTCACCAAAGATTGGTTGTTCGAGAAAACGTATTAACCTAGCAAAATCGAACAATTATGTTTAAAATAATTTTTTTTATTTTTACTTTTATTTTTTTTATTTTAGAATTCAACACTATATTCACAATCAAATACGGAAGTATTGAACGGTAATACGTAAACCTTCGATTTATAACGATCAGAAGTGATTTCCTAGTTTCCAATCGTTGTATTAGAAATTCGCTGGTGGGGGAGTTAATGCCAATAAGCGTCGTGCACGCCAGTGATCGTAAAGCCATGTCTTTAGCCCCGTATACGAACGTATTCCGATCCTCCTAAGGACTGCGTTTTAGCATTGGTACGAAATCATAAAACCGCGTACACACACACACACACACACACACACACACACACACACACACACAACACACACACGCACACCGATAGTTAATATTGATTAACATTTACACACCTTGTAACTCGCAGTCTTAATCGTAAACAACACCCGTTAGTAGCACATAATATAGCTGTACGTTATGAAACGTCGATCTGGAATCATGCGTGGCCTGTAGATACATGTCATATTAGATTATTATCGCGTTTCATTATGACGGTTTTAAGTGGGTGATTTTTTTATTTTTTATGAGCCAATACAATTATTACTATTATAATACGATTGAAACTGTATATGAATTTAATCTAATTAATTTGAATAAAATTTTATTACGAGTAGACAAGAAACTTCATAGAATATTGGTTTTTTTTTTTTTAAGCATGCTTGCTCTCAATTTTAAAGATACTATTACTACGTTACAAAGTCGTTCCCGTTGAATAGCTGCGTTCAATTAGTACGAGTTACATTCAAGTAATTTTAATACCTATCGTTAACATTGAAAATTCATCTCATAGAGAAATTAAACATTCAATTTTATATCGAAAAGAACGCGCATGTGCACAGAAATCAAGACCGTGTATAACATAATAATTATTAGAACTCGCGTTATCGATTCTCATAAAAAGCAGTAATACAGGTACGTTTTCGCTATTATTATGTAAAGCGAATAATTGAATATAAATAAAAAATAATAATTACGTTCAGGTTTTGTTCATAATGTTTACACCCCCAGGGATTAAACAATCGTATCCAGAGTTTTATCTCGATTACTTTTAAAAACTAAGGATTCAAAATACTAGTGAGATTACATAATCCGTAATACGGATTTTATTAGTTTTTCCTCAATATTTCCTAAGAGGCCTTTTTCCGCTTACAATTACGTACCTGGGCAAATATAATTTTTTTACTGCACGTTGATGATATTTTTTCCACGTTTCTCGCAATACGATGCATAATTTTATTACATCATTTATTATTCGACTGTAAAGTAATTTAACTTCACAAGAAATAAAACGAAAAAATAAACGTACTTAATGATTAGCATGTGGTAGAATGAAACCTTACATTTAGAGCAATATATATGTATATGTATATCTCGAAATGTGTTCATTTAAATAGTATTTAGAATTTTGATTAATTGAAAACACATTTATATTAAATCGAATAAAAGAAGAAGATTTAATATCTATAACAAACCTTCAAAATACTTATACGTATGTCGTTGTGTATTATGCATGGATATAAGATTTTATTTTATTTTATTTTTTTTTTTTTTGAAATATTCAGGTTTATTTCAATGCACAGTTGTTGTTGGCAGACGCTTATAATACAATATGACAAATTTATTGGACGAGTTTCCCGTGGGTTTTTATCTAATGCACGCTAATAAAACTATAAAAAAAAAAAAAAAAATAGCGACTATACGTGTAGTGTATATTCCGAATTCGCAGAAAAATTGATTAATAACCAGACTTTTTATTGTCTACCAACAATGAATATTTTATCTTATTATTATTATTATTATTATTATCAAATATGTTTCCTGAATCCTGTGACCTTTTGAAGAGTACCAGTCGGTTAAAATGCTATGTTCACCTTTTTATGCTTATTCGAATATTTTTAAATGTCAACTATATTCTCGTTTAACAATATGCAAATACGGCTATCAATGGTTTCGTTCACTTCACGTAAAACCAACAAACGAACACAAATATTGATTCGTCGACGAAAACCCGGCAACAGAGTTATTTCACACTAAGAGTCGATGATAACTTTAACATAACCTGACATTGATGTAATCGACCTGTAAATTTAATTTTAAAACCGACATTCATTGTTCCCGAAAACACCTAGTCACGAAGTTTTCATCTCGACCGACGAGTTGAATTTTCCCAAAATAAGAACGTCAAGAAGAAAGACGATTGTACGGTATTTTAACGAAAATATGTTTTTATCGTAGGTATTATAAAAGGGAACGAATACAGTCTGTTATTCGTTACGTTTGGATTTTTTAATTTTTTAATGAGAAACACATCGTTTCGTGAGATGGATCGAATATATTATATTGAACGATTATCAGTAATAAATCGTCGATATAATTTCGATTTGACATGTACACATTTTATACACTGAATTTGATTTACAGATTTTTTTAAGGCTTGGGAATTTCCGAATAAAAAAGCCCCCCTCAGATGTTGTGAAATATATCTCGTGCAGATAAATTAAACTTTTTTTTTCTATTTTCCAGTAATTATTGTCGGTTATATTATAATACAAAATCGAATAACGAATTTTTATCGCTAAGCACCCGTACGCTTTTTTCTCGTTGAATTATTTTCAGCGAGAAAAATACGACATTAAAATTACAACACTAGTTGTAACAAAAAACGTATTAATGATAAACGAACGAACGGTCTTGAAATACTGATGGCTAGACTACCAGTCACCCAGGAACTTGCCTGAATCAGACTTTGGTTACATAATATTAACGCCGGCGGCACTGGACACGCTGATACGACGCTATAATACAATAATTTCAATGATGCGATGACCCCAGCTGCGAATGCCGCGTCTCATTAAAAAAATACAATATTTCGATCCGTAGTCGCACGCCTTAACTCTGAAACGTTATCGACGATCACGGATAAATCATTTGTATGCCAACACGACGACGACCAATCCGGAACTCATCGAGTTTTCTAAACATTTTAATCGCGTACATGAGTTCGCCGGGCGATAGGTCTTTGACGAAACACGTTCGTGTCTCTGCGAACGCACCACGATAATATTCTGTACGCGATTAACGTATAGTGTTCGTTTTAAAAGATTTCCAAACTCCGCTGGTTTCTTTTCGGAACCACGTACGCGAAACATGTGTACGAATAGCGGTAAATTTAAGTTGCGTCCCAAAAAAAAAGGTTCCGAAAACAACACAAGTAAGTTGCGGCCCGATATTTCTCAGGTACACGCGTAAGTTACGGCCCGTGTTTCTGACATGTACGTATACGTTGTTAATTGCGTAGTAAATTACTCAAATTGAATTTGTGAGGCAATCGTTATCATTCAAATTTTTACCTATTTTTGTATAGACTTATAAGTTATAAGTTATACTGAATAAGTTAATAATTGACAAGGCTGAAATAGAAAAATTCAACAGCTTACTACCGATAACAATATGTAATTTTAAATAATATTAAATAAACACAATAATAAATATTTTTAACCATACCGGCATTATAACAGTAATGTTGACAGTCCTAAGTCTGATCAAATGGGAAATATTGGTTGTAAATTGGTAATATGCATATTTTAATATACAAATACCCGGGACGCAATTTACATCAAAAAGGTACATTGGGACGCAACTTACAGTCACCCACGAATAGGTACTGTTGAACCGACACATAGGTAGGTGTGCGGTAGATAAAATGATGGTAAAATTTAAGGGCGTCGCCCGAGTGCGTCCAATTTTTATAGCCGATGATTTTTATACAGCTCGACTGCGTCCGCGTTAGAATCATATTGTATGCAGATTTTGAAAAATCCATTCATATAGGAGCCCAAAAAGTTTTTCCAAACATTATTATAGAAGGTTGTCGATTTCACTTGGGTGAAACATGGTGGCGAAAAATTCAGAATATTGGTTTGAGTATTCACTATCGTAACGAATCAGAAATAGGAATTTTCAAAAAAAAAAAAATATTTGGATTGACAATGCTGCATGAACACGACGTTCAAAAAAGTTTTACTGAGGATTTCATGTCCGTTAAACCTGATGACGGAAAATTTAATGAATTTATGGGCTACCTGGTTGAAAATTACACTGATTCACAATCAGACTTCCCTCCAAGTATGTGGTCAGAAATGAGTAGTACTAGTAGTGAACGTACCACAAATGCATGTGAAAGTTTTCATTCTAGATTTAACACTTCATTTTATGTACCTCACCCGGACATATATATTCATTTTTAGAAGTCCTGAAAAAAATTCAACCGGAGACAAAAATTAAAATTCAAACTTCAAATAACATATCTATGCAAATAAGATCGACCAATAAAACAAAAATGCAATTCATCGAAGAAAACATTGATAAATATGGACGTAAACAAATTACAAGACTAAATTATGTGAAGTTGATGGCATTGAAAAACCAACCAAAAAATATATGAATATAACTTAAATTTTTTAATTGACACTGACTCCATAGTCATAGGTATAATATGATAATTTTGAAAAAAAACAAACAAAACATTTGGGGTGTAGTTCAGTTCGCCTCCTCGTGGTGCACCCTGGATTACGTTAAATGAACTGAGACGTACAACCATCAATTCGGGACGCACTCGGGATACGAGAAAAAATTACCTTTATTTCTCGGGACGCACTTGGGCGATACTTAATTGCGGACGCATTCGGTACATCGAAAAAAGGGTTAACTCGGGACGCACTCGGGAACCTCCAAAATTTAATTACGATTTTCGTCGTTCGTCGTGCAAAGAACAAACTACTAACCACGACACGTTGCCTTTTTCCAACAGGAACACCACCAGCATTATTTCGACGGATTTTAATTGTTTGCTCGTGGAAGTACTCGTTGCTTGACGCGGCGCACGCAGACAATGTTTTCATCATAATTGCATATTTATACACGAACGTTTTATGCAGACACTTAATCGTGCGCGCACTCGTGAACGGTATACGTCGAACTAGTGATGGGCTGTGGGTAAATACCCAACGGGTAAGAAATATATTTTGGGTAAATACCAGAGTATTTACCCACGTCATTTTTTCCTTTGAAAAATTGGGTATTTTTTTTTTTTTAATATGGCTATGCTGTTTTATCTTAAATTGTGGTTGTAACCAAGGAGGATATATCTCCACCTTGGTTGTAACATAAATATTAAAGTATATTAAAATATCACACGACTACAATACAAACACGGTAGAAATGTAGAATATAGATATACCGTTACGCTTACGGCATTAAGAATGCGTTGGTAACGCGGAATTAGTCTTGCTTTTGCGCTTTTTTTCGTTTTTGCTTTGTTAATGAAATACAAATTATTTATTTTTATCGTTGCTTAAATTTGTGAACTATAAAATAAAATTATGGGAAGAAAAAAGGACATAGTGCGTAAATACTTTGAACAATTCATATCTAACGATAAACGTCAGTCATGCTAGTTTTGTCAAAAAGAGCATAATATGAATGTGAATAAAATGAAAGCACATTTACTTAAATGTTTAAATTGCCCACAACAAATAAAACAAAAATTTTATTCAAATACAACTTCTAATGTAACTGAAGATCAAATACAAACAGTTGATGAATATGATGCTCATTTAGTTGTCAATTCGCACAAGCCTTTAACCATCAACAAATTTTTTGATCACATGAATAAATCAGAGAATGTAAGTAAAATAATTAATTTAAAAAAATTATATTAAATAGTAAGCTTATTTTGTTTATCATTTATTACCAATGTATTATTATTTAAATACAATATTTGCTTGTTTAACACTAAAAACGTGGTACCTACCTGGTAGGTATAATGTTTAATTATATAAATTGACAAAAAAATTTTTTTTTAATTTTACATTATTACATATGTATTTAAAAAGTACAAAAAATCAAAAAGTTAAGGATTACCTATATGCTATATGAAAATTACAACTTATAATAAATTAAGTACCTACATAAATAATATTGTATTCATGGCTATTATAATTTTATATGAATATATATAAATTATAATTTATTATTTTAATACTGGTGTTGTATCTTTCATAATATTTTATATTTATAAATTTATAAACAATCTATGCTTATTAATTTATGTTTATTTTTTTTTTACTTCTACTTATCATAATATTTTTTCATTAAGTAGATATTTAGGCTTACTTTAAATCTATTTGAATTAGGTAACATAGTTCTCTAAGTTGTTATATAATAACATTTATTAAACTTATCTGTTTAAATAATAATTATAAAACTATACCTAATTTAGGTATTTTGGCTTGGATCACCACATTTTAACATTTGTTCGTTGATGAACAAAATTGTATTGAATATTTTTTGTTTGAAGTAATTACCCAAATTACCGGGTATTTATTTTAAATATCGGGTAAATAACTAGGGAATTTACAAAAAATATATTTACCGGGTATTTGCCCATCATTTACGTTTACGCGTGGTAAATTATCGAACCGTTATAATATAAAGACTTAAAATTTCACAAAACTGCACTGCGATTCGCGCACAGGACGTTATAATATAGTGGAGACCTTCGTTCACCTTGAGCCTCGATGCAGTGGTGTTTTAATTATCTTAATTTGAACGCGATAATTAGCGCATTTTATATCCACTACAATAAGTGCTCGCCGTACTCTGCGAATCCGTACATTCATTTATTGAACATAACATACGTCTTTGCAAACGGTTCTCCACACTTGTTTCGAAAACCAGTGAGTTTTCAAACTGTTTACTGAATAACAAAAATAAAAAAAAATTTCAAAAAACGTACCTTCGTAAAAAAACATCGTATGCAGGTACATACTCGTATTTAATTATTTCCTATCCTATGAAATCTTACCGCCTCACTGTGTGCTTTCACTTATAACTTTAAAAATAACATCGATAATTCGTTTGATGTACTGGTTTGATTTTAATACACAAACGAATGTAAAACATTAAAGTTTCGATGTATGTATGGTCTATGAGTTGTGATTAAAAAAAAAAAAAATTCCCAGAAAACCAGTTAAATACTCGTAGTATTTAAGTTCTAGTCAAATATTAATTATTTTAAACAAATTCTTTAAACTGAAACACGTAACGTTTTTTAGATAAGATAATATTATTTCATAAAGGAAAATATATTATTGTGTTGATAAATTCTTACATGAATTTTCAATTGAATATGAATGTATTAGTTTTATGAGAATGTGAATATTAATATATTAATGAATTCAAATTAAAATGAAAAAATGTTGTTATGCAACGCGATATACTCGATGTAAGTAGAATATAATTCCACGTCAGTATAAAGTGTATATTGAATAAAACATTAATTTGAAAGCTTCATTTTTTTATGTTAATTTCGATCCTAAACTTTATGAACCCATTTATTCGAATAAATATTATGTAAAAAAAAAGTGACAAAGTAATATTTCAACTTACATAGACATACATCAAATACATTTTTATTTAGCGAGGTAGAAAATTGGAATAAAAAATAATATAAATACGATTTCGTTCCACGAAAAGCAACGGTTATATTAGTTTAATAGGTACGCAAAACTTAAAATATTTAATAAAATGTAATAAAGTATTATTTTCCCTAATGCGTTTTTTTATTTTAGTGACTATTTAGAGTGTTATAATTTTTTAGCCTTTTTTAATGGCACCGCAAGAAATTGTAACGCAATTTTATTATACCAGTTCACACACAAATATACAACCGCGTTTAATGTTGCCATATTACACTGCTCTAATTCGTCTAGGTGTGGATTCCGATATTCTTCACAGGGGAGGTAGAGAGTGCAGAACCAGATTAATGGCTAGGCACGGATTATATGATCCAGGGACGGGACCCGTGGGCGGCTAAGGGGCTTTATGAATTATTTTATGCATAATATACACTTACATATAGTTTTATGTAATCATAAATTATTCATTAAATAACACTTATATATGTTACATACATTATTCTCCGTATAGTGCAGAACATCATCGTCATGGCTCGATTTTAAATTTTCCATTTATCGTCACTGCTTTTGATGAGCGAGAAGCAGATACTGATCAGGAGACGACAGGTAAAACAGTAATTTGTTTAGTGTTTGCATAAAAAGAAGCGATATTCTTAATTCTTTAGAAATTGTGGCCAATTTAGTTTTTATACAGATTTTCGCTACTATTGCCATTACAAATGCCACAGCTGAAAGATCTTTTTCTTCACTGACATTTCCCAAAGATTACACAAGATAAAACATGTCAGGAAACAGGCTGAATGGCTAAGCAGTCTTAAACATGCTCAAAAATTCTCTAATTTAGGTCGTTGCAAAGTTATAAATAGATTGTCAAGACAAAAACTAAGAAAAGTACATGTAGAATATTGGTCGAAATAAAACAATTAAAAATACTGTATAATTTAAGAGAGATTGAATAAGTAATATTTTAACACCTATAACCCATTATTTTTATTGTTTGAAAATAATACCCACAAAATTTATTCGGCAGTTATATTTTTCCTCTCAGTTTATAACTCTTTAATCAGCGCATTAGTACTTAATAGCTGATCAAGAAATAGCCCCTCCGTTTGTTATTCTTGGATTCGCTCTTGATGTAAGCTAAGTACACAATCAGCATAAGGGTAATTAAATCCAAATTTGGGAAAACCTTTCACAATTTTTAATTTTAAATCTTGAAACATTAATCTACATAACGTTGTTAAATATTAAAGCATTACAGAATGTAAACAAAATAATAACTCAAAGTATTAACGTATATAGAAAATGTTATAGGTCCTTTTAAGCAAAATATGTTTTTAGTTAAAGACCAAACGTGGTGGTCGACGGTAACGATTTATGTCGATGATAATTTCAAAATATTTAATAATGGTACACCGCGTGATGTTATTACTGTCGAAGGTTATAAAACTCGACGTGATAATAATTTCAGCCAATAGAATTTATAGTGTATGATTTGTATGCACAAGAAAAATTATGGCTCTAATTTCTGCGTTCAGCTGTCACCATCAATGATTCGATTTTGTCAAGTGATGTACTGTTTAAATTTAACAATCGCACCGATTGACTTTTTTGCGCCACACTCCTTTTCGATTTACAAGAGACAGGAGAACTTATTGATTTAGCTAAAATATGTATTACCTAGTATTTTTATAACGTATGTATTTTTTGTTTATCTAACTCGCAAGTGTTATATAATACACATTATCTCGAGTATTTTTTTAACGGAGCAAATCACTCGTGTTAAACGTCTAAGATTATTTTTTGAGCAGTTATTTATAGTTGTTCGAATTAAATCTGTAGGTGAATCGTGAATGTAAGACGTTGGTAAAATATTTTAATATGTGATTTATGTATATTTTAATTTAAATTTTTTTTTTTTTTTTATTTGAGTAAAAAAAGACTTTCTACAATCTATACAACTTATATGCACATTAATTAGATGAGATAAAAGGGTACAACATAAAATAACAATAAATATTTTTATTATGGGGAATTACCCAGTGGTAACACCCAGCACGTGAGATTATTATTTAATGACGGTTAATATGGATTTTTTTTTTTTTTAATTTAAAGTTTTTAAAACGTTCGGGGCTTCTACGGTGACTTAGCTTAACTACTGACGTGGTCACTTTTTTTTTTGGAATAACTCCATCGACTGTTCACAGCGCTTGCATGCGCTGAGGTTATAATAATTATTATAGCACCATGTAAATCCGAGCACATGCGTGTACAACATCATAATATATTTATCGTCAGAGCAATGTATTAAAATAAACTCTGCAGTATATACAGTATATGCAGTATATGGGTCCATAGCAAAATAATAGCCGAGTCAGGAAAAATTGTATTGAACTAGAAATTTAAATATATGTAATTTTTTCCAATTAAAACAAGATAAAATATTTTACCCATGCCCAACCTACTTATTCAACGTACAATATTGTTTAAATAGAATTTTTAATGCCGGTTAAACAAAAAACAAAAAAACAAAAAAACAAAAAAAAACCGAACGGGTTTTAATTAAAACACGATTCGTTCAATGGGCATAATGTATCAATCGATTTATTAGTGTTCTAATGTTAATAGACTTCGTTAAAAATTATTCGGGAATTATTTACTCAAATGCCTTCTGTGAATGTTCTACAATGCTGATAATTATTACATCAGTCAAGAGTTCAAATATTTACTCTGTTTTTTTTTTTAAAGAATCGTATTGTTATTTGTTGATAACAATCACGTAATAAAAAATATGTTTTATGGTAGAACCCAGAAGAATATCATAAAACAATTACCATCCAATACCAACGAATAACTTACACCTTTGCGACTCTCTCAGAGTGTTTAAAAATTGATTAATTCGTTTAGTTCGAGAACATAACTTTCATAAACATCGTTATTAAAATGAAAACAATTTAACAACATGAAATATGAAAAATCAAACAATATTTATCTTTAGTGTTTCATCACATAATAAAATATCCGACTTTTTCGACTTCTACAAGCAAATATTATATATTCATTATATTTTATTCATTTTTTTAAGTTTTTTCAAACATTTCTCAGACATATTTTAATTTGCACACAGTCAAATATAAATTTATACTTAACTTCTTTTTTAACTTCTGTAAGTTTCATTAAATATATTTTACATTTTTATAACGAGTGTTTTGCATAAAAACTATACTGCAGGTACTGGTACGTTATAACGAAGTAAAACGTCAGAATAAAATAAATTTAATATCGTATGCATTCTATCTTAGAATACAATTATTTTACGTTTTATCATAACGCAACATCAGAAAAAAAAATATTTGTACTTCAGATTGACAAATAGATGTTTGACAAAATAAACATTTTTTAATCTTTATTTTTTTTTCCATTACTAATGTACTCTGCAATTTTCACTGAAATCTTTTTGTAATTTCGTTTTGTTGGTAATATCTCTAGATGTCTATCACACGTTTTTGGCAAAAATCCAAAAAAATAAAAATAAAAATAAAAATAAATCTATTCGGTTTGAGTTAGAGCGTGTATAAAATCATAATTCATATTGTGGTCGATAAATGTTAGTTTTAATCATACAACGATGCATTTTCAAGCCAAATAGATAATAATCTTTAATAATTGTACTCTAGCTTAGCGGAGCACTGCGTTGGGTATGATTCAAACTTTTGGATATAAATAGAACAACAGGTTTTGAATCTTTTAGTAAAAAAAAAAAAATGCTAACTCTGTACAGAAAAAATGTTTTATACGGTTTTGATAAAAAAAAAAAACTACCGACAATTTGACAAAAAACGAATAACTAAATAAGAACAGTGTATTTTACACAGAAGCTTTGCTCGAAATATCGTGCACCAATGAAATGATTAATCGGTTATTTTTTTTTTTTATCAAGTCGATGGGAGTCGACCATATTTTTTTTAAACGCAACTCCGTGCGAAAAAGTATCCGAACACCGTTCCGCTGTTAGCGACCTCTGTAAAATTCGACGACGCACTTCTTTCGCTAGATAAATGGCACGAGCAGAAGACTTGTTTTTGGAAAACGGTACACCGCGATTTCGAGGTCTCGGCGGATTTATCGCTCGAGTTTCGACCGTTTCGCGCGTACACGACATGTACGACTGTGTTCTGAATACGTGAAAAATCGATGTCGAGCGAATCAAAAGCCGTTTTTTCGTCGGGCCGAACCAACAAGATTATGTTATGCAATACATGCAAACACGCCGCCGACTCGCGGACGGTTTGCACACACGTATACGTACGCGAGCGTTACGACGAGCGCATAAAGTTTCTTTTGACCTATAAATGGAAAACAAAACCAACGCCGTGCGACGTTCGCGGCACAGAGGCACGTGCATTGTACGCATTTTAATCCGTATCTCCCGCGATCTACGTATAATATTATACCGTAGCAAAGTGTAGGTGATGATCACCGATTTTTTTTTATTTTTTTTAATACAGTAGAACCTCGATTGTCCGTCCCCCGATTAACCGTCTTTCTCGGTTGACCGTCAGGTGCCACACAAAAATTAACCGATTTTTACAATATTTTTTAAGTATGTATGTGTGTAATTGTAAATATGTAATAAAAAAAATTTAATAAATTAAATAATAATAATAATAATAATGAGGATGTACCAATAAGTAATAGTGCCTAATTAATAATTAGTAGTTATATCGTGTCATAAATATTAAAAAAATATTAAATAATATGTATTTAATATGTTTAAAAAACTGTTTGTTACTCACTTAAACGTCTTTTCGATTATCCGTCAAAGCTCTGGTCCCGAGACTGACGGTTAATCGAGGTTCTACTGTCACTATGACATGATATAATTAGGTACTATTACTTATTGGTACAATACTTTATTATTATTATTATTATTATTATTTAATTTATTAAACAAGCCTGACGGTTAACCGAAAAAGACGGTTAATCGGGAGACGGATATAATCGAGGTTCTACTGTATTGCAAACCATTATAATGCGTACCTTCAAAGCAAGTACCTATCCACCTAACTACAATAGGCTGAGCAACTGCCCCTCGTTTTCTTTCCTCTCATCGAGTCACCTAACGTGTTTCGCAGCCTTACCCACCCACCCTTATTGCGACTGCAATACCAAGATATAGGGATCGGCGACACTGATTAAAATACGCGTAAAGAAACGGACGAACGGGCACATGTCGCACGATCACGATGATTTGAGCGTTGAATAATGCGTGTTTCGAATATTCACCGTCGCGTTGAAAACATGTTGCCGAATAAGTTTGCGTTGAATATTGACTATTTTGCTTTTACGGAAAAATCGACGATAGAATCAATGTCTGATTTCGGTGTCCCTCGTTTGAGAACGATTATAGTGTTGAAAAATGCAAAAATCGTTTAAAATACTCGGGTTTACCTGATTCCAGTGTTTTATTTGTGGGACGCGAAGTCTCGTGACTTTGTGTTCTCGAGTCCGCGTACGGTTTTTTTATCTGATTTTACGAATAGAAACGAGTGGTTTTAGTATACGCACCGTTCAGAATAATGTACGTGTTGAGGTATGGGTTTTACTGGTCGTAGAAAAACGTCTGCAATGACGCCGGTGCGGCGACCGGATTCGTTTGGACATTAGTAATTATGCACGGAAAAAATAGTCAGACATCGATAAATGTGAAACATGGTTCACGACGCAGAGTGATAAGAACAAACTATTGACTCTCGAAAGGAAAGTACTTGGAAAAATCTATGGGCCTGTGTTAAATCCAATAACTGGTTTGTACGAGAGGAGAAAAAATGCAGACTTAAGCAGACTGTATAATATTCCAAATTTACAAGATTTTTTTGAGATCAAAAAGACTTGAATGGGTTGACCATGTATGGCGTGCAGAGGGAAGATTGATTAGACAGGCTCTCATTAACAAGTCAAAAAAAAAAAAACTGATCCGTGGGAAGGCCACGTTAACGTTGGATGGATCACTAAATCAATTATTAAATAATTAATGATTAATAATATAAATTTTATATTCAATCAGTACAGTGCATTCAGTGTTTATTTGAGGAATACCGCCCCCGAACAAAATCTAAGAAAACAAGAATTTTCGGCTCGTTTAATCGTTATTTGCATCATAAAAATATATGTTAGTTTTTTCTCATACGTGATAACGGACTATTATACCATAATATTACACATTATTTTTGTAAAAAATTAAATCAAAATCATTATCAAAGGAATAATATTTGTATTGATATAAATTAGTATACGAGTATTTTACCGTAATAAGAAACATAAAATATAAATATATCATATAAAACATTATAGATATAATCTCGCCACCAGGTAGTTGGTGTTTTTATCTCTTTATAGATGCTTTTTGAATTAATATTTATAATATCTACATTTTTTTTTTTTTTTTTTATTATTGAGATCAAATAAATTTCTAGTTAACGAGTAGTACAAAAGTTGTATAAAACATGATTTAAAATATTAAAATAATACGTTTTTAACAAATTGATTAGATCAAAACTGTCTTTAATTGTATTTTATATTTCATGCACATTGCACCCTCGAAACGTTGTGATGCCTCCCGGAACAAAATTCCTGCAAGAAACACTGGATGGATCGAGTAAGAGATGACTTAAAAAGATCGAGAATTGGAGCGAGTATTGATGGTGCAGAAAATCGAGAACCTTGGAGAACTTTGTTGGAAGCTGCAAAGCGCCTAAATGGCGCGTGAAGCAAAAACAAATATATATACATCAATAAATTCAGGGCGCCTCTACGTGTACGGAGGATACGGGATCGAACGAGTTTGTCAGGACAAAAACAAATTCAGGAACGGAATGTGGACGCTTCGAGAGTCCAAAGTGAGGTTCTACGAGTGTATTATAATATGGCTCTCCTATTATAGTCAATTACATTGTTTCACAACGGCCAACGCCGTGAGATTAAGGTACATAATTTGTTTACACATGACGTGTGCATACGAACACACGTTACTAATACGTTCGACTGGTGCGTTCGCGTTATCGTACGTGCACATTAGCGGTTATCAATATACCATTATAATATTGTAATAACACATAATCGCACTTCTAATTAAAACGCGATTAACGCGAAACAATATTCACGCTCCGGCAAACGGTTTGCACGCGAATTCCAAAGGGCGTGCACGGTGCACCGCGCGCATGGGCGGATATCGGGAGGGACTTGTGAGGGGAGCTGAAGCCCTCCCCGAAAAAACGTTATCAAGCTCTCTGGGAATGTTTTTTATTCCTCGACTATTATACCAGTGGTCATCGACCCGTTTTTGAGTCGCGATAAGTCTTCTTTTTAAAGTAAAAATTAAATTTACAAAATTATAAAAGGTACCTAAAAAAAAATATTTTTCATTTTATGTAATATTTTCACATGAGTTCCATACATTTTAAATTAATAATAATCAAATATTCTAACTACAACAATGCAATATTTATCTGTTCAGTTTTATAATAGTACTACTGCAAAGTATCAAATGCAATTTTAGATTTTTTATAAAGCTTACGTGGGTCGCGAAAAATGTAGGCCTAAAAAAGGTGGGTCGTGAGTCCAAAAAGGTTGAAGACCACTGGACTATACTTTACCAACCGTTCCACCGGGGGTTCGATTTAATAATCGACAAATTTCGTACACGGAAAAAAGTGTATCTCTAAAATGTATCGGTAACGACGAACTATCGATAACCATGCCGAAAAGAACAGATTTACGTCTTTAAAATAAAAAGTGTAGTAGTAGCTATCGATAATTTATTTATTTATTTTATATTGTTTTCGTTGCTTCGTTTCTGAAAAACGTTTCTCGTGTTCATGGGTAAGGTGAAAAAGTCAAGCTCCCCCCCCCACACACACACACACATAGACGACATCCGCCTATGACTGCGCGCCCGTAGACTGGCTTCGTAGGCGTTTTTCGTTCCGCCGCGCGCAGGAAAACACCGAGACTCCGGTCTCGTGCCCCGCGGATCGACATCAAATCACGCGCTCGTGTGCGTAGTGTGAAACACGAGTAGTCCGAGCACCGATCTCGTTGCTCAACATCAACGCGGTCGGTTACGGTCATCTCGATCACGCGGACACTTTTCATCCTTGGCGAAGAAAACACGCGAAGACCGCCATTGACGTGTACTTATTTTTTCGTTTTTTCACTCCGTTTTTCCGGTCGACGCTCGTTATACATACATAATAATGTATTATACGATAAGCCTATTCACGAGTGACCGGCCGACTTACGTCAATAGACGAGTATAGTCAGGCATGTCGATATGGGGGGAGGAAAGGTAGGATTCCTCCCGGGCCCGAACGTTTTAAGGGGGCCCGAAAAAGAGGGACCGTAATTAATTATTGAATTCAAAAAAAAAATATTTTTTGCTTATCTACAAACTTTAGCTGATGGCATTTTAACCAAATGATAAAATAATATCAAATATGTGTATATATATATTTAGTTTTCACTAAAAAGTAATATTGGTGTAAAATTATTTTGTTATCGTGTCATTCGCGTCAATACTTTATATAATATGCTGTATTTACGGTTTTGCCCAGCAAACAAGGCAACTGGAATTTAAAGAAATCATCGACTGCTTTGCTACGGCTAAAGCAAGAAAGCTAATTTGTAGTAATTAATTATAATTTATGTATTTTATAACTAATGTGTAATGTATAAATACGTGTAAAAGACGTAAAATTATTTAAAAAGCAATGTAATTAAAAACCCTGTAATATTGTTTACAAATTTGTGCTTTTACTGTGTTATTTAAAATAGAAAAGGTATAAATATTTGAAATTTATTTGGTCTTGGTAGGGTGATTGTAGCTCCTGGAACCACCACTAATAGAGGCCCTAAAGCATTTTCCTCCCTGGCCTGAACTTTTCTCTCTACGGCCCTGGGTGTAGTAGTAGTAGTTGTATTTGTAGTTGTGCGTGTGCGATTTTAATTTATTGTTATAATAATAATAATAATAATACGCACGTGGCGTCGGTTCGTATTGCGTAGTGGCCCCGCGTTATTTTTATGTCTTCATCTAATCTCGACCGGGTGTTGTGGCGCGCGCACGCACCTGCAGAACGACACGACGCCTGGGTCTCTCTGCATAACCTTCGTACTTTGAGCCAAATGGTTTTTTATTTTTATTTTATTTCGTTTTTTTTTTTTTTTACACCATAATCGAACCATTTTGTTTTCGGCACGCCGACACGTGGATAAAACGATGAACACGCACGGAACACACTGCGATGCGTGTGTGTGTAACGCGAACATTTAATTACCA
Organism: Therioaphis trifolii; assembly: GCA_027580255.1. Classification (NCBI taxonomy): domain Eukaryota; kingdom Metazoa; phylum Arthropoda; class Insecta; order Hemiptera; family Aphididae; genus Therioaphis; species Therioaphis trifolii. The sequence goes on along the minus strand of CM050409.1, from coordinate 29,706,527 downwards.
GGTATACGAGCGTCCGTGTAAAGATGTGGCGGCGGCCGTCTTCTCGTCATTTTTCTACAGACATACGAAGGCGATACGCGTCGTGATGATGTAATAATATAAACGTATACACACATCAGACGGACGCGTTTCACGGTCGATTGGGCCGTGTCGAACACGACAACCGTCTCAATATTGTTCCGGCTGGGGCGCGGGATACCGGGGGGGGGGGAGGAAGATTCGTGTGCGTACGATGTCCGTGTCTCGGGGCGCGCGCGGCACTCGGTCGTTCGTGATTCACGGGAGAAATGCAACAGTACACGGACGGAAGGAAAAAAAAAAATTCTCGAAGAAGAATGATTTCCGGGGACAGGAGTCCCGGAACAAAGTATCCGGAAACGCGAGTGTCGGGGGAAAAAGTCCCGGCCAAACATAAATGTCCCTGATTCCGGAAAAATGTTTAAAACCATTAATTCTTTTACGATTCCGACTTTACGTACCCGGGTCAATTATCGACTCAAGTAGTCATTAATCATTATTGTCCGATATGGACGCTGTTGAGGAAACATTCCAACACACGCTTCGATTGTGCGCCGCCTTCACGTCGACGTTACGATCACAACCGTTTGTGATCATAATATTCAATAAAAGTGTAGATTTTTTTTTAAAAATCTTTTTATTCGTTCGTTTTTCACAAACGAAAATCGTATTATTTGCATAGAAACTCGGTCCGCACAATGTACTTCTCCATACTAACCAAACGAAGTGTGTTTGGAAACCACTCGGGAGGTTTCACGGTGTACCTACGTCATAATATTTAACGGATTTCTCTTCAACGCGAAATCTCTTTGTTGCCCATGTGCGACCAATGTATAATGTGGAAGTTTTACAGCACATTCACGATGATGGTTAATTTACGAACCAGTGAAAAAGTAAAAAAAATCGAGTAATACGTACTAAGTGTTGGTGTTTTTATTTTATAACGGTTTTCTTTCCAGGCCTTCGTTCTTGTCCGGAGCTTTTTTTCTAGAGATATTTTCTGTTTCCCGCTGAGGAAACTAAATCCAAACGTGGCTGAATGTTCATGTCGAGACAATTCCTTCGGCGAGATTCGCATACGCCCTCCGATAAATAATAACGGATTTCGAATCGAATGGTTCGAGACTTGTGTATAACTAAACGGAGATGATAAAAGGGCTGGCCCCTTCGGCTTTATCAACAGCCCCATTCTAGTTTTAAAACTGAAGGTTCTCCTTCTACCTTTCCTCGATACGACGAATAAATATTGAAATCATTTTTAACATATTTACCTATTTACCTATTAGATAAATATTCATTTTACAAATAATTTCTTTAAAGTCATCGTTTTGATTATCATTAATTATTTCAGTTTAGTTAAGGCTGAACAAACGCCGACTCTTAATATTCAAACAATGTCATTTTTATTTATTATTATTATTATTATTATTATTATTTTTTTTTTTTTTTTTATGATGAGTGAATAGTTGTCAACGAAAAAAAAAATTAAGACTTCTTGAAATTCGATTCAAGTCGTGTCTAGGGATCAAGACGAGATTTTTATTTGTCGATTTAATTCTCCACAGACATCATACGCTAATTACATTAAAAGATTTTTTATATTATTATGTCATTATCATATTTGTATTCCGAACACGCGATGTAATATTACAGCAATACGCTATCATCCAATTCGAAGAAGACATAAATATTGGAATATAATGATGTAATTAATTGGCATACTGTCCACACGGAAATTATTTCCATAGATTAACTTGATATTTTTTATACGTGCTATTAAAGTTCCGTCCCGCGTTTGTTTACTAAATTTTAAGTACGAAACAAGGTGTAAAGGTGTAAGTCGTTCCGTCACCATTCACATCAAAAATAAAATAAAGTGCGTACTCTGCACTGGAGACAAAAAGTCAAACAACCTTATACAGTGCGTATAATATATAAGCGTATGGAGCATGAATTGAAAATCTGACAACAGATTTTAATGCATACAATAAACCAAAAACTTCAAGTTATTAATATTACAAAAACCATAATAATTTTCTTTAAAATAATTGTAAGGTGATTTGTCCGATTGAAAAAAAAATCATAACGACAATTCATTTTTTTAAATAAATATATATTTATATAAATATTACTTCGTTGGTAACAAAAATAAATATTTACTTTGTACAAATATAATAAAATTAATAAAATTATTGCGAGTAAATATAAAAAAAAATATATTACAAGCACTTAAGTCTAAGAACATAAATAAAAATTCGTCGTACATCTCTGATATATGTATGGCAATCGTAGCTTCTAAGGTGTATGGATTTAATGTAAACCCAACACAACTTTATCTGTGAACAGAAAAAAAAAACAATAAAATAAATAAATTTACGTTAAAATAAAAACGTTATTTGTTCAACGATATTGAGTGAAGAACAAACATCAATAAATTTAATTTAAAATAGTCGTGCACACTTTACGCATTGAAATTATTAAAATGATGTCAATTGCTTTTTATAAATCACATAATATGCATACATAAATATATATATTATGTATACAATTTTATATCAAGATAGGTCAACTCGTTCATTGACTCATCAATTGTTTTCCAATTAGTCTCATGTCGTGCAATTTTTAACATAAACGTATACTCGTTTCATTATCAGTTGTATATATATATATATATATCGGTTGACAGTTACATAAGCCGAAAATATAGATATCGATTTTATTCAAATTGATTTATTTTTAATGTTATACCGAGCACAACGTTAAGTTAACACGTCAGTTTATTTTTCATAACGATAATAACGATACCCGATGTATTACTACGCGGATTAAAGTTACAACCGTCAATACACTCGGGTACGAGACGAGATCCCAAGGTATTAATAATAATGTTATACGTGAAACATGGTAAGTTATAACGCAAGGTCTACACGCATACATATTACACATGTGATATATATATTTCATTCGTATCGGACTTTATGGTATGTATTTACAAGACGACGTGGATGTAATTATATCGCGTTAGCACGTGTTCTCGAGAAGAAAACAAAACAACAACTGTTCTCACCTTTTAGGTATAGTAAATCTTACGGCGTCCGAGAACGATCAGAATTCGATTTCGTCGTACGTACACTCCTTGCTGACGTCCAAATCCGTGGCGAGTAGTTGACTGGCATTGCGACGATTATGGACCGGAAACACAGTGTACATCACGAGGACGAAGCTATTGAGTTGGCTGCGGAAAACAAAAATAAACGTCTAGTTAAAAAACCGGTTTGCTAATAAAAAATTATTATTACAAGTGACATGTTCCGGAGAGATCGGCATTGGCTCGGAGGTCTGACGGTTAACGTTACTCGTGTCGTCGAGATCGGTGGGTAGGCCACGAGAGCGGGTGGTAGGGACGTCATAGAAACGCGCGCACCGAGATCTATGAGGATCTATGAGGACACAGTTTACATGCGGTCCGTGGAAATAAAATATTACGCAATATCCTAAATAATATTATCCCTCTAACTCATTGTACAACACGAGTTGGTGCATGAAACTTATTCGAACTAGACATTTCTTAAACTCCCTAGGGGGGTTCGTAGAACGCCCTCGAGCGTCATGCCCTAGTTTAAACTCTGTTTGCTACCGTTGCAAAACACGCGGAGATCTTATGAGTCCAATTATTCTATTCACATCGTGTTTTCAGCTAGAACTTATTCGTGACATGGTGTAAAGCACCGCGAAAGTGTGAGGACGACGCGAGCGAAAAACGGTTCGTTTGTTTTAACGAATTAACCATGGTCAGTGAGATTTTAGAGTACGCATTAGGTGTTGCGGTTTATCATTATTTTCAGATTCTCGAGATGACGCGTGTAGTAGGTAATATAAAATCCGGCAACGGTGGTTTAATAAAATTACGACGAGAACGCATTACGAGCGAATATTTTGTCCGTTTTCGCCGCAGAGTACGGAATTAGGTGCACAAAATAAAATATCGTTAACACAGAAGTACCTACACGCGAACGAGTGCGGATTATAAGATCTCAATTTATCGTTTTAACACGGCGGCAAAGTTCGGATTTAATATGAGCGTGTGCAGTTCGAGTGCAATCGTATGAGAGAAACACACAAAAACCGAAGGTTGCGCGTATTTTTACTCGGTGGCAGCCGAGGTGGCAGCTGTCACAGGAGGAAAACGTATATTATATTATTATGTTTTTGACCCTTTACACGACGTGCAACTCGCTCGCAACCTCTCATAATATATTACAGACGACGCGACGAATACGGCCGCCATTCCGGTATTCTTCTCGGAGGTCAACGCGACGATCCGACGGTTTTTTTTTTTTTTTTTTGATTATTTTTCCTATTCAAACTATTAATATCGCGATGAGATTAGGAAGCGAAAAACCGGCTGTGCGAGCGCGCCCGATACGTGGTCGAAACTCGACGTGGGATCACCGCGACCCGTTAAAACAATATTCACACGTAACCGGGTGGTGATTATTGCGATATTTACAATGATATTACGCATTTTATCGATCGTCTTCTCATGAAAATATAACAAGAATATTGAAATTAAAACTCATTAGTGACGTCGTCGGCCGTCGCGCCGCCTCGTAATGATGGTCGTTTGACAGAATTCGGACTATGCGGCGCGCCCACATACCTGCGTCTCGTCGGAGCCGAACGACAATAATTAACAGTAATTAACGCCGTACTAAAGGGTATTGTACATGCGTATAAGCGCAAAATAAAACATTCTATTCCACACAAATATAATAATATGTATATTACACCGCCCAGGGAGTCTTCCGACATTTTTTTGACAATTCAACTCATAAAAAATGTGGGGCTCAAAAGTCGCGAATGAAAAAAATCAAGTCATCGTCAATATTGTGCACACCCGTCCGCCCGCGACGACCGAAGCGAAATACCAAAATCGACGGGTCCAAGACCTCGGGAAATGAACCGATTTTCAAACGTTTTCCATTGAGCCCCCGTGTATTATTATTATTTCCGGACGGAAACGCGGCGGGGGAATATACAAGACGAAACGTCGACATCGCAATAACATTCGCGGCGACGACGCTTCTCGGTCGGATCCGAACGATAGTCCCGTTCGGACGAGGTCGTTTCCGAAGGACTCGCGGACGACAACAAATACACGCGTTCACTTACTTATCACTCCGGTTTATTTATAGACGGTGCGGCCGATTAAAATTCAACACCGATAGCGGGCCGCCGAATACCGCGTGCACGCCGTATCGCGAATAATATTGCAATGAATCATTATCGAAACGTGCTCGTGAGCGATCGCGGACGCGATATATCCGCGTTCAAACGTACACACACACACCATGTCTCTCGCCCGCACAGTGCCCGAGTTGTCGGGCGTACATAGAAAAACGTGTATAGTTGTACACAGTCAGACGTGACCGAGGCGCCGTGCCATAAAATCAAACGATGTTTTTCTTTTATTATTATTATTTTTTGTTTCGATAAAGAGATCCGTTGATTTTTATTTCTTTTCCCTGCGTTATCGCGGCGTTCGTGCGGCCGGAGAGTTGCGAAAATACGAAATACCGAAAACGATTTCGTGGTCGCAATCTGACGCAGCACGTGTCGACGGACAAAACACGGTCGTAATTAATTTCAATTTGTTAATAACCGACGACCGAACACGCGCGTCAACTGTGTGTGTAGGTTCGATTACACGTCGCGCGGTTTGGATTACGGCGTTATCGGATTCGAGCGGTTAGGGCTTCCGGATATCCTTATATTATAATATACCGTTCATGGAAGAATATCAGACGGGCAGCAAACAAAAGAAAAAAATACATTTACATAATATATACATTATACCTACGATACTTTGAGCGCGGCGGACGCGCCCACGACAATAAAAACGAAACGTACACGTCAAAAAGTCTGTTTCGAGATTCCGATTTCTTACCAAACCGTGCGGCGTTTCGACTTGACGAATTTTATCAATAATAATATTACCTACAGTCGTTTTACCCGTAATATCAGAGTAATATTTGTACGGTACGCTGTATTTTTTTTCGAAACGTTCGACCCGACTAGTTCGGCCCGAACAAACAGGAATGGATTGCGACCATTATTACAGCGCCGCGTCGGTCGGTTGCGAAAATTGATACGCACAGGATCGATAAGGTCTTGCGGAAGATGGTAATAACTACCGTTCGACCGTACCACGCATACGTACGGCGAGTGCGCCGCGCGTTAACCTTCGGGGAAAAAAAACAAAGCCAGCGGCGGCGAGTGCTGACCGCGTGTACGTACCTACACACACGTTAAATTATTATTATCGTTATTATTACTGTGCGCACATAGAACATACACACACACACACACACACACACACACACACACACACACACACACCGGTGTTTTCGCGTGTAAAATAATAATATACATCAATCGACGGCAATTGATAACGTCCGCGAAAAACACGTAGGTTAATAATAATGATACACGGGGATTCGCTTTTGAACCGGCATAACTCTGTGGTACACGCGTACAATGTGCTGTACACGGAATTACGTACGGGTCGCGAACACGGCGAGAACGACGGGCGGCGGGGTCCTGTGTCGAGGGGGTAATAAATACGATTATCACCGTCCCGATTAATATAACATGGATATTGCGTAATATTTATAATGCGTACGATGTTCGGCGTAAACGGACGCGGTAAAAGAATATTGTTATCGGACCGATAACGGAAAACCGTTCTATCGTTAGACCTCTGACGACCCGACGACGCGTTAACAGAATAATATACAATACAGCAAAAAAAAAAAAACGTTCGGAAAAATCGCGTTCGATAAAAAACAAACTAAAAATAAATAAAAGGAAACGAAAAAACTCACCTCTCGGACACGTTGTTCGGTACGTCCCAGACGTGTGTGAAAATCGCACGTTGCTGGCTGTCGTCGAGTTCACACTTACACAGTGTTTGTATTTTGTAATAATAATACTAATAATGACGTTTATGGCGTTGCTGTCTACGCTAATGCTAATGTAGTACTACTACTGCTGCTGCAGCCGCAGAAGCCGTACTTAATACTGTCCGGTAGAAAACGTGCGAATAGACTCGCGGTCGGCGAGAACGGAGCCGGCGCGACGAGCGGCTGCGGCGGTCCTGGGTGCGGCGGACCGGCGGAGGCTGGACGGATGAAATGCGACGAGCGGCCGCGAGTGCTTCCTCGGGTCCGTCCGGGGCGGTTTTGCTCCCGGGTCGGACGCCCCGCGACAATGCGATCGTAATGTCATCGTCGTCATCGTTGTTGTCGTTATTATTATCATCATTACGGAACGACGTGCGTCTGCTGATGGTGTGCCGTGAAGATTTGCGCCGGGTACGCCGGGTGTCACGCGACGACGGTGATAACGGCGACCTACCGCCGTCGTCGCGGATAGGAACATGGTTGTCGCCAGTGGTGGAGGTGCGCAAAAGGACGCTCATCATTCTCTGGTATCTCTGGTACGAAATCGAATGACGTTGGGGGTGACATGGAGGTTATAGCGGTGGTAACGTCGTCGGCCGCGGGTCTAACGTCTGCGCGCCTTGTCGGCCGCCGTCGTCGTCGTCGTCGTCGTCGCCGGGTGCACCATCCTGTTACCGCCGTGCTTCTTCTTGTTGATCATGGCGTCGAATTTCTTCGTCTTGTTCGTGTTCAGCGACAACAGCTTGTCGATCACCTGTCTGATGGTCGAGTGTTTCCTGATCCACGGGTTCGGGTACATGGTGTGCGAGCGACGGATCACGATCGTTGACTCGTTGGTTTACGCTGTGCACGGAAACGCGAGTCTCGAACGACACGCGTGCGAAAACGAACAAAATGACAAATCGGGATTGGAACAAAAAAAGAAAAAAAAACCGAGAGAATAATCGATCAAGTATCGCGTACGGAAAACGTGCCGAATACCCAAGAACTGTGTGGCTGTGTGCGAAACGCGGTTATGGCAGCGACCACTGCGGTTCCTCTGATATTGACATTGAACTCGGTACTGACCACGAGCAAGCGCGCGACCGGCCGTTTTATAAAATATCGCCTCAGCATTGACCGTGTGCGCGCGCGCGCGCTCGCTCGCTCGCCACAGCAGCACCGTGCCCGGACGCCGGCCAGTGGTGGGGGACGTCGGCGGCGGAGGACTCGTACTCGTTATATTATTATTATTATTATTATTGTATTATTATTATTTTTTTTTTTTTACGTTATTATCGTTATTACTACTGCTACACGATAACACGTGCACGATACACAAACTACCGTACAATTTACCAGTGACGTAGATATCATGGGGCAGAGTGGGGCATTGCCACGGAGCTCGGGCTCCCCTGGCTTAGGGGCCCTTGACGATTATTCCGAAAATTCTTCCGTAAAATAACCAAAAATATCGATCTTTTTTACAGTGAACGTTCCGTTCGTGTTAAACACATTCGCAATCGGTATTACAATAGAATAATATTACAACACGTACACACAATATGCCGGTAATCGACATTTTGCAGTGATATTATTATTCCTTTTTTTTTTTTTTTTTTTTTTTTTTGCGGCGAAAATCAGATGTTTTATTACGAATTCTTTATTATTAAAAGTTGAAAACGAGTTATTTATATTGTTTCTTTTTTCAAATATTTGCAGTGTTGGTTACTTTTCAATATCGATCTTGAAGTGCTCTTTGAAACAATTAAATGTATTTAATTTAATTCAATTGATAAATTTCTCGAATATATCTCAAAACCAATGTACTTGATAAACTTGATTACCAGGGCTCGAGACTTCTAGCACTAAAAAACCATAAAATATGCGCTATAATATGCTTTAAAAAATGGTAAAATATGCACTATAATATGCCCAATAAAAAAAATTAAGTATGCTCTAAAAAAAAATTAAAAAAAAAATTGTTTTCATAAATTCTAATAATATTTATTTATAATCTAATTCTAAAAATTATTTAGTGTTCTTTTTGTCAACTATTGTAAATGTATGATTTCTTCATTCTGTAAACATAATTGGTAAAGTTCAATAAATCAATAAGTAAGTAGGTAAATATAATAAATCATACATTTTAGTTTCTACCTAGAAAATTGCAGTATATTATTATGTGTTTGTGAATATTTTCAAATTTAAATGATCTTCTGTTATTGGTCAGAAATGTTTTGTACGTTGAAAATGATCGTTCGACGTCGACCGTTGTGATAGTGGCAAACTTGAAGTATAATACTAGAAATATCATCTGGAAAACTATCTAATTCTTCGATGTCTCTTATACTCAATAAAATGCAAGACATTTTTTTCAAAAGTGATAGACCAGTATTTTTTTCTAAAACTTGTTTTAATTTTGAATGTATTTTCAATCCAATTGGACTTCGGAGAGTTTTAAACGATTTTTCTACATCGTTAATTATTTCAATATAGTCAGATAATAACAACCCCTGTGTTTGTAATATTTTTAAAGATGTAGTAAGAGACAACAAATTTGATTTTATGAAAATAAGATCAACGTCTATTCCGTTTTTATTAATATATTTTTTCCTAACCTAACCTTCTTTGATGCTGACTGCATCGTCAGTGTCAAGTAATTCAAAAATAGAACGACTTGTTCTTAAATTATCGCAGTAATAATTTGCTGCATTGATCCAGGTACTCCAACGGGTAATTATAGGCACTGGAGGTAGACTTATTTCAGGGGCTATGGATCTGAAAAGTTAAACGTGACTTGGAGCTTTTCTAAAAGTCTTTTTAGCGCTAGCTATGACCTTATCAACTGATTTAAATTCCGCACTCAAGTCTTTATGTAACCGTGGCTTTATACGATTTGACATTTTACTTTTGTAAAGTAGGAATTTAAAGCAAAATTTGCCACTCACTAAGTAAAAACCACAAAATTACTTCATTTTTTTCAAATTAACAAATTATATGCAAAAATTAGCACGATACTTATAAAAATAGCAGAAAAAATGCAAAAACCCTAAAATATGCAAAAATATGCACTAAAAACTTTTAAAGCTGCATTCGTTTTAGTATGAAACGGATTTGTAGCTTACTCTGCTATATTTTAACATGTTATAAATAAATATGCAAATGCTAGAAGTCTCGAGCCCTGTTGATTACTTTCTTGTCAATTAAGAATGAAAAATCATGTATCAATCAAATATCAATAATTGTTTTGTATTTATTTGATAAATAAGTATTTTCAAACATTGTAATAAAGCATTTCACTCTAGTGTTTGAAAAATATATATAAAATCGTACAAAAATGTCGAGTTTCTTAAAAAATGTAGTGTATTCTTATGACTTTATGAGCCAAAAATCAAGCACATTAAATCCATTATATTTCATAGTTCAACATTATTTTTGGAGATCAAAAATAATCTTTAAGAGGAAATTAACTTTACTCAATTATTCACGTGTACTTGATGATTATTTTCTGTGATGTTTGGAAATAAAAATTTTATACGTTTTTTTAAAAAATTCTCCGTATTAAATATCTTTTTGTCCGGTCTTTGCAGGATTACGAGAATATTTTGAATATGAATGAAAATGGTATTTATCAGGGGCCTAGCTCACTGGCTGCTCGGGGCCCTTTCCGAATAAGTATCGTACGATCGAATACAAAATATAATGTCTAACGCGTGGTATTATCGTACTCTATCCATACACGTTTATCGTCTTCGTTCGCCATTGCGTATGAAACGTAATAACTAATAACCAATAACTAATAACTAATAACAATACCAATAGTAATATTACAATACTACGTGATATTATTGTGTACACACGTCAACACAGCGCCCACAGGTTCATACGTTTCGTATATCGTATCGCGTAAACTAAACATCTTCTACGCAGTAATGCGCGGTTTTTAATTTTTTCGTTTTGCCACGACGTTACGTTCGGCGCGCGACCACGATAATAATATTATTGTTCGAACGATAATAATAATAATAATAATAATATTTTTTGTTTCTCTCCGCCTCATTACGACGTCTACTAACCGCTGGGACTGCGGCGCACGATACAAACATTAGAAACGATAATCTCTCACCGAAAACACCGCCCCGGTCGCGTATTTTGCAAATGTAGGTACGCTCAGAACCGGGTTGCTCTGATTGGTCCAATTTGAATTACCGCTATTATCAATTATAATTATTATTATCAATCGGAATATTCGAGTACAACCTACATCTGAGGCTAGAAGAAGAGGAATATAATATAAAGGTAATCATCGGATTGGTCCTGGTAGACCACCTACAGAAAAGAGTACTGCAGGAAGAAATTCTCTTTTGAATAAAAATGTAGAAAAAAGTGATTGAACGTAAACATAACTTAGTACAAAGTATCACTAATTTAGCAAACGCTAAATGTCATTAGACAAACAAATTTAATAAATATTCAATATATATTTCAATTTCATGTTCACCTACTTATAATTTTTTATTTGAAATATAAAATAAAATGCTAATATCAAGTTTTATATTTTTGATAATTTGTTAATAATTTATTGAACTTTTAAAGTGAGTATATAATATATTATGTACATTATTGTATTCCATTGTAAGAATAGGCCCCTTTTTTGGGGGATAATGAGATTATATAAATCGACTATGATGTTAAAAAATTAAATGTTAGTACCTAATAATATTCTAAAATAAAATTATTAATTAAACATTAACCATAATATATGATAATAGTATGTATTGAAAAGCGAATTACTATATATTTTCACATTATGTTCTCTGTTTATCTTTTTATATTATTCAATTATTATAATATAAGTTAATTTAGTTCGTAAATAATACTAGTAGTCTAATAATTGTCATTGAAGCCGAATTCGTAGAACGTTCTTCTTGCTATGCTATAGCAGTAATTAAAAAGTGATGTAATTAGGAGAGTTTTCTGTCCATAAACGTGTTAGTACCTAGTAATATTATAAAATAAAATTATTAATTAAGTTAAACATTTACCATATTTACCATATTTATCGGCGGTCGTCCTTTTTAATAATAAATAAAATTGCTATTATTATTGTTATATTAGCGGCAATTCTTATCATTAATGGTGATAATAAAATAATCATAATAATAATAATAATAATAATAATAATAATAATAATAATAATAATAATAATAGTGGCAATTCAAATTGGACCAATCAGAGCAACCCGGTTCTGAGCGTACCTACATTTGCAAAATACGCGCCCCGGTCGTCGGGGCGAAGAGAAAACAAACAATTATTATCGAGTAGCCACGGACGTCATAATCCGACGATGACGACGACGTCGTAGTGTCCGTTCGCCGCGCGGCCGCGTTTCCACAGCCGCGGCGACGGTGATACCCGTGCGAATCCGGTAGTCTCTGGGTTTCCCCGTCGGACGTACCACCGCCGACGACGCGCTCGGCAACGGTAAACAAAAACACATTTATCACGAATACCGGAGACGGACTGGAAGAAAGTGCTCAATTACGCGCGGTTAGGTCGGGGTTTTTTTCACGTTCCCATACATACACACACACACACACACACACACCAGGCGCGGATCCAGAGGGTGGGCCGGGTGGGCCTGGGCCCACCCAAAATTTTCTACGATCACGATTTTGGTTTTTGAAATTGTTATCAAATGTTTGAAAATACTTAATACTTTATCTAATAGAGTAATTATCGTGTAGAAGAGTAAGAAAACAACAGTTTATCTACCTCCTGAAATGGGTATCATGTAATTTTTCCATGTGAAAAATTTATTTTTATTTATAAACGTCGATTGTATTTTGTTACCGAATCAAATTCTATGGCAGTGTACACCTCCATCAAAGGCTTGGGAGCATTGTTTTTAGAGTTGGATGAAATATACAGACGAATCTTAGTCATTCCGATTTCAAGTGCTACAGCTGAAAGAAGTTTTTCGACCCCGAAAAGAATACAAACCTCCAACGGGTCAACAATGACCAGCAAACGCTTACATAACCTAGGTCTGCCATATATTGAACGAAAAAAAAGTGAAGATTCAATGAAAAATCCCGAGGAAATTCAAAATGAGTTTGCATGTGACAAGATAAGAAGATTGCATTTTTCATTTTAACTTTATTTCGATACTAAAAACTGAATAAAAATTATTCTGTAGTTGATTTAATGAAAATAACAATTTTTAATTTTACTGTATTAACTTTTGCGATTCAATGTATGGGCCCACTCAAAAAAATATTCCTAGATCCGCGCCTGACACACACACACACACACACACACACACACACACACACACACACACACACTTACGTACTCACACACACGGACACGCATACATATTATATTGTATACTCGTGTTTTCCAATTTCCCATCAACACGTTCCGACGGTTATTGCACGCGCGCTCAGTATTCGATCGAACTGCGGACGTTTCTTTCTTATTTGGATTTTCAGTGAAGCGAAGGAAGGATCATCTTATGGTTGTACAAATTTACAATGATGTTTATTATTTTTTTTTTTTTATCTAGAGACACTTTTTGCTCGACTTAAATTTGTCCAAAAGTTTCATCCGGCTAGTCTATAGATCGGAAATTTTACGTAGATGATACCTTGAGAGTTTATTAAGCACTAGTTTCAATATAGTTTTTCCAGGCAAGAGAATAAACAGCCTAAAATTGATCGAAAACGGTGAAATTCGCCGTAAACGACATTTTCATTAGATCGACTTTAGTAATTTCGTCATTACTCCAAATGCCATGTCGCTAGAAACATGAAATTCTCACTATTTGTGTAATTGGCGTATTACTGCATACTTTGAAAAATAGTTTCAAATAAATTTGACGAATTTTGGGCTAAAATTAGAAATTTGAAAATACTTTGTTTTTTTCTAATTGTATCCCTAATGAAGTTTTAAATATTTGACAAAAACTTTTGAAAAGTTAACATGTTTTTACTCGTACACTTCTTTAAAGATTCTGAAAAAATTTCAAAAATTGTGATTTAGGTTTTTTTTTCATAGGCGTTTAGGTAAATTGTTATATGGTTTTTACGTAATACACTATTTTTACGTTACTTTTCAACGTTAATAATTTATTTGAAAGATTGTGCCGAAACGGTATATTTCAATTCTAAAGCTTTGCTCCATAAATATATAATATGATCTATCATTTCTTTAAAATTCAATACAACTATTCTGATTGACTCGACTAAGAAGCGAAGAATACCGCATGAGGCGGAGAACGTACTTTCTTATTTTTATTATTATTATTATTATCATCATTACTTTTATTATTATTATTATTATTATTGTTGTTATTCTCATTACTTTTATTAGTATTATTGTTATTATCATACAATGTTGATTTTGTCCAGAGGCTTGGTATTAATGGTCACTGTATTTGACGCCGGTACAATACAGCCGGGCATATCGCTGCTCTACGCGTTGACATCGGTCGGATAACTTAGATGCCACGTCCGTGTTGAGAATCATCGGCCCGGACTGTTTTTTTCAGTGGTCCGTTCGTAGTATGGCCTATATGAACAAAGCGAACATGGAATAATTTATTCGGTCGTTATACGGCGTTAGGCAACCTTAACCTTCTGTTCGAACAACGACTCACGACTTCCATGCGAGATCGGATGACGTTTTTATTTATAGAACTGTACGTTGTCGAACGAAAACAGTAATTTATATGTTTCGGCAACCTTTAATTTGTTTTTTTTTTATTTCAGTTATTGCGTTATACTAGTATCATCTGTTTTGTTTACTTCTTATTTTCAAATCGAAAAATCGACGGAAAATACTTAGCAGCCGTCGTGAGATAAAAAAATACCCAGGAGATTATCTGTTAATTCGACTTCCGAAGCGTACGATAAACTGGAAAAACTGCATTGTTTCAACTACACGTTTAGATTTAAATAAAAATATTCTCATTTGAAAATGATTGAGAAATGGTTTTAAACATGATGCAATAGTAAATGTATAATAAAATTCTTATATCGTAGGTTATTAATAGAAAAATGTGTTTTTTTATATAAATAAAGGAGTGATTTTATCAACGCTAAATAATTTTGTTGTTTTCACGATGACCGTCCGTCGCGGAACATTTGAACATGTGTTATTATTATCTGATCGACAATGCAAGTGCAGTGTGATGTACAAAAGAACAGTACCTACGCAGCGAGTATGAAATAAATTAATATTAGACGGAATAACTTGGAAAACCGTAAAAAAATAAATAAACACTCGTGTAATAATATACTATTATAAGTATCCATGAGCAAATCGAAATAAAATCGATTGTCGATTTTTTTTTTGAGAATTTTCAAAATAAGGCAATCATGAAAAATGATGTTTACGAACCGTTCCTCTAAGTGCAATGTAACTTCACGTCGAACACTCATAATCGGTAAATAATGAAAAAGATAAAAATTCCTTTTTTTTCTTATGTATAAGATTATGCATTTTTTAGAAAAGTGTAATATGCAATATACATGCGATTTCAATCATAAATCCCATGTTTGATGTTTAACTGTAATTGAATAACGTTGATAAAAAGATCGATTTAAGAAGAAAACAGATTTGTTTTTGTGTACCATTATTTATTGCAATCGCATTGTAAAAATTACACAGTGAAATCTATAATAAGTTACCATCACAAATTTTGTAACCTTGAAGTATCAAATGAAATTCAGAGGGATATAATTCGTAGATAATTATGAACAGAAATAAAAAAATGTATCCGATGTAATCAATGTTAATAAAAAAAAAAAAAAATAAACAACAACACATTTATTACCTGTTTGCTCTTGAAGTTAAAATATATTCGAAAGTTAATTATATGTTTTTCGATATTGCTACACTGAAAGAAATTCATACATGAAAACAAAAAAAATATACATTGTTTTAACAATATCCTTGTCACTCCTGAGCCGACTAAACATTTGTTATATCTACATGGTTATAATTGTAAAAAGCCGATAAGATAATGGTGGTGGAAGTTCGTCGTTCGTCGCTTCGCTCCTCGGACAAGATAATGGTGAGGAGTGTATAGCACTTTCTATCATGGGATCACCTGGTTTACGATAGTTTAGTTGTATGGTACTTTACATTTGAATGCAATGATAAATCATTGTAAGTTAAGTACAGGATACAGTAGTTGGGTGGGATACACGAGATGCATTGCTAGATTAGGCATTATTGGATAGATTTTGGAATTATTTTATATTATAAAAAAAAAAACGATTCTGAACGAAGATGAAGATGTCAGCCTTAAATTGTAATATATATTTTATTTTAATATCCTAGATTGGGTTAAATTTACATTTGTCTATTCATGTGACTTCTGCTCGTGAGCATTGGACAAACCAGGATGTGCATAGATAGGGCGTAGGTAAATACCATATTATTTGCCTAAATGCACTATCGTGACGGTACCACCCGACCCCGCCGTCCATATATGCTGAATGCTCCGTGGCTACGTCTATTTAAATATTAATAATTAATAATAATATATAAAATCCGCATGTTTATGGAACTGATACACACATTAAAATAACTGGAAATTGGAAGTTAGTAACGTTCTATTCAACCATGTAAAGGTACGTTATACACCTTGTGTTTACAATCTACCAATATTTTGTATAGAACAGCTGTCAGCTACTGATTATATTATAATAAACTTAATCTATTTAATTATCTTTATCAGCTGTGATATTACATAATATTTTCATTTCTTATCTTTGAATACAAAAATTTTTATACATTTTCAACTACAAAATAATTTGCAAATATTCGTGATTTTGACAAATTTTGTCGATTTTTGAACTTCAACTGCTTATAAAAAAAAATTGTGCCTATGTATTTGAATAATTTTTGAATCACTCTTAGATCAACTTATTCAAAACCTTCTATTAAATTTTCAAGCGATTTGGTAGGGCCAAAAAATTGTTATCGACTTTTATAAAAAAAAATCTAAGAAAAATCGAATTATTCAAATGCCTATAAATAGCTAAAAAATAAACGAAATATTTTGAAAATACAACTATGTAAAGAAAATGCCTATTTAAACATTTTGTAAAAGTTTTAAGTTTCTACGACCTATACTTTTTGAATAAGAACAAATATCAAAAATCAATGATGCCTAAATTGTTATTTTACGCGATTATGTGAAAAAATTGTAATTTCAAACACTCATAAAAATTTTTGATTTTATTCCAGTGCAAATTTTTTTACAGATAATTGAAGGAAAACGTATGTCAAACTTTGTACCGAATTTACAATTCTTAGTTTTGAATACTTAAAATTTTATGAATTTTCAACTGCAAAATAACTTCAAATTTTCGAGATTTTCTACACATTTCGTAAAAATATGAACTTTTTATGCTTATAAAAAAAAATTGTGACTCACGATTTTTGATTTTTTTTAATAGCAATAAGTACTTCTAATGAGGAACCTTGTACTAAATTTTCAAAGTTTTATGGCCAACCAAATTTTTTTTATCCACATTTCAGAAAAAAATAAGTTCAAATTTTCGCGATTTTTCAATATTTCATAAAAATTTAAACTTTTTATGCTTATAAAAAAAAAGGTGTGCATTTCGCTTTGAATTTTTTTTTTATACCGATAAGTACTTCTTATGAGAAACTTTATATTAAATTTTCAAGATTTTTTGTCCAGCCAAATTTTTTTTATCCACTTTTCAGAAAAAAAAACTAAGAAAAGTCAAAAATTTAAATTGTCTATAAAAAGCTCAAAAAAAGTCAAAAGTGTTCAAAATTTTACCACGTATAGATGATTTCAATATACACATTTGGTGAAAGTTTCAAGTCTCTATAATATGTTTGAAGTAAAAAGTTATTTATCGCATGAATTTTTGATTTCGTAAAGATTACAGCTTCAGAAGTTCGTTAAAATTTTTTGATTGAACCGATCGCGATATTTTAATACTTTTTGCAAGTAAAACTTGTGCAAAACAACTGAGTAAAGAAAACGCCAATTTAAACATTTGGTGAAAGTTTCAATTTTTTTCGACTTATACTTTTTGAATTAGAACAAATATCAAAAATTGTTGAAGGCTAAATTGTTATTTTACGCAATTATGTAAAAATTTTAATTTCAAACGCTCTTAAAAATTTTTGATATTGTTCCAGTAGACATTTTTTTGCACAGAATTGTAGGAAAACTTACGGACAACTTGGTACCAAATTTTCAATTCTTAACTTTGAATACTTAAAATTTTATGAATTTTCAACTACAAAATAACTTCAAATTTTCGCGATTTTTTACACATTTCGTAAAAATGTGAACTTTCTACGCATATAAAAAAAATTGTGACAAACGATTTCTGATTTTTTTTAATGACGATAAGTACAACTTATGAGGAACCTTGTATTAAATTTTCAAGATTTTTTGGCCAGCCAAATTTTTTTTATCCACGTTTCAGAAAAAAAACTAAGAAAAGTTCAACATTTCAACTGTCTATAAAAAGTTCAAAAAAGTCAAAAATTGTACCACATATAGGTGTTTTCAATATAAACATTTGGTGAAAATTTCAGGTTTCTACATCTTTTGGTTTTTGAGTAACGGCTAAATAAAAAAATTGATTTCGTCGAAAATGGGTTTTGCACAAAAAGTACCGGTTTTTTTAATACAATTTAATTAATTAATAACAATGAATTACCCTCGTATTTTTTACAATTATGGTAAGCCGAACTTATGGCCAACCTTGTATTAAAATTTCAATTGTTACCTTCTAATAAAAAATTTTTATGAATTTTTACCTACAAAATACATAGCAAATATACATGATTTTGACGAATTTTGTAAATATTAGCACTTATAAACGCTTATAAAAAAATTTTGTGCCTATGTATTTTTATAATTTTTGAATGGGAGTTAGAACAACTTATGTGGACCCTTCTATTAAATTTTCAAGTATTTCGTATGAGCTACATTTTTTTTATCAACATTTATAAAAAAAAAAATAAAAAAAATCGAATATTTCAAATGCCTATAAATTGATTAAAAATGAGTGAAATCTTTTGAAAATAAAATTATATAAAGAAAATGCCAATATAAACAACTGATAAAATTTTCAAGTTTCTACAACTTATACTTTTTGAAAAAAACACAAATAGCAAAAATCGTTTGAGGCTAAACCGTTGTTTAACGTGTTTTTGTAAAAATTTAAATTTCAAACACTCATAAAATTTTTTTGTCTGAATCCGGTAGAGTTTTTTTTGCAGATAATTGAAGAAAAACTAATGAAAAACCTTGTACCAAATTTTCAAAACTTAGTTATAAAAGAAAAAAATTTTACGATTTTTCAACAACAAAATTATTTGCAAATTTTCGCAATTTTTACATATTTCGTATAAATTGGAACTTTGAGCACTTATAAAAAAAAATTGTGACTTACGATTTTGGATTTTTTTTTATCAGTTATGGAACAACTTATAAGAAACCTTGTATTAAATTTTCAAGATTTTCTGGCAAAAAAAAAAAATTTTATCGTTATTTTAAAAAAAAATACTTAAAAAAATTGAAAATTTCAATTGTCTATAATTAGCTCAATAAAAGTCAAAATACTTTGAAAATTTAACGGTGTATAGAGAACGCTAATCTAAACATTTGGTGAAAATTTCAAGTATTTACATCGATTAGTGTTTGAGTTATAGCAAAATAAAAAATTTGATTTTGTCGAAAACTGGTTTTGCGTAAAATATACCGTTTTTCCCTCATTTTTTAAGGGTTTTTCCCGGCGCGTTAAAAAAATATTGAAAATTTTTAACTTTTGACCCCCCAAAGTACCAACTAGATTCAATTTCCTTTCAGAAAAGTTGCTCTATAAGGCAATCGAAGCATTTTTACTGCCCCAAAGCGTGTCGACAGACACAAAAAAAAAAAAAAAAAAAACACACACATCATTGTAAAATCAATACATTCTTCACTCCGTTCAGAATCTAAAAATAAGAGTTTATTATAAGTAACAAAAACTATGTAAATATAACAATAATTTTGTTGTTTTCAGCTTAAAAGTAGTTGTTACTTTAACACAGAAAATAGTTACTTTGAAATGTAAAATTGTTCCTGTTACAAAGAAAATTGTTATTTATAATTATTATTTGTTAAACTTTTTAGCAATATCTTTGTTGGTTTAACAAGTATAGCAGGGCTTATTCTAAAGCGCAGTTGGGCTTATTTTGCGTAGTTGGAAAAGTCAGATACGCACTTGATAATCGAATTTTGTGCAGTTGACTTAAGTAACTTTAGTCAGTTGAAATAAAAAACTCTAGGTTTTTTTTGAATTAGTGCCAACTACTCCTAAATACTAAAATTTATAAACGCTTTAAATTAAAAAATAATTTTGTTTTTCACATAAATAAATAATAGGTATAAGTCTCAAATCGTTAGATATGGAATATACAGACATACTGGAACATGATAAAATAGAGGACCTACGCCAGATGTCTTTGTCTAAGCTTGTTCAGCATTTATCTGGATCTGATGAGTACAAAAATCTAAATAGACATTTTGCTTTCTCGCTGCCAAACCTCACAGTGCTGACGTTGAACGTTTAATCAGTTAGAGTAATATTCTTAAATCAATGAATCGTCAATGTTTGCAAGTAGAAACTGAAAATGAATATCTATTTATTCATTTTAAAATGCCACCTCTACGAAATTTGGACCCAAGACAATCAGTACAGATATGGCTAAAACAAAATTCACGTCACGTTAAGGATACACCAAAAGCTAAGGAACAAGAATGGTATCATGGTATATTTGAGGAAAAGTCAAAAAGAAAGTCTGAACAAGAACATGGTGAAATTTCAAATAAAAGAAGACAATTTTAAAATAAAAATACAATTATGTTTTTATACCTGTGTGACTGTGTTAATTAAAATGAAATATTATTTTAAATTAATAACCTAACGCCGGCCCTGGTGGGAATGGACCTTTATTCTTTGCAATTGACAAATACATAGATACATATCTACACCGTCGTCGTACCGGTTAAAACCAGGAAAAATGCCAAAAATAGATCGGGATGTCGATATTATTAGGTATTAATTATTTCAATTTTCATAGAATTAACATATAATTTGTTAAAACTATACTTTATTGTTATTGTTCAAGATGAATGATAATTTTACAACATTGTATATTGAATTAACAACTTACTATTGTTAGTTTAACATGATGGGTTAACCCATCAACGACTAACGGTTCCATAAGGAACCAAATCATATTTTTGAACACAATTTAACATGTAATTTCAACAAATTATTATTGAACACTACAACGAAATATGAATTGTTGAAAATACATTTCACTATCAAAATAACAATTCAGATATAGTTGATTTAACACTGAAATTGTTAAATACAAAATAAATTCATTAAATTGAACATGATATTTTTATTTCAACAACGTATTTGTTATTTTATCAAATTGAACAAAGATGTCTTTTACAACATCACTTTGTTAATTTTACTCAAAATATTTCTTTCAGTGTACTAACTCGTATTACGTACGTATAATACACGTAGTGAATAACGTATAGTACATAATATTATTATGAGTAAAGACCGGATTTATATGTTTTTACATATCGTTACTGGGTCTATGCAGTCTTATGAGAGTAAAAAATGTGGACGATTCGTTCAATTCTGAATGCGTAGAAAAAAGTTTTTTTTGCATATTTGAGAATATTTCATGGGTTAGAGAATATTTAACCCATTTAGCATATTTATATTAAATATTCTCTATGAATATCCACTATGGAAGTGGTGATTTTTTGAATTACGAGTTTATCGGAGTGCTGCAGTTTGGGAAATGTGCAAACGTATCAGCACGGAAAATGCTCGAAACGCTATTTTTTCCGACATTTTTGTTTCTCTATCGTCCGTTCGCAGCGTTGCACGCTGCTCCGGTGGCGGACAGCCTTTGCGTTGTACGTCCTGTATCTTCGGTCGTAATCGCTGGTTGAACAGTGCATGAACGTGGTACTGGGGGTAACGCCGTCACACTTCTTTTGGGGCGTTTTCCCTTTTACTTGGTAGCGGTTGTGCCGATGTTATTCGTACTGTCCAATACTTCAGTAGACAACTGCCACAAATCAAACGTGACAAGATATCGTTAAAAATGTAAAAATAATCATTGAATAAAAATTATTATTCTAAGAAGAGTTATCGATGGGTTAAATATGAAAATTGAAAGTGTTTGTGAAATTTGATACTCAACCGTGCTAATGAGAATAAGTTAAAGGCGAATTCGAAGTGATTTTATACTTACAAAAACGAATTCTCATTACAATTTTTTATGGTATAAGGTATTACGATCCACTCAAGTCAAGTGATGTCATTGGAAAACTGTGTAGTAGAAATAGAAAATTCAGTGTTACTTATGAACTGTGACCAAACATATCTACATAGAGTGACATATTTAGGTGGCCTATTTGTAATGAATTCCAGCAATACCAAAGTTTTAATTTTATAAAATTGTATGACCTCTTTATAAATGCATACCAACTCTGGCCACATGATGTCGATGAATAAATGTATAAACTGCACTCAGTTATTTGCCATAATGGTGTCATTTACGTTATAGTTTCACAGCAACATTAAAAATTCATTTTCATATATTAAATATAAATATAATATCCAAAATTTAAAATTCAGACAATAAAATATAAATAATTAATACAATTCCATGCCTTCTCGTTTTACACTCAATCAAAATAAAAATATAGGTTAACCATTTTTAAATGTTTAATAAAAAACGAGTGGTATCCCAACTAAAACACTCCTTGTAAAAACGTCGCCAGATAAAAAAATAAAAATGTAACTACGTTAGAAAATTGGTATTATATTGTTTAATAAATATTAAAAAATATAATACCAATTTTCTAAATATTAATATTTATTCTTAACCACCAAGACAAGTAAAATTATTTGTATTAAATAAATATATTTCAATAAATGCAATTATAAATTTTTCTATTAACCAAAAAACAACAATGTTTTGGTTGAAAAAAATAAATAATACACGAATTAATAATCGGGTTATAAATAACTATAGTAACTAGTAGACAATTTGATTTAGAAGAATCGTTTATTTATAATATTTATTAAAAAATTTTTTTTACGAAATACGAAATATAAATTTAAATAATTATT
Source organism: Therioaphis trifolii (assembly GCA_027580255.1). Taxonomy (NCBI): domain Eukaryota; kingdom Metazoa; phylum Arthropoda; class Insecta; order Hemiptera; family Aphididae; genus Therioaphis; species Therioaphis trifolii. The sequence goes on along the minus strand of CM050409.1, from coordinate 29,683,342 downwards.
TTAACAAAATGGACAGCACTGGTAAGACGATAATCAAATGTATAGCAATAACAATGATATCTATTGTCAGTTTAAGTAAGTACAAAAGAAATTTGTATCATATAATATCTTAGAAAGGATTATCCGTAAGTAGCATATCGGTATGTCATATTGGTGGGTGATTCGCGAAATCGAACTCGTTTACTTCTCTCGTGGCGCGGAGTATAGTTGTATTTTTCTTCTTTTTTCGGATGCTCGTTCTTTCCAATCAGATCCTCCGACTAAGGTACTTACATCTTTTTTAACCAGATCTTCCCATCTCATACGAGGTCTTCCCAACTGGATCTTTCTCTAACACTATACGTAGCAAGGGGTTCTGACTGCGCCAAGCATAACCAGCCCACTTTAGTCTTCTACTCCTTATTGTGTCTAGTATATTTGGCTTCTGGAAAAGTAGTCCTAGTTCATTATTCGTTCTTATCCTCCACTCGTTGTGTTCGAACTTGCCGCGCAATTGTGCCATTTGAACTTCGCGCCATCTTGTTACTGAGCTTTTAACAGCTGAGAAGTCTTTTTCCAACGGTCGAGTGTGGTGGATGTCCGTGCCCGCTCCCGTGTTTTGTTCGCGTGGCGTCTCATGACCACGCGGTTTGATCGCGAGTGTTTTAAAAGGGAGTCACGGACCTGATTGGCGAACAAAACAATATACTCCGTTTTAGTTTCGTTTATCTGTAGTCGTACTTTCGCTGCTATTCTTTGTAGACGGTCGAATAGTGATTTCAGCGCGTTTGGTGATTCTTCCATTAATAATAAATCGTCCGCGTACGCCAATAGGCCTATTGATGAGTCCTTCGTCTTCACCCCTTCGTCGAGTCCAACGTTCATTGCTCTAATAACTTTCTCCAACACTATATTAAATAACACCGGTGACATTTGAGTCGCCCTGTCTCAGACCTGACTTTACTAATATTGGCTCCGTTTGGCTGGGTTAACTGTAGCTTGAAGTATCTGCCCGAGGTTTTGCACTTCCCTTGTACAATAGTACCAGCCTCGCTACCAATTGGGAGATTACATACGAAAGATAGTATCGAACGCTCTGAAACCAGGCTAAGCATAAATAAACAGGATTTTAGGGGTTCTTAGATTCAGTACGTGCCATTCGCAATTATATTTGTATGATGAAAAAGATACATTGTCACGTGCACTATATAGTTGAAAGTAATGTATTATTCTTACGATTGTGTTGAAACAGGTGTGTGTAAGAGTACGAATATTGGCGATGACTCTTATAATTTATACATCAAGAATGTACCTTATCCACTACAAATATTGATACAATGGAGTGTGCCTTTGGCAATCATTTTTAAATTTTATTTATTCATGGGGTATTCATATGCCAAAGATTTAATGAAATTTCACACTGCGATCATGGAGTACCTGATCGAATGGAATAGGTGAGTTTATACATGTTTGTTATTACTTAAGTAAGACGGGAGATTTTAAAATTTTTTTTTTTGATGTGAAAACATCTTATACGGCGTTCAGTCCTTTCCGTTTGGGCAGTGAAATTTTCGAGCGGTACCTTTTTCGCGTAACCACGGTATAGAAGATAAGGAGTAATATTTAGGCAATTCACATAACATGAACATTTGGGCTATGTCTATGTGTGAGTAGTAAATGAACATTAGTGTGTGTCCATTATCGCGTGCAGTATTACGAATTCCCAGAACTACGTATAATAAAAATGCTATAGCGTTATCTTTTACTTCAATTTTTAGAATATTATTGGCAATTTTATATTTATATAATTACCTGATCACCGCAGTTATTATGTATATCACATTTTTTATTCTGTAAATTTTGCAATCGATGTTTTTTAATTTTAGGTGCACTTAACTTACGTCTAGCTTTTCTCCCATAACGCCAATCTTTACCCATTTTGTAAAAAAAAATTGAAAAAAACACAAAACTTACAGACAACCTTACTGATCGGCGTGTTGTGTTGAAATCAAATAATTCATAAATAGGTAGTATTATTATACTTCGTATTTAAATATATGTGGGACGTGGGTTGTATTAAATTTGGAAAAATAATTATTATTACCGCCTATTATTAATGTCGTCCATTAGTAATGTTCTATACCTATCCAATAATCCTTATCGGCTAATTGTTTCCGACTTTCCGAGCCGTCGCCGAAACAAACTCTCGCACGCGCAGGCACATGTCAATACTTTACGAAAAATGAAATATATTCATGTTTGCAATGCTATAAAAACTACTAAAAGCGGTAGTAAATTAAACATACAGTCCGATTGTAATTTTGAAAAAATGGTTGAATTTATAAACTTCAGGACTATGCTCTTTAGGAATCACTTTTAGATTCTGAGTGAAGCGAAGGATCTCATGGTTTTACAATGATGTTTATTTTTTTTTTTTTTCTGTAAACACTTTTTCGTATAGAAATCCTTGTCCAAAAGTTTCGTCCAGCAACATTTTTAGATTCTAAATTGAACTGAGATGGTACTTTAAAGAGGTCATTTTTCCAAAATCTCCATAATTTTTCCAGTAATCAAGAATAACGATCGAAAAACTGAGTAAAAACGGTAAAATCGGTAAAAATCCGCCGTAAACGAGATTTTCACTGTTCAGATTTTAGGTATTTAGTCATAAATCGAAAAGTATTGAAGCTAGAAACTTGAAAACTTTATCCAATATCAAATAAATAATTTTTTATATTGGACAACATTTTCAGAATAATTATAGCACATTTGACTTAAATATAAAACTTTTAATTTACCAAATTGTTTGAAAGTTTTTATGTAATATAATTTTAAATATTTGACAAAAAGTTCTGAAAATTTAATATGACCTTACTCATATACCTACCTAATTATCCTAACAAAATTCAAAAATTGTTAGTCAGGATTTTTATTTATACACACTTTAATAAATTATTATAAGATTTTTTTCGATATTGTCTGATTTCTTTTAAGTTTATTTCTAATGAGTTATAATTGTTATAACAATAGAAGTTTAAATGAGTTATATATAATTGAATATTTTATGAGGTTTTAATTACAAAAAAACTCACCAAAAATTATACAAATAACCGTAAAATACGTAAACAGTATTTAAATAATAATATATTATATTACACTGAAACTTTGTTCAGAATCGTTTTATACTAAAGAAATGAGTCATCATTTCTTTAAAACTTAATACATTCATCACCAATATCTTGTCCGAGGACCGAAGGGACGAAGGACGAACTTGTACCACCATCATCTCACTTACCAGTTTTTTTTTTAAATTTATTTTGATGGTTCGATTGAAAATTTGTATCTTATAACATTTTTAATATTTGTTAAAAAGCTCTGAAATATTAAAATGACCTTATTTAAATAACTATACTTTCTTAAATATTCTAAAAAATAATTTGAATATCGTTGTCAGAATTTCTTTTAATACATGTTTTAATAAGTTAATATAAATTCGTATACGAAAATATTGGCTATTTTTACGTTAATTTTCTGCTTAAAATCTGTTTAAAACTTTTTTGGTGTATCTGATCACAATAAAACTTGGAACATAGATATAAAAACATTTTTCGAATCTTTTGGTGACACAAAATTTCTTATGAGTTATAATTGTAATAACAATTGAAGTTTAAATGAGTTATATCTAATTGAATATTTTTTGAGGGTTTAAATACAAAAAAACTCACTAAAAATTATACAAATAACCGTAAAATACGTAAACAGTATTTAAATAATAATATATTATATTACACTGAAGAATCATTTTATACTAAAGAAATGAGTCATCATTTCTTTAAAAATTAATACATTCATTACAAATATCTTGTCCGAGGACCGAAGGGACGAAGGACGAACTTGTACCACCATCATCTCACTTACCAGCTTTTTTACTTTCATATTTTATGTTTATGAGTCATGACTTTTGATAAACTTAAGAGCGCCCTCATTCCTACATTGCCCGGGGCAGGGAGATCCGGCACTGACGACAACACTCCGAACAGATAACTTTCTCGTGAATACTCGATTCTTTACATTGCACAATCTCTGAAATAAATAAAAATCCGCGAGAACTAGAAATTAGAATCACTCCGTCAAAGATTAGTATCGCGCGTTACCACGCGAGTAAACGAGTACACTGCAATGTAGTTGTTGTGACAATGTTGAACGGCTCGTCTTATTAGTTAAGTCTCTAACGCGAAGGTCCGGCAAACCCGCGGCCCGCGAAGCAATTTTTTATGGTCATCCGCATGATTATCATTCTGTCCAATCTGTTGTATGTTTCAATAATATTTTTCAAATAAATTTTCGAATAATTTTATTCGATAGACTCAATAAATTAAAAACCCAAAAGTAATTAATCGATAAAAAAAGTATTTCTGTCGTTTTAAAACACTAACATCAAACATTTTTACAGGCGACAATATCCGTTATTACCAATCCATAATAATCACTACGTAATTAATGCACGCCAAGAACCTGCAACGCAACGAGTACGGAGTGTTAATGTACAACGAAACTTGATTGAACGTATTAGTGAATCAAATCACATTTCAATACCTATGCCGTTCTAAAGTGACTCAATGCGTGCTCAAAACGCATTTAAATTTGGAGATAAGTATACCGTATATTTTATTTAACGGATAGGTTTTAATGTTTTAAATCGAAATCGAGTAGGCATGCTTATAAAAAGCATTTTTCACATTTTAATTTTCCTTATTAGGCTAAAATTTTAAGATATTCAGGCGTTTTAAGTTAGTAATGGCGAGAGGTAAGAGTCCTCGCTAAGCCATTCAGCCACTTCTTCACTGCTCATAACTGAATATGGTTAGGGGAGAGCGGGGGTAAGTTGACGCTGTTAAGGTTTAATGAACTATTTTTCCAAAAGTATTAATTTTTAAGACCTAAATTTGGTACACATATTAATAATGATACTTAGAATCATTATAAAAAATTTGATGACTTAAATTAACATGTTTTGGATGTTTTTTAGTTTTTTTTTCTGATTTGGGCATCTTGCCCCGTGTCAGGGGTAAATTGATTTTGTACTGGGGCAAGTTGGCCTTTATTATTTCAAAGTTTAATTTTTGACTTTAAAATGTATAATAATTCATAAAACAAGTTAGGCAGATAAAAAACAACTCACTTATATAATATAAACAAATTAAACTTATTTAACATTTCTTTTAAAATACCAAAAATTAATTTCTTAATGATCACAAACAATAAATATTAAATAATAATCACTTTTAAGTCAATTTCAATAAAAATAAAAAATAAAAAACAACTTGTATAAATATAATTAGAAATATTTAGTAGATAACAGTTAAAATATAACACTTAATCACTCTTAAGTAAATTTAAATAAAATAAAAATAAAAAACAACTTCTATATAATATAATTAGAAATATTTAGTAGATAACTCTTAAAATATAATACTTAATCAGTAATCACTCTTAATTCAATTTAAATAAAATAAAATAAAAAACAACTTGTATATAATATTAATATAATTAGGAATACCTTTAGTAGGAAACAGTTAAAATATAGGTAATAACCACTCTTTGGTAAATTTAAATAAAAATAATAAAATCAACTTGTATATAATATAATTATAAATATTTAGTAGGTAACAGTTAAAATTTAAAAACAATCTAGGTAACTACTTACAAAACTCTCATGTAAAGTTTGAATAGTCATCTCGACCTGCACACATTTCGTGACCACATCTTGAACATTTGATACAACATACCCATTTTTCCCCATTCACATAATTTTTGTATGGTTCTGTACAGTACATGCATTCTTCTTCTCCAGAATCTTCATCATCTGTATTGACATAAGGGGGTTCTTCATCAGATATTGATTAGGTAGAGATTTTCTGGGATACACACTTGGTTTTGAATAATTTTTTTCTAACCACATTTTTTTCTTAGAAGCTTTTTACTGTTCAATTGTTTTTTTATCATTCTTAATTTTTTTCTTTGATTTTTGCTTGAACTAAATCTTCTTTTAATTTTTTCTTCTGCTCTAAATGCATTTTGACTGGAGAACTTGTTAAAACCATAGATGAAAATGTACTTCTAACTCTTTTATTTACTTTACTAGGCGCTAAAGGAAGTTCTGGAAGCTTAAATGTGGCAGTTGGTGATACAATATTTGGTACAATATTATTGTCAAAATTTGAACTTCCATCTATAAAAACTGTATTTAAAGTTTTCAATGTTTGGTAAAATTTGATTATTTTGGGGGGTTTGATTATCTATATAATCTGTATTATCCGATAAAATTGTATTTCATTCATTTAAAGATGTATTAGTAGTAACCGCTGCTGCATACTCTTCATCGGGAAAAATTTGAGCATTGAAAGGATCAATCCCACATGCTTTAAACCCACTGATTGCGTTTCCAAGAGTAGCAGCTTGAGTATATGCTTCATTAAATAATTTGCCAATAGTTGCTTTTGATATGACACAACCAGGATTATTAACCCTGTAATTGTCACAAGCTTGGTTATTAAATGTTTTAAGGGGTCCAAAAATGATACATCAAGAGGCTGTAATCTATGTGTTGTGTGTGGAGGGAATCCCAACATAGTTATATAATTAATTCTACAAAAAGATATAGCTTCTAATGAAACATGAGATGCATGATTATCAAGTATCAACAGTATTGGAATATCAATATCATTACTTGGTTTACCATGTTTAATGAAATGTTCTAAATAAAATAAAAAATTATCATTTGTCATCCAGCCGCTTTCATGTGCAATTCCGTGACTTCCAGGTGGACAAATATATTCACTAAATCAGGACGTAAATGTTTACGTGGAAATATAAAAAATGGTGGCACATAATTACCCATTGCGTTAATTGCACATACAACTGTAATACTTTTACCGCGTTCAGCTGATACAACTTTTGCAACTCGTTTCACACCTATAGGTGATATCACCTTAGGTTGTTTATTAGGGACTGTTGATAACCCGGATTCATCAACATTGAAAATTTGATGAGGTTGATAATGTTTTTCCAATCGAATTTCTCTTAAAGCATCAAAAATGACGTTTACTTTATTGAAACACATATGACGACCCACTGAAGTATCTTCAGGAGTTCTAAAGCTAAATCCAAACTCTTGCATAAATTTATAGCACCAATCTTCTACTGCCATTTTTGTATTATTGTTTAAATGGCCGTAGCCATTTTCCTCCAAAATCGAATTACCGTTTTCCCCCACAGTCCATTTTCCTCCAAAAAAAAAAAAATAATAATAATTTTGACCATTTTCCTCCAGTTTCCATTTTCCTCCAATAAATAAAATAATAAAATCGTCATTCGTTATTAGAATAAATATAACAGAAGAATAACAATAAATTAGTTAATAATAGAATATGTAAAATAATTCAGATTTTGACTTATATGCTAAGAAATATTTATAACTATCACGAATTATCAAAGGTTTTCCTCGAGAATGTTCAATAAACGTCGCTTTTTAGACATGTTAAAAATTAAAATTTGCTAAACTTTAAAACACCCTATAGGCACACTATAGGCAAAAGTAAAATGTATATACGTAAATGACCGTATGTTGTATACGTACGTATCTTTATTAGGCTTAATCAAAGTTACAATCGACTTTTATAAGCTGCGTGTGCTGTCGAACACTTGGACTAGCATTTTTCCCTAGCCGATAAGAACGCGACTAGAATTTAATCAACAGATACGCGCAAAACTTGATCCTATCCATACTCTATTTTTATAATACGAAACGCAACACTACAACACTGACTAAAATATTGGAGGAAAATAGACATAATTTTAGTCAAAAATAATGTGGAGGAAAATGGAAACCAACCTTTTTTGTTTTTGGCGGAAAATGGATAGTGAAGGAAAACGGTATCTCGTTTTTGGAGGAAAATGATCCCGCCCGTTTAAACAGTGATCAATACTGTTGGTAACTGCAAGATTATAAACCAGTTTTTATAACTGTACTTTGGTTAAACCAAATGCTCTTCTTTCAATTTCACCAATATATTTTTTCAGCGCCTCTAATTGTTCTATTGAGAATCTACTGCGAAATCTACCTCCATGAACTGGCATAGATTCCTTCTACAATTAAGAAAAATTAAATAATTTAATGTTTTTCAGTTATTACAAATTTACAAATATTTTTTACCTTTAACTTTTTCTTTATACGCAACATTGTTTCTGGTATTTCAAATTGTTTTGCACTAGCGATACATGACATTTCTTTTTGGATACAAGCATCCACTGCTTTGATCATGTTTTGACCAGACCATGACCTTTTTGTGGTCTTTTTAATATAATTTCTGACCGTTTTCAACAAAATTCAACGAATGTACAACTAGAAATATGATCAAGGTTGTTACTTATAAGTGATCAATTTAAAGTAAAGAAAACGATTATAAATGTTACAAAATTTAATTAAAAACTACTTTATATATAAATAGGTAGGTACTATAACACTCAATACAAATGTATTGAATAACATTTAGGTTGTGTTTATCCATATAAATATCTATACATGAATAAAATAAACGTATTAGGTAAAAACAATTGATAAATTAAAATAACGTGCTATTTCGTACACAATTAATAGTTCAAAATTTCACATAAGCGTTTAGTTTGGACAGATAATAAATTCGGCATCTTGCCCCAGTCAGCTTGCCCCAAACGATAATTCTATAAAAAGTATGTTTTGTTTTTATTACAACAAAACATATCTTTATTATAAAACATTCAAAAGAAAGCTAAGAATATGCATTACAAATAATAATTATGAAAACAAGTTTGAACACTTACTTCTTTTTTCGTAAATCCTTATTTTCGAACAGCACTAAGTGTGCTAATTAATATCATAACCGCCAAAAACATGATAATGGTAACAATACACGCACTTCTTATCATTAAACCTTTGGCTACCAATAACTTATAAATAATCATACCCATAGATGTGCTATGACTGTTATGAGATAATACAACCATTGATATCGTTATTTGATTTAAAAATCATATTCGTCAACTTACCCCGTGCATCAACTTACCCCGCTCTCCTATTCCTCTCTATAGGTGCTAAAATAACAAAATATTTACAAAAATTCTAAACAAATTGTTTTCTTTTAAAATACTATGTTATAAAATATAGTGTTTACTATTTGAGAGACTTAAAAAACTCAATTTTTTTTCATAAAAATATAATTCTATTATTTTTATAAAAAAAAAATGGTTTTTAACTCTTTTAAATAGTAAACACTATGTTTTGTAACATAATATTTTGAAAGAAAACAAAGTTGGGTGATCGTGCTTAAAAAATTACCATGACCTTATAAATAAAACTAAATTTGGAAAAAATCCTCTTTACATTAATATTGCATTGAGTGTTTCTTGAATATTCATATTTTATTTATTTTTAAATCGTATACACTTTATAAAATAAGCGATCTATAACATCTACCAAAAAAATGAATATTTCGAATGTAATTTTTTTTCTAGTTTCTATTTTCTAGTTTTCTCTTTTATAGTTACTTTACTGTTTTTAGTGATATCGTATTATTGGGATACCACAACTATGATATTCTTATTTCTTTTTATCTCGTTCTGGCGCATTAGAATGATTATTGGTTTTCAAATAACAACCCGACGACAGGTTATTAATCGATAATTCCATAGAATGCCCGTGTGTTTTATTTGAATGCCCGTACGGTGTAGAAAATCTCGAAGCAATGATTCGAAACGAGGAGCATTTTACACAATGTCCGAACAATGCGTAAAAAGCTCCGATTTTTCACATTGCCCGTAACATACACATTGGTACGTCGTCGTGCCGTACGGGCCTATTTCTACGGCCCCCCCGATTTGGAATTTTTGAATTGTGTTTTCGCGAATCGTTTGTGCATCGTTTGTGCACGAACGTGCACGAAACCCCGTCGTTTGTGCACAAAAACAGGGGGGGTTATCCTTAAATCAAATTCGGGGGTCCATTTCTACAGCCCCCCCCGATTTGGAATTTTTGAATTCTGTTTGGGCAGATCGTTTGTGCATCGTTTGTGCACGAATGTGCACGAAGTCCGGTCGTTTGTGCACATTTATTTCCGAAGATATCGAAAAAACAAATTCTGGTGGGTGGTTGGGGCCGTAAAAACGGCAGCCCCTTCTTCAATTTGGAATTTTTAAATTCTGTTTGGGCAAATCGTTTGTGCATCGTTTGTGCACGAAGTTCAGTCGTTTGTGCACAATTATTTCCGAATACGAGTATATCGCAAAAACATATTCTGTTGTGTGGGGGGGGGGGGGGGGTTGTCGAAACAGTACTTTCCCATTTTACAATTTTGAATTTCTGATTGTGGCTTAATTTACTACTGCAGAAGTAATTAAGTGTTTGTTCTGCACTTGACATTTAAGTAACAAACTTGTCTAAGCTGGAAAAATAACGTTGCAAATGTGTATAATATCAACACCATTTAATATTGAATCGACAGCAGTTTTCTATGTGTGTGAAGTAAAACCAATCTTCTTAGATGATGAGCCTTCAAGCTGGTACCAGTTGTTCACAGGAAAAAAAATAACTAAATAAATTTAGGTAGAAAAATTATAGTTACAACAAACTTATTTTAGTTGCATGTACTCAGTACCTACCGTAAAAAT
>CM050409.1:29585651-29672559 GCA_027580255.1 Therioaphis trifolii | reverse complement strand
TGTCATAAAGATAACTTCTTTTTGTGAGTACATTTCATTAAAATCCATTTCAATCTAAAATTGCATATTTCATTTTAATAGTAGGTGCCCACTTCAATATTTTATTATTTCAAAATATAAATCAAAATACAATGTGAGTCATTTTAGAATTGATGAATACATGAAAAACAACCATGTTGGTTGTAAACATCATTTTTCTTAAAATTTTCATTTTATAATATGCCTACATAATCGTGTACATGAATATTTTTATGATCAATTAGAACAAATTAAGTTTTACTAACCAACTGAAAACCTTGACCATCTCTAAGAGATGGAAATTCTTTAAAATAATATAGTTCTTCTTTACAAGCTATCATTTCTCCATATCTATAGTTCCTAGTATTCTTCCATTTATCAATAACTATATTCATGGGTTCGTTGTTATGTTTTAGCCAAAGTATATCATTCTCAATAACTCCTATATGAAATGTTAAAATTCAAATCTATTTCATAGGTACAAGTATACATATTAACATTCAAACCTTGATCAGCAATGTTATCAGTAGAATTTACGATACCCTCAGACATGTTTAAGACATTGTCATATTTTAATGTACGAATATCTTTTCGAACATTACAGTAACGATCCCACAACTTTCCTCGATTTGGTCTAACGTGTCCATTCTCTTTCTTGTAAGGTATAAAGTAAGTATGCACTGATTCATTTGGAAAAAGTTGAACAATATTTTGAGCAAGTTGCTGTATTGTACATATAGATAATTTTTCATTGGGATTCTTGTGTATATGGAAATCTATAATTAATTGTACTAGCTTGTTTCTCATATTATAAGTAAAAAATTGATTTTTTTGATAACTTTCATATATATGCTTCCCCTCATGGGAAGAGATCAACATTTTCTTAAGTTCTTGTGCAATAGGTTGAAGAGTAGTCGGCTAAAAATAATCAACATTTGATTAAAATTAATGAAAATAATAATAAGTTGTGAAAATGAGCTAAAAGAGAATAAAAAGTATTATAATCCCCCCCCTGCATAATAGGATATACTTAACCTTTTGATACTAAAAATTAACTACTACCTACTCAAAAATAATCATACCTCTGCATTGGTTATTTCCACATTTTTGGAATGAGTTGCTGGAATATCCTTATTATCATAAATTAATTCAATTGGAGTATTCTTTATGTCTATATCTTCAGTTAAAATATTAAAATCTAAATGTGCCTCAGACCCATTGTCACATTCCATTTTTGTTATACCTTTCTATTAAAACAAATATTTTTAATTATTCTAATATTCAAATGATAATTATTGATTTAGCTACCTCAATTTGCATGTTTTGCTTTAAAATATTAAGTTGGTAAGTAAACTTTGAACGTACTCCAATTTTTGGTATTAACTCTTTAATCATAGATTCTGTTAATTCAATCAGTGCACTTTTGTCAATTTCTTGCTCTAATTTTTAAAGTATTAAATTATTGTTTATGGAACTTATATTTATATAAATATATTACATTTTATTATAAGTAGGTACCTACATAAAAGAAATCCTGTATTATAATTTCTAATTTTTTCCAATATACTAATTTTATATTTGTACCAATTAAATACAAATTTCAGTTTATGTAAGTACCTACTAAGAATAATTTGAATTAAATTCATAGAAGGAAATTGTGGGGGCTTGAGGGGTCTAAGCCCGCTCAACATTTACAAACTCAGAAATTAGCCCATTCAAATGTAATAAGAGATCACAACTATAAATGTATAGTAATAATTTCAAATTAAAACAATTGAATAGTAAATTAAAATAATTACAATTAAAAAATATAAATTTATTACCTTGTTATATTTCAAACATAATTTTTTAATATACACATAGGTACAATAGTATTTTTATACTAAGATAATATGATTAAAATAATTAACAATGAGATTATGTGATAGTTATAATCTTTTAATTTGAAAAAAAAAATTTAAATATAACAGTAAATTAAATAAATAACTTTTAAATTTAAAATGACTTTAAAAAAAGGCATTGCCAAAACGAAAATTTTTAGAATTTTAAAAACTTTTCAATTATTAAATGATAAGTTTAGTTGATCACGATTATTAACATATAAAGATTGTGCTCTAAGTAATGTGAATTTTTCAATATGATTATATGATAATACATTTATAAATTAGGCACCTAGTCATAGATATTGAGATACACATTATTCATGTTTCTTGGGCCCACACTAACTGGAATTTTTTTGAATATGTTAGGAATTAATTTTTAAATTAGATTTGTTTCTTCGAAATTATGAAAAAAAAAGATTAATTAGTACCTTTTTTTAATTGCATTGAAATATGTTATTAATACAATTTGTATTTTTTTTTTTAAAGAAGAATTTTAGTTTAATTAGAGTGGAGTCAACAGCTGTTATAGGGGTGATGGCATAAAAAATGTAGCCCTCCAGTAATTACACCAATTTTCCACCTCTGATCAAATTAATATCCAGGTATTAAACACATTTCTTTTATGTATAAATAAAATTCATCAATACCTAGCAATCATTATTAAAATCAAAGCCCTGAAAATTAGACTATATTATTACTTCTATAGTTTAGGTGGTACCTACCTTTAAAATCATCTATCAATGTATCCAGATTCCATTCTTTTAATTTTGACACTGTATAATCATCCATTGTATATATAGGTATTAGTATAATCTAGGCAACTTATAGTCAAACTAAATTAACAGAAAATATTAGATATCTATGTAGAAAATGTTATTATGAACTAAAAAGTACCTAAATAATAAACTTAAGTATGGGCACTATGCCATTGATATACAGATAAATCGCCTACATATTCAACCTGTAATATAATGTTATATAGGGTAATATAATATATAAATACCTAGCTAATATTCTATTTTATTATATTTTATAGATGTGAAAGAAAGTATGAAAATTACTAATATTTGATTTGATGCACCTACTATAACAAAATAAGTCGGTACTTATATACATTACATTACTACAATAATGAAAAATTAAAATACTGAATTTATTAATTAAATACACATACTTACCGTATTCCGATTGTCTGCATCAAGCCATCAAATCTGTGTAATGTGTATTGTCAATTATTGTGTCTCCGGTCTAGGGCTGCGCGGTTATTTTATATAATCGATTATTATAATCGATTAATCGATTAATCGATTATTTTCTGTCCATTAAAAATAATCGATATAATCGACGTTCGATTAGTTAATTATTAATCGATTATAATCAAGTCGATTATAATTGAAAATTGATTATAGCCGAGGGCCCGAGAGATTATTTATAGATTACTAAATTACACAATGTCCTCATAACAGTCTACGATACATAGAGTCGCTTGTATTATTCAAGTATTTATATTAATAGCTTATAATCGCTCTTTTACTAATTTAAGTATCGATTATAATCGATTATAATTTGTTGACTGATAATTATCGATCATAATTTATGTGTAAAAAAAAATAACCGATTATACCGATTATAATCAAAATAATTTCCTACATATCGATTATATGGAAATAAAATAATCGCGCAGCCCTACTCCGGTCTCGTTATTCTTATTTCAGAGTGAGAAGAGTAAATATATAATATTATAGAAATTAGAAATATAAACAACAAACCGTGATTAGCATTTCAGTATGTAGTACGTACACGCGGCTTACACGTCTACTACACGCACCCAGTTTTTACTTCAGTGGGAGGCGGACTAGGGACTAAAAAATTTATCACAAAGAATTATCGGGAAACCCATAATTTTATTTTTGTTGCAACAGATGTTATAATTTAGATATATTTGATAATACCTACATAGATGTAATAGCCTTTAGTGAACGTTGAAGAATATTTTACTATAAATTATAGTTGTATTACCTTAACTGAATAGTTAAAATTTGTGTATAACTGTAACGTAAGGTTAATTTTACTATAATTATTTAACTAATTGCGAATAGTAAATACAATTACACGTTTTAGTGACAACAACTAAACAGCTAGTTACGGTACCTAAAAAATAGCTCATCTAACTAAAAAATATTCAACTGTTTACTATTACAAAATTATTTTTTTCCGTGATAGTCTATATTGATGGTAGTTTTAACTACAAAAGTAGGTAAGAGTTACCTTATATTGATGGTAGTTTTAACTATAAAAATAAGTAAGAGTAAATTTAATTTTATTGTTACTTCAACATCAATTATACAGTTAAAACAACTATTTAAATGTAACAATATCAATATAGTATTTTTAACTATATTAATAGTTGTCACATATTTTACTATAAATTATTGTAAGTTCAATCATAAAATTATAGTTAAGAGGACGCTACACGTACATCGAAACGTATACAACGGCCGAGAGAACGCGCTGTTAGGTGTTTTCGCGATCCGCAAGCACGCGACGTCTAAGCCACACCCACTGTTCGCAGTCGACGGCTGGCCGAAGGCCGACGATTGTGCTCAGGCAGTACTGCAGTAGCGACGGCTATTATTCTCTGGACCTTCGTCTATGACGGAGCGCATCAATATTATGTTCATACCTACACATAAATTCTGCTGCAATGTTCTTATCTGAGGGTGTTCACGAACCAACTATATTTTAAGATACCATTTTCCCAATTGCATACACCATAAAAAATATATTTTTTTACCATAATTTAAATCGTTCTACAAACGTTTTTACTTTTCTCATTAAAAATATTTTACGCGGAATATTTGGTGATTTTTACGAATATTTAAACACAACCAAAGGAATATTTATAGTCTTACTTTTTTATTTACTTACATACCTATATTATATATTATATTTAAAAATAAATACATACCTAATATAATCAACTGTATTAGTTTTTTTTAAAATAATTGTTGATAAATAAATAAGGTTCCTCATAAATTTTCATAAGTGGAAATAAAATAAAAAGTTGAGCGTATTAAGAAGATAATTTAAAGAAAAATATTATAAATAACACTCAAGTTATGGTCGGAAATATCTCTACAATATTAGGTATATTATTATGTCCTCATTTATTTATTTATTTTTTTTTTTTGTAAATACTTACTCAGTTAGGGTTGTAAATACAGACGATAAACTATCTTCTGTAGGTGTAGAGTCATTAACAGACAGGTTGAAATCATCTCTGTTAGTTTAGTATAAGATAATATATATAATATATATATAGGTATATTTATTAATTATTACAATTATTAAACAATGTTAATCACACCAAGACCACTAATACCATAATTGTATTATTCACTATAAACTTACCGATTTAAAGGACATGGTTCTTGGTTATTTATTGATGATACGTTTAGACTTCTTCTATAAGAATAAGGCAGATACGCACATGGCAAATAATTTATAAAATTAAAAAATAATATATACCTACATAGGAATATTTATTACCTATTAAACTAATTTAACTTATACTTACTCTGCAAATTCACTGCATTCTGTATTCGATGTTACGTTTATATTGCTATATAAATATATAATCATACATTTAGTAAACAGTGATTTTTAGTAATTTTTAATTCCAATTTAATATTTAATTCAAAACATGTATCGCAACACTGCAGTAATATAAACAAAATTTTGAACTCCATAAAATAATTAGAAAGTATTTAGAACTTGAAAAAAAATGGACAGGATGCCGGGGTGAAATTGTTAAATTGAACAGCTTCAGTGTTTAACTAAATTTTTTTCGAAAATAATAAAAAAATTAATTAAATTAGGGAGGGGCTCTATTAAAAACATTTTATAAATGTATCTGTAATGCTTTTAAATAACTTAATGATGATAACTTATGTCATCACCGTATGGGGCAGTAAAACTGTTTCGATTTTCTTCGACAGTCTCTTATTCGATGGTAAAGTGAATCTAGATGGTACATTCGGGAGGTCAATATTTGAAATTCCCGCAATTGTTTTCAAAAACGCCGAAATAAACAAAATAATAATTAAGGAAAAACAGGAATTTTTACGCAAAAAGGTTTTCGACAAATTCGATTTTGGTTTTTGATGTAACTCTAAAACGAACTACTGTAGATACATGAAATTTTCATTCAATGGTTATATTATAATTTTCTATACACGATATTATTTTTAAAATATTTTGACTTGTTTTGAGCCGTTTATGGACATATTCAGATTCTAATTTGTTTAATTTTTATTTCTATCAATGTCAATAAAATTGTATTTGTTTGGGTCAAAAAGCTTGAAAATGTAATACAAGGCTCCAAATAATATGTAGTTCAACGTAAATAGGTTATATAAATTAGTTTATTCACAAAAATATCATCCGATACATAATATTATCATAGGCTGACTGAACGTCGTAGCTCAGAATCGTTTTTCTTATTCAATGATATTATATCATTTAATTCAAATTTAATACCATCCATTACAATTTACAGTGACCTACTTTTAACCTACTGTACAGCAAAGCGACATCCACTAGTCCACCTTTTTTAATTTTTTAACACATTTTTAACGTATTTCTCTTATTATGACTAAACAAATTGACTTTATTGAAATATAAACATAGTGTATTACCTACATAACATATTATTAAATCATTTTCATTTTAAACTAAATAATATCAGGTAATCTTCAGGTCAAATTTAATTCTCATTGTAGTATAAAGTGTAATACAACTGTAATTTGACAAATTTAATTATTTATAACTTATATTAATAAACTTACATACACAATTTTAGATGTTGAATGGTTTTTTCAAAAGGGAATATTTTTGATATGATCATTATAACCCCTGCCCTACTTATGAGGTATCTCACGTGTTACATATAATAAGTTCTAACTTCTAAATTCCCCAATTTGATTAAGAATTTTGAGTTTATACTCAATAATTTATTTTTTAATAAATATTTTACTTTACATGAAATTAATATAACTAAACAAAATTAATATAACTAACGTTTTAGATAAAGTAAAGTTCTATTAGTAAATATTAAAAAATACTTACGAATTTTTATTTTTTAAATTGTTTAACAATTTACGTAAACCTTTTTTTCCAACAGCCCTTTTTTGTGTGCGAAACTTTTTTGGCGACATTTTAATAAGGAACAGTAGGAACACAGTCACAAAATAAAACACTCTTAACTCTTGAAAGCTTGAAGAGTAACTAAAATTTAGTGAAACAGTAATTTGGTCCCTAACACATTTGTATTTTTAACTTATTATAATATTATAGTATTATAATAGGTAGGTACTATATTATCGTTTATTCCAAGAATCGTAAAATTAATACAGACATACCCAATATTTAATGTTGGTTCCGGTATAATGCTTAAATTAGGGCTAGGTATTAGGGGATCTAACAAGTAACATTGTACATAATTCATATTTCATATTATAATATTATTTATATTATAATCATAATACCACTGTCACTATGTGCATTTCCCAGCCCCATTTATATTATTGCCTAGCCATACGCATCCCAGCTACCGCGTTTCGTAGCTAGAAAGTAGAAGCTACTCGGCCAGACTAATATTATAAATAATATCGAAATTATTCCTGGAAATTATGTAATTATTACGGGCGCGCTGATTGCCGATAACCACAGCGCGCGACGCGGCACAAATACGGGAAAATATAATTTTATCGTGGTGGGAGAAATCGTATTCGCTGTCGCAACGACCGTAGGCAGCAGCACATTACAGCCATGAATATTCGATAAAATTGAAATTTTTACATAAAAACTGTTTCACGCGGGAAAGAACCGAGAAAGCTACAGTCATAACTAAGAACCGAAATTCTCACCACTGAAAAAGGGGAATTTTGACTGTGCAACGTTGTTTTTATTTTTTTGATATCAGCACTGAATAAAAAGTTATTCGAGTTTGAAAAACGCAAAAATAAAACATTTTGAAACAATAAGAACTTTTTTTGTATTAGTGATATCGAAAAATTAAAAACAACGTTGCACAATAAATGTTCTCCTTATTATGTGGTTAAAATTTAGTTTCTTAGTTATGACTGTAGCCTTCTCGGTTCTTTCCCGCGCGAAACGGTTTTCACGGACGAATTTATACATGTGTAGCGTCCTCTTAAACTAACTAAACAGTTTTTTCAGTGAATTTTCTTAACCACCAAGACAAGTAAAATTATTTGTATTAAATAAATATATTTCAATAATTGCAATTATAATGTTTTGGTTGAAAAAAATAAATAATACATCGGGTTATAAATAACTATGGTAACTAATAAACAATTTAAGACGCGAAACGATTTATTTATTTATGCATATGACACTCGGCATGAACGCGAAACGATAATCCACAATCTAGAATTTTTTAAATTCGTTTTTGTACTTAATAATAAATATATTTTTGAATAATTATTTCGCAAGATGAACTGCATTTTAACAAGATATTTGATGAAATATATCACGACAACAATAATAATTTTAACCGTTTATGGTAAGTATAAAAGGAATTTGTATCATATAATATCTTAGAAAGGATTATCCGTAAGTAGCATATCGGTATGTCAGATTGGTGGGGGATGCGCGAAATCGAATTCGTTTCGGTCGGGACACGGTTTACAGTTTACTTCTCTCGTGGCGCGGAGTATAGTTGTATTTTTCTTCTTTTTTCGGATGCTCGTTCTTTCCAATCAGATCCTCCGACTAAGGTACTTACATCTTTTTTAACCAGATCTTCCCATCTCATACGAGATCTTCCCAACTGGATCTTTCTCTAACACTATACGTAGCAAGGGGTTCTGACTGCGCCAAGCATAACCAGCCCACTTTAGTCTTCTACTCCTTATTGTGTTTAGTATATTTGACTTCTGGAAAAGTAGTCCTAATTCATTATTCGTTCTTATCCTCCACTCGTTGTGCTCGAACTTGCCGCGCAATTGTGCCATTTGAACTTCGCGCCGTCTTGTTACTGAGCTGTTGTCACGCGAGACCGGCGTCAATGGTCCCCTACGTGGGGGGTCGCATACATTAACGTCACTTAACTCAAACCGGTGCAGATATGCCTGGAACGCACCGTGCCCTGTAAGGAACTGCGCGGAGAAGTGGTCCGCTTGGAACCACCGCTGCGCGAGCCTCCATCAAACAGGTTTTTTGGGGTTCTTAGATTCAGTACGTGCCGTTCGCAATTATATTTGTATGATGAAAACGATACATTGTCCCGTGCACTATAATATAGTTGAAAGTAATGTATTATTCTTACGATTGTGTTAAAACAGGTATGCATCAGAATCCGGATTTATTGTTAAAAGTACTCAAGATTTTGTATAACGACTACTATGATACAATTACAATAAAAATATTCTTTTGCGCAATACTTTTGCTAATACTTCTGAAATTGGTTCTATTCCTGGTCAATGCATGCTTCAGCGAGTGTATAGAACTCCGACGGCAAACCAGGAAGAAAAAGATGAAATCAAATAGGTGAGTTTATACATGTTTGTTATTACTTAAGTAAGACGGGAGATTTTAAAATTTTTTTTTTTGATGTGAAAACATCTTATACGGCGTTTCATAATATATTACATGGTTGTTGTTGGTTGTAATATATTACAAGTCTTAATAACAATGTTTTTTTTTTTTAGTACGCCGGGCCTGGAAGCTGTGGAAATCGAATAAGAGTCCACACGCTGTAGTGAACCCCACACCTGACACCACAAAGTATGTAGTGAACCAGGAGACTAGTCACTATACTCAATATTTATTAGACTGACGGCTCTGAGCGTGTTCTTCGACAGGTTGAGGTAAAGAGTCACAAAGTCAATGTTTGGAGATTAGTAAATATGTTTATTAAAATATAAGACAAAATGTAACTTTAATAATTACGTTAATAAAAGAAATGTGAGGACAGACGTTACGGTCTGCCCGAGAATAAGTAGGTTCGTGAACACTAGAGCTGGCGGCGATGTAACCGCGCGGGGCTACGACCAGGTAGTGTTCGAGGCTTGGGAATCGGACTTAATCTAATTTTACAGCAAAATAGAGTCCGTATTTATACAATTCATTGGGCTCTATTTTACCCTTTCTTATACATTACTCGAGAACCCGGATACGGAGAATAGGTGAGTCAATACTAGATGCGGAGAGATAGTTGTTTTCGGCGAGGTCTTTGAAATGGCAAGGGATCATAAATTTTGGGTACGGCGGCCGCTTGTTGAAGTATCACGAATTTAGTATTTATGGACTTGCTATATCTTCTAATATTAATCGTGATATTGGTTAATTGCGTGTGTAGAAGTCTCACGATGTTGTTATTTATGTTATATGCGAAATATTCGTGTATGCGTAGTATCGGTTTACTACAGCGCTTGTGCACCGTATACACGTAGGCACGGACTAAGATGATATGGACTAGTAACCAATAGACCGGGGGGGGGGGAGTAGAGAACCGGTCGGCAAATGTTTCGGATTCACCAGTACAAGTAGTACAACTAGGGGTAAACTAATTTGTATACTAATTTGCAGCATTATACTTAATTGCACATACAACTGTAATACTTTTACCACGTTCAGCTGATACAACTTTTGCAACTCGTTTCACACCTATAGGTGATATCACCTT
This sequence comes from Therioaphis trifolii, assembly GCA_027580255.1. NCBI lineage: Eukaryota > Metazoa > Arthropoda > Insecta > Hemiptera > Aphididae > Therioaphis > Therioaphis trifolii. The sequence continues at coordinate 29,661,948 of CM050409.1, read as the reverse complement.
AGGTTAGGTTAGGCAGGGAGATCCGGCACTGACGACAACACTCCGAACAGATAACTTTCTCGTGAATACTCGATTCTTTACATTGCACAATCTCTGAAATAAATAAATATCCGCGAGAACTAGAAATTAGAATCGCTCCGTCAAAGATTAGTATCGCGCGTTACCACGCGAGTAAACGAGTACACTGCAATGTAGTTGTTGTGACAATGTTGAACGGCTCGTCTTATTAGTTAAGTCTCTAACGCGAAGGTCCGGCAAACCCGCGGCCCGCGAAGCAATTTTTTATGGTCATCCGCATGATTATCATTCTGTCCAATCTGTTGTATGTTTCAATAATATTTTTCAAATAAATTTTCGAATAATTTTATTCGATAGACTCAATAAATTAAAAACCCAAAAGTAATTAATCGATAAAAAAGTATTTCTGTCGTTTTAAAACACTAACATCAAACATTTTTACAGGCGACAATATCCGTTATTACCAATCCATAATAATCACTACGTAATTAATGCACGCCAAGAACCTGCAACGCAACGAGTATGGAGTGTTAATGACCAACGAAACTTGATTGAACGTATTAGTGGATCAAATCACATTTCAATACCTATGCCGTTCTAAAGTGACTCAATGCGTGCTCAAAACGCATTTAAAATTTGGAGATAAGTATACCGTATATTTTATTTAACGGATAGGTTTTAATGTTTTAAATCGAAATCGAGTAGGCATGCTTATAAAAAGCATTTTTCACATTTTAATTTTCCTTATTAGGCTAAAATTTTAAGATATTCAGGCGTTTTAAGTTAGTAATGGCGAGAGGTAAGAGTCCTCGCTAAGCCATTCAGCCACTTCTTCACTGCTCATAACTGAATATGGTTAGGGGAGAGCGGGGTAAGTTGACGCTGTTAAGGTTTAATGAACTATTTTTCCAAAAGTATTAATTTTTAAGACCTAAATTTGGTACACATATTAATAATGATACTTAGAATCATTATAAAAAATTTGATGACTTAAAATTAACATGTTTTGGATGTTTTTTAGTTTTTTTTTCTGATTTGGGCATCTTGCCCCGTGTCAGGGGTAAATTGATTTTGTACTGGGGCAAGTTGGCCTTTATTATTTCAAAGTTTAATTTTTGACTTTAAAATGTATAATAATTCATAAAACAAGTTAGGCAGATAAAAAACAACTCACTTATATAATATAAACAAATTAAACTTATTTAACATTTCTTTTAAAATACCAAAAATTAATTTCTTAATGATCATAAACAATAAATATTAAATAATAATCACTCTTAAGTCAATTTAAATAAAATAAAAATAAAAACCAACTTGTATATAATATAATTAGAAATGTTTAGTAGATAACAGTTAAAATATAACACTTAATCACTCTTAGGTAAATTTAAATAAAATAAAAATAAAAAACAACTTGTATATAATATAATTAGAAATATTTAGTATATAACTCTTAAAATATAATACTTAATCAGTAATCACTCTTAATTCAATTTAAATAAAATAAAATAAAAAACAACTTGTATATAATATTAATATAATTAGGAATACCTTTAGTAGGAAACAGTTAAAATATAGGTAATAACCACTCTTTGGTCAATTTAAATAAAAATAATAAAATCAACTTGTATATAATATAATTATAAATATTTAGTAGGTAACAGTTAAAATTTAAAAACAATCTAGGTAACTACTTACAAAACTCTCATGTAAAGTTTGAATAGTCATCTCGACCTGCACACATTTCGTGACCACATCTTGAACATTTGATACAACATACCCATTTTTCCCCATTCACATAATTTTTGTATGGTTCTGTACAGTACATGCATTCTTCTTCTCCAGAATCTTCATCATCTGTATTGACATAAGGGGGTTCTTCATCAGATATTGATTAGGTAGAGATTTTCTGGGATACACACTTGGTTTTAGAAGCTTTTTACTGTTCAATTGTTTTTTTATCATTCTTAATTTTTTTCTTTGATTTTTGCTTGAACTAAATCTTCTTTTAATTTTTTCTTCTGCTCTAAATGCATTTTGACTGGATAACTTGTTAAAACCATAGATGAAAATGTACTTCTAACTCTTTTATTTACTTTACTAGGCGCTAAAGGAAGTTCTGGAAGCTTAAATGTGGCAGTTGGTGATACAATATTTGGTACAATATTATTGTCAAAATTTGAACTTCCATCTATAAAAACTGTATTTAAAGTTTTCAATGTTTGGTAAAATTTGATTATTTTGGGGGGTTTGATTATCTATATAATCTGTATCATCCGATAAAATTGTATTTCCTTCATTTAAAGATGTATTAGTAGTAACCGCTGCTGCATACTCTTCATCGGGAAAAATTTGAGCATTGAAAGGATCAATCCCACATGCTTTAAACCCACTGATTGCGTTTCCAAGAGTAGCAGCTTGAGTATATGCTTCATTAAATAATTTGCCAATAGTTGCTTTTGATATGACACAACCAGGATTATTAACCCTGTAATTGTCACAAGCTTGGTTATTAAATGTTTTAAGGGGTCCAAAAATGATACATCAAGAGGCTGTAATCTATGTGTTGTGTGTGGAGGGAATCCCAACATAGTTATATAATTAATTCTACAAAAAGATATAGCTTCTAATGAAACATGAGATGCATGATTATCAAGTATCAACAGTATTGGAATATCAATATCATTACTTGGTTTACCATGTTTAATGAAATGTTCTAAATAAAATAAAAAATTATCATTTGTCATCCAGCCGCTTTCATGTGCAATTCCGTGACTTCCAGGTGGACAAATATATTCACTAAATCAGGACGTAAATGTTTACGTGGAAATATAAAAAATGGTGGCACATAATTACCTATTGCGTTAATTGCACATACAACTGTAATACTTTTACCACGTTCAGCTGATACAACTTTTGCAACTCGTTTCACACCTATAGGTGATATCACCTTAGGTTGTTTATTAGGGACTGTTGATAACCCGGATTCATCAACATTGAAAATTTGATGAGGTTGATAATGTTTTTCCAATCGAATTTCTCTTAAAGCATCAAAAATTACGTTTACTTTATTGAAACGCATATGACGACCCACTGAAGTATCTTCAGGAGTTCTAAAGCTAAATCCAAACTCTTGCATAAATTTATAGCACCAATCTTCTACTGCCATTTTTGTATTATTGTTTAAATGGCCGTAGCCATTTTCCTCCAAAATCGAATTACCGTTTTCCCCCACAGTCCATTTTCCTCCAAAAAAAAAAAATAATAAATAATTTTGACCATTTTCCTCCAGTTTCCATTTTCCTCCAATAAATAAAATAATAAAATCGTCATTCGTTATAAGAATAAATATAACAGAAGAATAACAATAAATTAGTTAATAATAGAATATGTAAAATAATTCAGATTTTGACTTATATGCTAAGAAATATTTATAACTATCACCATAGGCGTGCGCAGACATTTGTGGCAGGGTGGGCCAAAGCCAATAATGATTAAGATACTTGAATATTGAAGGAAGAAACAATAAAAATATTTCATACTTTAATTTAGCTACTCGTTATTACCTACTATTGAGCGTATAAAATATATTTTAAATTTGTAATAATTCATATAATAAAAACAAATACTTTTTTTTTTAATTAAAAAAGAAATATATTAATTGTACAGTTTTAAAATTGAAATAAATACATTTTTTAATCTTTAATGATAAAATAGTATTATGAAATTTCTAGTATAAATATTGCAGTTCATAACTACATTCGTCTTTCAATTGGAGTTAAGGTTTTAAATGTTTCAATCACCTCATCGACATTGATATTGTATGCCAATTCTTGCTCGATGAACATTGTTAAAAGTCCGTCCAAACGTTTTTGCTTCATTGTACTGCGGAGCTTTGTTTTAACTATGCTAAGTTTTGAAAATGTTCTTTTTACAAGTACAACTTGTAACTGGAATAGCCATAAATATTTGCAAAGCTTTAAAAAAATTAAAATATATAGTTTCTCTTCCACTATAAGGTTCAGTCAGCCATTTAATCCATTTATCAATATTTATTTGTCCATCATTTGGTATACCATCAATATGTTTTAGTAGGTCAATTTCGGTTTTTAGAACTTTACTGTCTAGATCAAATGTATCTGTTAATATTGTTTTTTGTTGAAGATTTGTCCATTGTTTTTTTTTTAGAGCACAAAAAGTTCTTAGTTTCTAAAAGTTCTACAACCGTAGTCCGTGATCCGTGATTATTATATCATTGATTATGCGTTGCGTATACGGTATACTATGTATAATCACGTGTAATCAATGATATTATCTTTATCTTAAACTGTTAATGGTTATATCTTTATCTTAAACTGTTAATGGTTATCACTCTATGATAATAGCTGACCAGTCCTTTGTCATATAATATGGTTATATCTTACCACAGACTTCTATACTTTTATGGTATCAGTATTTATTATCATGGGAGTATAAATCATCAATAAAATGTTTTATGATTTAAAAATTAATAACTTTTGTGACGCTCGCAGGGTGGGCCATGGCCCACCTGGCCCCTCCTGTGCGCACGCCTATGACTATCACGAATTATCAAAGGTTTTCCTCGAGAATTTTCAATAAACGTCGCTTTTTTAGACATGTTAAAAATTAAAATTTGCTAAACTTTAAAACACCCTATAGGCACACTATAGGCAAAAGTAAAATGTATATACGTAAATGACCGTATGTTGTATACGTACGTATCTTTATTAGGCTTAATCAAAGTTACAATCGACTTTTATAAGCTGCGTGTGCTGTCGAACACTTGGACTAGCATTTTTCCCTAGCCGATAAGAACGCGACTAGAATTTAATCAACAGATACGCGCAAAACTTGATCCTATCCATACTCTATTTTTATAATACGAAACGCAACACTACAACACTGACTAAAATATTGGAGGAAAATAGACATAATTTTAGTCAAAAATAATGTGGAGGAAAATGGAAACCAACCTTTTTTGTTTTTGGCGGAAAATGGATAGTGAAGGAAAACGGTATCTCGTTTTTGGAGGAAAATGATCCCGCCCGTTTAAACAGTGATCAATACTGTTGGTAACTGCAAAATTATAAACCAGTTTTTATAACTGTACTTTGGTTAAACCAAATGCTCTTCTTTCAATTTCACCAATATATTTTTTCAGCGCCTCTAATTGTTCTATTGAGAATCTACTGCGAAATCTACCTCCATGAACTGGCATAGATTCCTTCTACAATTAAGAAAAATTAAATAATTTAATGTTTTTCAGTTATTACAAATTTACAAATATTTTTTACCTTTAACTTTTTCTTTATACGCAACATTGTTTCTGGTATTTCAAATTGTTTTGCACTAGCGATACATGACATTTCTTTTTGGATACAAGCATCCACTGCTTTGATCATGTTTTGACCAGACCATGACATTTTGTGGTCTTTTTAATATAATTTCTGACCGTTTTCAACAAAATTCAACGAATGTACAACTAAAAATATGATCAAGGTTGTTACTTATAAGTGATCAATTTAAAGTAAAAGAAAACGATTATAAATGTTACAAAATTTAATTAAAAACTACTTTATATATAAATAGGTAGGTACTATAACACTCAATACAAATGTATTGAATAACATTTAGGTTGTGTTTATCCATATAAATATCTACACATGAATAAAATAAACGTATTAGGTAAAAACAATTGATAAATTAATATAACGTGCTATTTCGTACACAATTAATAGTTCAAAATTTCACATAAGCGTTTAGTTTGGACAGATAATAAATTCGGCATCTTGCCCCAGTCAGCTTGCCCCAAACGATAATTCTATAAAAAGTATGTTTTGTTTTTATTACAACAAAACATATCTTTATTATAAAACATTCAAAAGAAAGCTAAGAATATGCATTACAAATAATAATTATGAAAACAAGTTTGAACACTTACTTCTTTTTTCGTAAATCCTTATTTTCGAACAGCACTAAGTGATATCATAACCGCCAAAAACATGATAATGGTAACAATACACGCACTTCTTATCATTAAACCTTTGGCTACCAATAACTTATAAATAATCATACCCATAGATGTGTTATGACTGTTATGAGATAATACAACCATTGATATCGTTATTTGATTTAAAAATCATATTCGTCATCTTACCCCGTGCATCAACTTACCCCGCTCTCCTATTCCTCTTTATAGGTCCTAAAATAACAAAATATTTACAAAAATTCTAAACAAATTGTTTTCTTTTAAAATACTATGTTATAAAATATAGTGTTTACTATTTGAGAGACTTAAAAAACTCAATTTTTTGTCATAAAAATATAATTCTATTATTTTTATAAAAAAAAAAATGCTTTTTAACTCTTTTAAATAGTAAACACTATGTTTTGTAACATAATATTTTGAAAGAAAACAAAGTTGGGTGATCGTGCTTAAAAAATTACCATGACCTTATAAATAAAACTAAATTTGGAAAAAATCCTCTTTACATTAATATTACATTGAGTGTTTCTTGAATATTCATATTTTATTTATTTTTAAATCGTATACACTTTATAAAATAAGCGATCTATAACATCTACCAAAAAAATGAATATTTCGAATGTAATTTTTTTTCTAGTTTCTATTTTCTAGTTTTCTCTTTTATAGTTACTTTACTGTTTTTAGTGATATCGTATTATTGGGATACCCCAACTATGATATTCTTATTTCTTTTTATCTCGTTCTGGCGCATTAGAATGATTATTGGTTTTCAAATAACAACAAGACGACAGGTTATTAATCGATAATTCCATAGAATGCCTGTGTGTTTTATTTGAATGCCCGTACGGTTGCTTAATTTACTTCTGCAGAAGTAGTTAAGTGTTTGTTCTGCACTTGACATTTAAGTAACGTGTAGGTATTGTATCAACACCAAACTTGTCTAAGCTGGAAAATAACGTGCAAATGTGTATAATATCAACACCATTTAATATTGAATCGACAGCAGTTTTCTATGTGTGTGAAGTAAAACCAATCTTGTCAGATGATGAGCCTTCAAGCTGATACCAGTTGTTCACGGAAAAAAATAACTAAATAAATTTAGGTAGAAAAATTATAGTTACAACAAACTTATTTTAGTTGCATGTACTCAGTACCTACCGTAAAAATCATAGGTAGCCGTCAATTTTTTTAAAATTTTATTTAATTTTATTCATAATTATTGGATTATTATTAGGGATCGGGACTTCTAAGAGTCTGCATGTTTTTAAATAATCAATAAAAATATAGCTAAGTAATATAGAAATTTGTTACATAGTAATACGAGTTTATATTTATAATTTATAGTTGCATATATTTTACATATTATATATATTATATATTCGACCATTTTTCATTTTATAAGTGCATATCTCCCAGTTATTTATGTATATGAATGAGTAAGTTTTTAATTCCTAACTTAAGAAAATATCTAATAGCTCAATTTTCGAGGTAATTAGTAATTATACAATATTAAAAATATAAAAATGTATTCAATTTAAGTTGATTTTTAAAAAAAATTAAAATATTTTATTTTAGACTAAAACCTGATGTTAAATGAAAACAAATCTGAAAAAAGGAAAATAATTATCTTAGATAATTAATCAAATTTATCTATTTATGGATCATATCTACAAATATTATTATTATTTATTATAAAATATATATTTTTTTTAAATACATATTTAGAAAGAATACAGACTATTATATGAAATATATGTTCTCATATTAAAACTTATTAAGTACATTGAAAGTACAAAATTTCAATTTGGAGTCCAAGGACCTAGTATAATAAAATAACTTAAAACTCCATCAAAGCCTGGTTAATATTTAATTAATTAAAATCTTTTATTTAATTTAAACTAAAAAATCATAAATTTTAAATATTAAATATTATATTATATTGTAACTATATTTTACAGCTTGTACACATATAATTTTAGTTAAACATATTGTTTAGTAATAATTATAATGGAAATAACCTACCTTGTTAGTTTTTGGTACATATATATACATACATACATACATACATACATATATACATATATATATACCAAAAAAGTAATTTCCATTATAATTATTATTAAAGGATACGCTAACAACTGGTACCAGCTTAAAGGCTCATCACCCAACAAGATTGGTTTTACGTCGTCGGTATGACTATGGCTCACTTGGTTGATGCTACTAGTCCGTACCGACACCAGTTATTTCTCGCTTGAAAGTGATTTTTTGAGTTTTTAGTGGTTTTATCGTCAAGTTTTCGAGATTAGATCGCAATCGTATGTTTTGAAGCATTTCCAACAATGTTATGTGCGGTGGGATAATCGAAAAGGAACTACACAGAGTTACGGCAACCGCCAGGTTAGATAACATTAATTTTAGTTAATAGCCGTTGTAGAGCCAATGACGAGAAGATTGACGCGGGTGAAGAACGATTGTCACAGCAAAATAAGTACGACGTCAGTGACAAGAGACTGTGTCAAAAGAGGCATCGAAAAGGGAACCCTGATTTATGACGAAGAATAACCGCAGAAACGGATACGAATAGGACGGAATTCGTTTGAAGAATTAGGTAGAAAATATGGCAAACTACAGAAGTATGTAACTACCAAAAAGAGTATAGATAATTTACTTTTCGAGGGGGGGAGTAATGAGACGTGGATTAGGCCTGACGAGCAAAGCCCAACCCTCTACCTCGTATGTTGTAAAAGGTATTTCATTACATATTTCATACATAATATATTAATACGTTATGTGATATATAAGCACTCGCGATGGCTTATAAATGAATATTAATCCAATTTTAAATTATTTTATTTTACTTTTTGCTTATCGACCCCCCCCCCTCAAAAAAAATTGAACTTATTTCGACGTACTAACGTATTACAGTGGCATTGCTCGCCGGGGATACCACTATAAAAAAACGCGCCGAAAGCAATACCTCATGCTTTAAATATAACACACCACGCGTTGTGATTTATAAACGATTCTATACAACGCACGGTTTGTTATTGGACAAGCTAAGGTGGTGAGGAAACTTGCAAAATTATATTATTTCTAGATACCGGAGGTTGATGGATTTCGCATACTTTTTGAACCATCAAAAACGATACTTTCTTAGCTCAAAATGTGTTTCAGTTACATACAAAGCTACATAACTGATTTTCAATTAGAATTTTGTGTTTTTTTTTTACATTTCAATGTAATTTTTATGTGGCTTCTTAGGGCATTTTTTAAGTTATTGGTGGCATTTTTTTTGCTATTTTTCATCAACCAAGAGAAAAATAACGAATTCATTATTCCGACTAAAAAAAAATAATAATCTAAATGCTTAAATCAATTATTTTAAATTGCCTTCTAGATCTAGATTATATCTGTTTAAAAAATGCATACTTTAATCAAATAGGTTCGTATATTTATATATTATATTGAAGTAATTATTTAAAAATCAGCTAATTTTAGCGATTTTTAAAATTGTGCTTTTTAATTACGTTCAGGTCATGAACATAAATTTTCTAAAGTGTTTTTCGTTTAATTTTTTTATATTCTTTTATCTTATCGTATCGGAGAAATTTCATCCGTCTTTTTTTTATATCTAACAATGATTAAACTCTGTTGTGTTTAAAACTAAAATGTAGTTCGAAACTTAAAAATCACGGAACAATATTGTTTCTGTTCGATTTTGAATTTTCGCAAAAGTGAAGGCTTATTAAACGATAAACTTTCGACGCAGGGCGACCAAGAGGATCCTCGTTTCTCTAACACGCGACACAGAGACGAGCGGGATTAATTCCATCATGACGTTCAGATTGTTTTTCCACGTTTCAGAGATACCGTCTCTTTGGTCGATCGATTCGCTCCCGATTTCACGAGTTATCGGTGTTTTGATTACGAATAACGGACCGTAATGGTAACACGAGTGTAAACGTTGGTACACGCAAAATACAACGCACTCGACGACGAATCGAATAATTCAGATTACAACGCGAAATCAAACGTCGAAATCCGCGAACGTTATCACTGAAATGTTTTATTTTATCCTTTTTATGCTTAATTAATTATATTATTAATATTAGGAACTGTGAAATAAATGGAAAAAGAATAATTTAAATAATAATAATTAAAAATAATATTAATAATTTATTTTTTTTTTTTTAATAATTTTTTTTAGAATTTTTCATTAGGTCTATTCAAGCTATTCACCATAAGGGTTTTTCATTGTTCTTTTCATGATTTTTATTCAGTGAATGAAATAAGGAAGGGCTTTATTATTAAATTTGTTTTTAAATGTAACAATTGTGGACTTACTGAAAATGTATTTAATGAAGATCCAAAAACAAAAAATTTAAGTACTAATATGGCAATGGTGACAGCGATGGTTAATGTTGGTCAAGGTTTTTCTCAAATGGAAGAAATTTGCGCTACCCTTTATATGCCAAATATGTGCAATCGTGCATATCAAAATGTACATAATGATGTTTATTAACATATGTACGACTTAGCTTGAAATGAGATGGAATCTGCTGGGGTAAGGAAGAGGCAAGGTTGGCTATCGAAAAAAGAGAGGTGGATTTATATGTACGTCCTAAAATAGCCGTAATTACAGATGGTGCTTGGAGTAAAAGGTCTTATCAAAGAAATTACAATGCGTCATCGGGAGTGGTAAATATATTATAGCTATAGCTCATGAACATTAGAGGATGTTCATGCTATAGCTATATCATTTTATTATTAATAATTAAAAAATATAATTTCAGGTTTGTATAGTTGGTCAGAGAATCAAAAAAAAATTATTTTAAGCATAAGAAACAAATATTGTTGTATTTGTCATCGGTTTTCGAAATTAGAACTAGAAAGTAAAGACCATTTATGCTTTAAAAATTGGAATGCACCTTCGACTGCAATGGAAGCAGACATTATAGTGGATGTTTTTAAAAATAGTTTAGAAGTGCATGGATAATTAACATGGATAACCTAAAGTTAGTAAACAATCACGAAAGAAGCGGCTACCGCAAATGTAATACATTTAAAGACTAAAAATAAAAGAGATTAGAGAATAGAATAATATAGATAATGACACTAAATATCGATAAATGATAAAATAGACACGCAATATATTTTTAAAATAACAAAAACAATATCAATTAAAAATATAAATTATATGGATTGAAAAAATTTATTTCCGTCACATTAATTAGCAACACGTAACAGCGCAAAAAAATATTTCCAACAGCGCAACATTTTTCTCAACATCGATAACAACGATCAACAGCGCCTTACAATATACCCTGCGATGCTGCAACCCATGTTTTTACTCCTGAAAAACGTCAATCATATCGTCCGTTTGAAAAACAAATGCTTATCACGTACTATATCGGTTGTAAGATATATTTATATATGTAAGCACTTTTTCAATTGATACTCCGCGTGCACATTTGATTTTAGATCATTAATCACGGCTGATGATAAAGCGTGCGTAGTGTGCGATCGTCGCACTGACAGAAAAGTACCAAAGTTTTTTTCGATTTTACGTACCGTTCGAACTATGACCGCTGTACGACATGGAGATTAAACATATTGTATCATATTTTTCAGGGAAGTCCGGTGATACCCCCGCGTCCCGCCCAGGGAAAACGAATTATACATGAAATTCTACCGTCCCGCAATGGCCGAGAGGACGCGCGTAGTATACGTACTTCATGGGAAACACTTCGCTCATGAGGATCCATCCGATGGGCATGACTCCCAGCGACGACGTGAACGATGTCATGAAAAACGACGCCAGTTTCGCGTAGCTGTTGAACTCGGTTTTGGCGAACGCCAGCCCGACGGTCCCGATGTACAGGTAGGACAACGAGCATATGATCACGGTGGACAGCAACAGGCGCCGTTTGCCCAACAGGTTCACCAGCAACACCGTGAACGCGTTGCCGATCAAGTTGAACATCGTGTACCACGCCTGTGGGAAAACCGATTATTACCGATGACAACGAAGACAGTGGATAACAAGCGCACGATAACCAGGCGCGTACACGGGGGGGAGGGATTTAAGGGGTTTAATGAATAAAATAAAATAAAAATTCAGGAAAGTTTCAAGTATATGTTTTAATGAACTGAAAGTGGTTTCTATAGGTATTCTATTGTCGAGGAAGATAATATTATCTGTGTAATTTGGTGTATACACACAATGCAATACTTGCAAACACCTACGATTGAAAGCTTGCAGACTTCTTGTTATAAAACTATGAAAATGTATAACCTTAACCTCCCTCCAAAAAAATATTTTTTGTGTGCGCGCCTGACGATAACAGTGCGGACAACGACTGACGATATACGGGCGTCATTCATTTGGGCGAATAACCCAAAATTTACCTGAGTAGAGCTGTATCATTTGGGCGAGAAATTAACCGATCGTTTAGGCGAATTTTCCAACATGCCAAATTATTTGCTGTATCTTCCATCTTACACAAAATTGGTTTAAGAAAATTCAGCAAAATCCTGTTTTACATAAGCATTACATGAATAATAATTCAGAAATTGGTGATTGGTTAAAATGTTTCTTTGGTTTACCTTTATTACCATCAGATCAAATTCAATATGGATTTACAGAGTTGATGTCTATTTGTCCCACCGATATTTCTGATTTTTCAGATTATGTTCTAAATAATTATATTACAGAAGATGCCAAATTCCCACCTAACCTTTGGGCAAAAGAACCAACTGATGAACCTCGCACTACTAATGAGGCTGAATCATTTCACAGTAATTATAATTCGCAATTTTATCATCCACATCTTAATATTTATCAAGTAATTAATATTTTAAAAGAAATTCAAACAGAAACCTTACTAAAAATTAATTCTATTAACAAAAAAAAAATCAATATATTACGTAAAAATACTAAAGAAAAACAAGACTACACATTAAAATCATGGGAAGAATATCAAACCGGAAAATTAACAATAATAGATTATATTAGACAAATGGGTATGCGATACCATACTAATAAAAAAAATTAGTTACTATTTTTAATAAAATATTATGACAATTTTTATGAGAATATAATTTAATATAATATAATGACCAATGGGTATGAGGTACCATACTAATAAAAAATTTAGTTAAGATAATAAATTATATGACAATATAACACATTTTTAACCATACCAGTTAGAATTAACTGAGAGTCCTAAGTCTCTAAAAATGGGAAGGAAAACGTATATTATATAGTCTATAAATTATAATGAATATGTTGCCTAAATATAATATTACAATTATTTTAGATTCTGAGTGAAGCGAAGGATCTTATGGTTTTACAATGATGTTTATTTTTTTTTTTTTTATTTTTTTTTTTTTTTTTTTTTTTTTTTTAATAACTCGGCTCGCCCAAACGATGTATTAGATAAATTAGGGGTCTGTGTAAATTTCGCCCAAATGATGTATATAAATTCGCCCAAACGATATGTTATTTTGGGTTATTCGCCCAAATGAAAGCCGCTCCGATATACTGCTACGCAGTGGCGCCGAACCCTATATATAGGTGGGGCAGTCGCCCCACCTTTGAAAGTGGGTGGGTGGGTGGTAGGTGCTAGGTGGTTAGGGTAGTAGGTGCTAGGTGGTTAGGGTTATTAAAGTTAAATTGTTGAAACTTGAAAGTGTTTAATTTCAAAAACTGATTAATAAATACCTATCAATTAAATAAATAATACAAATTAAATAATAACTGCGAGTATATTTCATTCATCTGCACTATTATATAAGAAATAATAATTTAGTTGAAATATTTAAACAATACTTCCGGTTTCCAATGTATATTTTCGTCATTAAAGTAAACACGACATTTCAATGTTTGTCTGTTATAATAACATATATTTGAACCATTTAGTATACTGTATACACTGTTATTGTCAATCCTTGTCAAATTGGTGGCACGGTGAGGCAGTATAATTTTTCCATTTTGGGCAGGTACAGAAAAACGTATATAGAAAAAAAAAAAATATATATATGTATTGAAGGGGCGGGGGTGGTGGGACGGAGAAACAAAGAAAAATTTGATGACCATTTTTTTTAAGTTGTGAAAGGGTTAGGTAAAATTGTTAGGTGTATGGGTGGGGTAGGTATTAATTTTTGTACTTTGCCCCACCTATAAAAATTGAGTTCGGCGCCACTGAAATCAACAAAAAAATATAACCTACAATAATAATATTGTAATAGTAATTAGGTGACATCGGTATTAACTTTATACGTTCCTATGTACTTTAAACATTTACTGATTTACCTATTTCTATTCTATTAGTCGGTTATTTAACAACATTCAAGTAGGTATAATGTATTTAAATTAATTGATACAGATCTGTGCATAATCTCACCAAGTACTGTTAGTAGTATTGCAACTGCATGTGCAATGTAGACATCGTTATCTTAATGTATTCATTATCACAATTTTAAATTTTATTATTTAGTTATCTAAAATACATTTTTGTATCTAATATAATAGTTTGTTTACCTACCACTAGTATTACGGACTTCTTTTACAGCTGATGCTAACAAATCTTCCAAACCTAATTTTCGTTTTATACCTCCACGGTTTGATGCCACGCGAATCCGTATAGACCCAGGTGTTTGTCGCTCATCCTTATACCTAGTATTATTATATATATTTTCAGCAATTTGTTTCCAGACGTCAGCTTGAATACCGATTATTTCTAATAAATTCACAAAAATGAACTGATAATTTTGATTTACTTTAATTTAGTAATAAATGAGTTGCACAAGTGCATCTAGACTCTAGAGGTCGTATTACCATGTAGTTTGTTGACAAATAAAGGATAGAAAAATGTGAATATAAATATTTTAAGATGACTACCTGTATATTTATAAGACGACGTAATTATATTATAATATATAACAGACATTATATTTTAAAATACGATTAAAATTTTTGGTTCAGTTTCAGTTTCTAAATTAAATCATTTAAATTATTATCTGTATCACAACTTTTTTTTAGGATGAATATTACTATTTCAGAATTTCAACAAATTATGGTCACTTTACCACCTTTGAGCCTTAGTATAAATTATGATTTTAAGTACGAGGTTTACTATAATTTAATATTTATTGTACCTATAACATAATTACCTCATCTACAAGAAAATAGATTACCTATACAAATGTAAATTAATATAATATTAAATAGTATTCAAATTATACCATCAATACAATTTGCAAGTACCTAGGTACTATAGGAATATTAAACAGCTATCAAGTATCAAAATTAATGGCTTTTATTATTTGTTAATAAAATTATCGGATGAACCTAATATTAATACTTTTTTCAAATAATTCATCTTATAATACCAGAATAAACAATACATATATTACACAAATATAAAAATATGAAGTAATCCAAAATTTGTTTAACTTACTATTTTTGTCCAAGACAATCTGATCTCTAAATTTCAATATTTCAGTGTCTATAATATCATTTATAGCTTTAGGTTTTCTTCCTCTAGTTTCTTTCGTCATTTCAAAGCCTATGATTTTGAGTCCACAAAATACGTATATTTTATGGTGTAATAGGTAATAAGATTATAAGATAGGAAGGTAATAATACAAATAATTCCTACCTTTTTATTTACCGATTTAAATTCAACAGTACAATGATTATTAGGTATTACTTCAATAACGTAAGTATAGCAAGTATATTAATTAAACGATGTTGACAGTTTGAATCACACTATTCGAGTGTTAGAATCAATATTCATATTCAATTTTTTCTTTCTAAAATTAACTTCTAAAACAGTAAAACCATCTAGTCCTAAATAACACAACGAACATGCACAAACCAGCTCCTGGGTTTTTCTATTGTTCTTTGCATTTCGGCCACCATATTATACTTACAATGGGAAGGCGGAAGTGCGAGGAAAAGTAATTTTAATCAGTTGCAATAATTCGGTGGTTATTTGGTTATATTTAACCTATTGTTATTTTATTTTGGTTAAACTGTAAGGCTTGCATTGTAAAATACGTGGTAAAACATCATACAATTTTTATAAGACTATTGAATAGTTGTGTTCACTGTTCACTCTTGGACTCAAAAAATGTAACCTAGCCCCATCATTCGTTATTAATACTCACGTTTATAAAATAATATGGTAACAAAATAACAACATGTTTTTACAATCATGATGCCGAAAAATGTCATATTCAGGTAACTCCAGCACGCGCATATAGGAAACGAATTAGATAGTAATATAAAGGTATCCTATTACAAATCTCCGTCCATGGCGTACTAACCATTTTTTTAAAAATATCCATGAGTAGTATAATATTTCTATTACTACTAAAATATTTCAATATGGATAAAAAAAATCACGTCAATACAGGTAAATGATTGAATAAATGGTCAACGATCCCATGCAAAAAATTAAGAAATAGTAAGTATGTAGGTAATAAATATATTATATATATACCAGATACCTACTATAGATACCTATACTACTATCTAATAGATGACAAAAGTTAAAATATAATTTGTATAAGTCATGAATTAGAATCGTACACCGTATGAGAGAAATGCAATAATATACATCATACGTCCTGCATAATTTACACTTGTATCATTGATTTTATAATATCAAATTGTATATTATAAAATCAATGCTTGTATCAATGTATAACGATAACATTTTTTCGGAAAATATTGTTTTTATATATTCCTATCAATATATTTCTAAAAACCATTTTGGCAATATTTTTAATTTTTATTCTTTTGAAATATTGTTCAGTATGTGTATGACATTGGAACTACGTTGTTTTGTAAACATGGTAATAATATTCTTTTAAAGTTATTGTTATAAAAGATCAAATAAATGTTAAGTCAGTAGTCACCAAATAAATAAATGTTTTGTTTACAATTTTTACCGATTTCTTCACTGTTCTGTTTTTTATTTATTTGATTGAATGGTGCGTAATTAATTATAAAAATACCTACCTATATTATTTTATTATAATAATTGCTAAATAATGAAGTCTACATTGCACATGCAGATGCAATACTATCTAACAGTACTTGTTGAGATTATGCACAGATCTGTATTAATTAATTTAAATACATTATACCTACTTGAATGTTGTTAAATAACCTACTAATAGAATAGAAATAGGTAAATCAGTAAATGTTTAAAGTACACAGGAACGTATAAAGTTAATACCGATGTCACCTAATTACTATTACAATATTATTATTGTAGGTTATATTTTTTTGTTGATTTTATCACGATTTTTTACACAAATGAATTACGTATTCATTTTGCCATTACTTATTATTATTTTTGCTATTATGAGTTTTGTTTATAATTTATGATTATCCATAGTAACATTTTAGTGCATTCGAATCAATGAAAATTGAATTTGTGACTTTTTTAGAAAGGGGAGTGCTGGGGAAACGTTTTTCCAGCACGCGCAAATTGAAAACGGGTTTTCTCGTGTTTGGGGGGGGGGGTGTACAAAATTGTTTTTTGGTTGTACAAAATTGTACAAAATAAAGTACATAATACTGCATCACTGAAAATTGAATTTGTGACTTTTTTAGAAAGGGGAGTGCTGGGACAACGTTTCTCCAGCACGCGCAAATTGAAAACGGGTTTTCTCGTGTTTGGGGGGGTGTACAAAATTGTTTTTTGGTTGTACAAAATTGTACAAAATAAAGTACATAATACTGCATCACTGAAAATTGAATTTGTGACTTTTTTAGAAAGGGGAGTGCTGGGGAAACGTTTCTCCAGCACGCGCAAATTGAAAACGGGTTTTCTCGTGTTTGGGGGGGGTGTACAAAATTGTTTTTTGGTTGTACAAAATTGTACAAAATAAAGTACATAATACTGTCAAGGTTTGGTATTAAAATTCCAAAGTGGCAGTGCTGCCGAAACGTAGCTCACCAACACCCAGTGACTGAATTTCTTACGTGTGACAGGACGACGACGGTGGCGGACGACAATCTTTGAAATCACTGTGCGCCGGAGTACTGAGCTGGGTGTCTATTCTTGAAATCATTCGGATTGGATCCGTATACGAACAATCCACACGATAGATTTCCTTGTACGGACGAAAAATAGTATTCTTGAAATAAAACTATCCGTATGGTACGAAAAACTTTCCACATACACGGAAATTTGTCCGAATGGTTTATTATATCGTATGAATTAGGTTGGTGACACTGCTAAAATATACAATCTCATTGTATACAAATGTATTTATAATAATATGCTTGTATCCTGTTTAACTTATCATTGATTGAGTCTTAAGCACGAATTAAAATATACTGGATACCCAACGATACATGATAAGAAGCTTCTAAACTGAATTTCCATGTGCAAAGGTATACTAGCGCTCCAAGGGAATTAAATATATACTAATGGATTGAATTTTTAAATAAATAAGTTTTAAGTATAATACCACAGAATAAATGAAATATAAGTACCATAGAGCATGACTAAATAGATCTATTTAGTCATGCCATAGAGTATACTATATTAATACTACATAGGAAATATTTAATATACCTATTTTAATAATTTAATATAATATTATAATCATTATAATATAATGTAATGATTTTGTTTAAATGATTATTTTAACGCATTTGCTCATAACTGTAATCTGCTATACAATAATTAATAAGACATAGGTAACGTAATAAATATTCAATCATTACAAAATAGATTAAAAAAGTGGTAAGTAGTTAAGTAGTAAATAGTAGGTAATAAAGAAATGCATATTTGGCATAAATTCACTTTGGTTACCACGCGTTTATTTTTTCTTTTATCCCGAAATCCATGTATTTCAACGTTTTAAAAATGGGTTAAGAAATAAAAAAATATAAATATTAACCAACAATAAAATATGCGGAACAAATTTATTTCTTAACCCATACAATTTAACATAAACAATAAATATATTATATAATATATTGATTAATATAGATGGTAAAAAATGAATTACGAATTTCTTAAAATATTTATTATAAAATACGTCCTAAAGTTCTATATATATATGATATATTACATCTAATTTATTAGCCAACAAATCATGTCTTATCTAATTTCGATAATTTTTTTTTTGTTTTACATTGTTTTTTTGTGTTTTGATTCACTAAGTAAGAATACTGTCTCATTCTCATTGTTATATAATAAGAAAAAATATTGGTTAATATGTCAGTTTGATGTTCTAGACAAGGGAACTTTAAACCAATATTCAAACTAAAAAATTCATTATATGTGTCTTCAAACACATCACAAGAATTTGCATGTTTTGAAAAACATGTTTCAAGACGTTTAAGAATCAGGTACAGATTACAGTGAGTTAGGTATCCTCTAGTTTTATTATTGACCAAATCAGCTTCACTACCTACTGTTGACGTGTTTAAATTTTTTATACTTACTATACATAATGGGCACTTAGTACTTTTTACCAATCGTTTAGCAATGTACCTATTTTAAGTAGGTAAATAAGATAAATAATAGTGGTATTTTGTTATTAACTAATTCATAAAATAATTTACCCAGCCATAAAATAAACCACACAGTCAAAAACTGTAGAGTCAGCATAATCGTGCTCTAACAAAATATCGTCCAGATCCCAGCAATCGTCTTCAATAATCTTATTAATTTTTTCTTTGAGCAAATAAATTTTTTTTGTACGTTCTGAAACGTTTTCTGGATCATTTATAATAGATTTTAAATCTTTAATTGATAATACAGGAATTGTATCTATAAACAGTGCAAAATAAATAAATAATTTTTTTTTAGCAATATTTATTTTAAGTAATATTAATTATAATATAAATTATATTATTTTTGTTTTAAAATTTAATTTTACACCTTCAAATATTGTGCAATTTCCTGTTTTAGGGGGTTTTATAACGGCATAAACTGAAAGCATTCTATATAGTTGTAGAAAAGTTGGTGCTGTGGGATGGTCATTAGGACCTGACACCTGCCTAATAATTCCAAAAAATTTCTGAAAAATAATTAATATAATAACCATCATCATATATTTTATAGAAAAGAAAAAAGAAAATATGAAAATAAATATATATTTCTTATACGATACTTTATAAAAATAATTTAATTACTTCTAGTGAGTCTTGATTAAATTTTGCAGTTAAGACATAACTAAAACCACATTCACCTAAAAGGTATTCTATCAATTGTATAGATGAAGTTAAGGTGATCCTTAGTCCCTCACTAGTTGGTTTAGTTAGGAACTCATTTTCTTTAATCAATCCTTTTTCAAAATTTGATTCCCATTCATTCAACCAGTGTATAGAATTATTTAAAACCTTAAATAAAACTCAAACTAATTTTTGATCATACATTACATTTACATTTATTAACACATAAATCAAAATTATAATATTTAACTAAATAAAATCAACACAATTTTAAGAAATTGTACACTGTCAACAGACACACCCAAACACATAAAAAAACCTCCAAATCATGACTATTTCGTTTAATTCCTTCAGCTTTATGTCTCCTATTTAGTGCATCAAACATTGCATTCATTGTTTTTGTAAATTCTACAGTCTCTTCAGACCCCTTAAAACAATCATATTTCTTATTCCTGTATAAATCAATACCTACTGCCATCGATTTGCTAAAGACCTGTTGAAAATTATAAATAAAAGTAATATATACATAGTTGTGAGTATCAATAATCTTATTTATTACCTGAACTGCATATTTGACCTTCATTTTTGAAAGGTTGGTCAAATCAAAATGATGTTTAGTCAGTTTTGGACATACTTTAATAATATTTTTACTTTCAATTTTAAACAAATTTGAATAATACTCCCATTTAATTAATTGCTTAAATGGATCCAACTATAAGAAATTTAATAACATAAGATTTGTTACACCTTACACAATACACATATTATATTAAAATAGATTGAACATTTTTAATTTACTCTTAATTCTTTATTTGTGAATAATCTATTCCGAATAGTTTTCATCAAATGGGGCACATCAGAAAAAATATAAACTTTTCTTTCTGTATTGAAAGGATTTTCAAAAAAATTACAAAAGTTGTGTCTTTTTCCTGATACCTATTCAAAAAAAATAATTCATACTCAAAAAATCCATACAGAATCAAGTTTAAAATATAGTTATTAATAAATTACTCCTAGAATAGACCACATATTACGATTGGTGGCTGCTCCATCGCTTGTTACACCAACTATTTGACCTCCAGTCTTTTCAATTAAGATAATCGATTTAATAATTAATTTGGCAAGATCAACTCCTACATTTCAAAATCAATGTATAATATAACAATTTTTACAATCTTATTATTGTTGTTTGTAATTGTATAATACCTTTCACAGGACCGTGTGAGGCAAACACTGCTATAGGCTGTACAAAATTCTCAGCTAGACTCTGCCACATTAACACAAGTCCGTGATTCGCTTTTTTATCACTGTCTTTTTTGGATTCTATTTCCTCACCAAAATCCTCAAGTCCAGTATAAGTGAGTTCTCTAGTGTTAACACTTAAGCTTTCTCGTAAACTAATTTCATCTAAAAGTAGAATACCTTTTTTTTCAAAATTATTCTTAGTTGAAAATCTTTTGGTTAAAAGTTTAAATAAGTTTTTATCAAAACCACATCCAATTTCTACTGCCAATAAATGCTTTCTTATAGTATTGATACAAGGAAGTGGTAATATATTCTGCTCTCTCAAAAACTTATAACCACTAGGAGATCTAGAAAAAAAATACATTATATTATTTTATATCAGGTATTATTCAAATTATTTAACTTAAATTGTAAATTTACCTTATTTGGAACAATAAACACAATAACATCCAGTTTTCGCTGTATCTACGGTTTTTTAAATTTTTAATTTTAGAAGCATTAAATATTTCATATAATAAGTCAGTTTGGTATTTCGGTATATTGTTATTTTGAATTATTTGCTGGAGACTGTTATTAGACATTGCTTTCATTTTATTTTTTATTTCATTCAATGTAAATTCTAGATTTATAATTTTACGCTTTGATCTAAAAAGACTTCTGGCAACTCCATTTTTAATTCTTTTTAAATCCATGAGTTTTTTTTTTTTGTTAGGTGAGAAGTAAATTTTTGAAGATTTTCTATTTACTTTATTTTAGATTCTGAACGAAGTGAAGAATGTATTGATTTTACTATGATGTGTGTTTTTTTTTTTTTTTGTTTTTTTTTTTTTTTTTGTTTTTTTTTTTTTTTGTTTTTTTTTTGTTTTTGTGTCTGTGTACACCATAACTACTCGAAATAATGCTTCAATTTTGAACTTCAGGGTATGTTTTCGGTGGCAAAACGAATATCGGAGGTACCTTAGAGAGGTCACAAGTGAAAATTCCCAAAAGTTTTCAAATGCCACGGGAAAAACAAACAAAAAATGAGGAAAAAACGGTACTTTTTGTGCAAAACCCGTTTTCGACGAAATCGATTTTTTTATTTAGCCGTTACTCAAAAACCAAAAATTGTAGATACTTGAAATTTTCACCAAATGTTTATATTGAAATCATCTATACGTGGTAAAATTTTTGAACACTTTTGACTTTTTTTGAGCTTTTTATAGACAATTTAAATTTTTGACTTTTCTTAGTTTTTTTTTCTGAAAAGTGGATAAAAAAAATTTGGCTGGACAAAAAATCTTGAAAATTTAATATAAAGTTCCTCATAAGAAGTACTTATCGGTATAAAAAAAAAATTCAAAGCGAAATGCACACCTTTTTTTTATAAGCATAAAAAGTTTAAATTTTTATGAAATATTGAAAAATCGCGAAAATTTGAACTTATTTTTTTCTGAAATGTGGATAAAAAAAATTTGGTTGGCCATAAAACTTTGAAAATTTAGTACAAGGTTCCTCATTAGAAGTACTTATTGCTATTAAAAAAAATCAAAAATCGTGAGTCACAATTTTTTTTTATAAGCATCTAAAGTTCAAACGTTTACGAAATAATTACATGATTGCGTAAAATAATAATTTAGCCTTAAACGATTTTTGATATTTGTTCTTATTCAAAAAGTATAAGTCGAAAAAACTTGAAACTTTCACCAAATGTTTATATTGGAATCATCTATACGTAGTACAATTTTTGTAAACTTTAGACTTTTTTTGAGCTTTTAATAGACAATTGAAATTTTCAACTTTTCTTTGTTTTTTTTTCTAAAATGTGGATAAAAAAAATTTGACTGGACAAAAATTCTTGAAAATTTAATACAAGGTACCTAATATGTCGAACTTATCGGTATAAAAAAAAAATTCAAAGCGTAATGCACAATTTTTTTTTTATAAGCATAAAAAGTTCATATTTTTACGAAATGTGTAGAAAATCGCGAAAATTTGAAGTTATTTTGCAGTTGAAAATTCATAAAATTTTAAGTATTCAAAACTAAGAATTGTAAATTCGGTACAAAGTTTGACATACGTTTTCCTTCAATTATCTGTAAAAAAATTTGCACTGGAATAAAATCAAAAATTTTTATGAGTGTTTGAAATTACAATTTTTTCACATAATCGCGTAAAATAACAATTTAGGCATCATTGATTTTTGATATTTGTTCTTATTCAAAAAGTATAGGTCGTAGAAACTTAAAACTTTTACAAAATGTTTAAATAGGCATTTTCTTTACATAGTTGTATTTTCAAAATATTTCGTTTATTTTTTAGCTATTTATAGGCATTTGAATAATTCGATTTTTCTTAGATTTTTTTTTATAAAAGTCGATAACAATTTTTTGGCCCTACCAAATCGCTTGAAAATTTAATAGAAGGTTTTGAATAAGTTGATCTAAGAGTGATTCAAAAATTATTCAAATACATAGGCACAATTTTTTTTTATAAGCAGTTGAAGTTCAAAAATCGACAACATTTGTCAAAATCACGAATATTTGCAAATTATTTTGTAGTTGAAAATGTATAAAAATTTTTGTATTCAAAGATAAGAAATGAAAATATTATGTAATATCACAGCTGATAAAGATAATTAAATAGATTAAGTTTATTATAATATAATCAGTAGCTGACAGCTGTTCTATACAAAATATTGGTAGATTGTAAACACAAGGTGTATAACGTACCTTTACATGGTTGAATAGAACGTTACTAACTTCCAATTTCCAGTTATTTTAATGTGTGTATCAGTTCCATAAACATGCGGATTTTATATATTATTATTAATTATTAATATTTAAATAGACGTAGCCACGGAGCATTCAGCATATATGGACGGCGGGGTCGGGTGGTACCGTCACGATAGTGCATTTAGGCAAATAATATGGTATTCACCTACGCCCTATCTATGCACATCCTGGTTTGTCCAATGCTCACGAGCAGAAGTCACATGAATAGACAAATGTAAATTTAACCCAATCTAGGATATTAAAATAAAATATATATTACAATTTAAGGCTGACATCTTCATCTTCGTTCAGAATCGTTTTTTTTTTTATAATATAAAATAATTCCAAAATCTATCCAATAATGCCTAATCTAGCAATGCATCTCGTGTATCCCACCCAACTACTGTATCCTGTACTTAACTTACAATGATTTATCATTGCATTCAAATGTAAAGTACCATACAACTAAACTATCGTAAACCAGGTGATCCCATGATAGAAAGTGCTATACACTCCTCACCATTATCTTGTCCGAGGAGCGAAGCGACGAAGGACGAACTTCCACCACCATTATCTTATCGGCTTTTTAATGTTGAACAGTAATCTTGTACACCATAAACACATGCTATTGTAAAGATTAAATTAATCAGTTAAATTTGTATTATATTTTTTAAATATTATAGGACCTGTTTTTTAAATAATATAAGAAATGAGACTATATAGTTACTTTTTATTGCTTTTGAGTATGACTGTACATTTAGAGTGATACCATGATTCGTTAAATTCAGTTATTTGTGGTCTAAGTTTAGATTTAATATCTGGACTATTATTAAAATTATCACAGCCATTGCAAATGTTTATATTATGTAGTAATAATAATACATTTTCCAGATCTACAACACTTTCTATACAATATGAAGATGACAAACCAATATCTTCAGGTGCAATTTGTTTATTATTCACATACATGAATAAACTAAAATCTATATTTAAAATGAATAAAAGTATAATCAATATTAGTATTTATTAACCATTTAGTTAAGTTTAGTAGGTACCTTCTGTTAAAACAAGTTGTTTTTCAATATTCCTTAAAAATGTTTTTTTAAAACTCCCTAATTTATAAAATCCAACAAAAGTTTTATTTGGATCAGAAAACCAATTAGGTGGAAGATTTATCATTTTGATAATCTTTAAAATAGATTGAAATACTGCAGAAGACTTCATCAATGAAATCTGTAAATGCATGCGTAATATTTTTACATGGTTTATAACTAATAAAATATAAAAATAACAAAACATACTAACTAGGTACTAAATACTAATTACCTACTATCAAAACTACTAAAATATTTAAATAAACAAATCATATAGCTATGTTACAAAATGCCTTAACTGTTAAAGTTTTTGATTAATAACACTTACACTATTACTGTTCCCTGCTTTGGAATATTCATCATTATTATTATCATTATATGTATTTGGTATGTGAAATTCCTTATTCTGGAAATAGCAATGATCATCTTCAATATTAAAATGTTTTTTTTATTTAAATCATTTAAATATTTTATGTTCGTAAACAAACAGTATTATTTATACGTATAAAACGAACGGTTATCATCACGACGGACCAGGGGCGCACCCAGGATTTGTTTTTGGGGGGGGGGCTAAATAAAATTATCTTTTAACAGTTTTTGTATTTATTTTAAAATATGTACAAAAATCGGAAAGCTCGCTTGTACACAATCTATACGTCACTTTTTTTTATGAAATTAACAATATGATATAATTTTTTGCACTTTGAGTTTTGATTTAGTCACGCCGTTACGGTGAAGTTATATCTGTAAAATATTATTATTTATTTATTACATTATAAATAATATATTGATTATTTTTCATACATTTTACCTTTTAAACTATGAAGTTAAGTCGTCTTGGTCCTTTTTTTCCTAATATTGATTGTACTTCTGAAGTTTGAACATCGATTTCTCTGTGAATATGAATCATAGCTAATCCATTCAGTCGATTCTGACTCATTGTATTTCTCAAGTATGTTTTTATTCTTCTTAGAGAAGAAAATGATCTTTCTGTTGTACTAGTTGACACAGGCAATGTTGAGAATATTTTTAAAAGTACAAATATAGTTTCAAATAGAGTATCATTACACAAGTTTAATGCATCGATCGCATTATGTGGTAATGAATGATTTTGGTGTCGGAATTTTTGGTACCATAAATCGAACTCGGCGGCTGCAGCATTAACTCCATTTTGTGGTATATCATTTTTGTAAAATTCCAATAGTTTTGAATACTGTGA
This sequence comes from Therioaphis trifolii, assembly GCA_027580255.1. Lineage (NCBI taxonomy): Eukaryota > Metazoa > Arthropoda > Insecta > Hemiptera > Aphididae > Therioaphis > Therioaphis trifolii. Next base: position 29,635,403 of record CM050409.1, on the reverse strand, counting down.
TTTTTTGTTTGATTAGGAATATGTCCAGTCGGCAAAAGGCACTTAAAACTTTTAATCACATCTTTGTGCTTTAAAAATCGTTCAGATATACTATTAATAAAGGAATCTTCATTTTCTGAGGGTACATTACATCGTTTTGTTTGATTTTTTGTTAATCTAGGCATAGAAATGGTTATTTCTAAGGCATCAGAAATTTCGCATGCTTCGTTGAAAATAATTTTAAATTCACTTTCAACATTAGTTCGTATGTTTTGAAGAACAGATATTACACTCTCTACGTTATTTAAAGCCTCCGAAATATCCAAATCAGTCGATTGAAGAATTTTACTGATTGGCAAAGTATAACTTAACAGTTTTTCTGCACACAATAGAGATATTATAAAACTTGATTGTCGAATTCCACATAAGAGTAAAAACGCATTAGACGATGAGTCTTTACAACTCCATGACTGTAAAAATATAACTATTATCGGGGACCCACATATTTTGAATAATGTTTATTTTTTCATGATCACTTAATTTTTTGTTAACATATAAAGATATATCAAATTTTGGTACTATGTTATTACCGTCATTTAGTTGGATATTAGATTCATTTGGTGTAGCTGTAGCAGTGTTATTTATTGTTGATGAATTTTCTGTTGCGATTGGTGGTTTTTGTTTTTTTGATTCTGGTAGTTCAACATTTGGTGTGGTGTTTGGTGACTCCACTTTAAAATAATTTAACAGTGAACCAGAACGACTACGTTTCTGATTCATTGTATTGAATTTACTTTTTAGAATTAACAAAAAAAAAAAAAATTAATGCAAATAACCAACGACGCGACGTTCACTTGTACGAATGTTCGACAATACTGATTAAATGTTGTCACAATGATGCCTGCGGGCTACAATTAATAAACGAAATTTCGTCGATAAAAGTGAAATCGTAAATGGCTATATTATTATATTGTATTGTCGATTTATCATTGGAAATTTAGTTGAAGTTTATTATGGGATATTCTCTCAAATCTATTTTTATACGAACGCTGAATGATTCCTCGATTTACTGATAACGGCAATACGACATTACACAATACGCAGAAGGCAGAATGCAGCCCATATTAAAGCGTTATTAAACACTGTTTTTTGTTTAACACAACACAATAATATTACCAACTATTTTTGGGGGGGGGCTTAAGCCCGTTCGCCCCCCCCTTGGGTGCGCCCTTGCGACGGACCCTCCCTAAACCATCAACTACGCCCGCGCGTGCGTTAATGTCGTTTCTGGAATACTGTCGTCTCGCGTTCTGCAGTAATGTACGACGAACGATTTCGTGTACCTACCCGTAAATGTTTCTGTAAAGCACAAACCGTCTCGGAATCCGAAACTCGATCGATCGTCACACATGACATATTATCAGAGGCGGCTTGTTATAAGATTACCAGGAGCAGTTGCTCCTGGTCCAAAACGGGGTGGGTGTGTAACAAATACAAGTAGTTAATCAAAGTTTATGCTTTGTACTCGTTACAATTAATCTACAGCAGAATAAGTACTCATATTATATTTATAGAAAGGAAGGTACCTACCTACAACCTACTTCTAATATTACCAAACGAATAACGAAGAAAGTAATACGAATAACGTTTAATAGGTAATGAATAATGATAAAGCAATATGGGCGTCTTTTTTTTTTTTAATATGCGTACCAACTAGTTTATGTTTTGTACTTGTGAGAAGAACCTAAGAAAATAATATCCGACAGCTTAATAAATTTGATAGGTGGGTGGGTGGTTTTATGAAGCTCGCTCCTCGGGTTTCAGGAACTCAAGCCGCCGCTGCATATTATCATACCACGCGGATGTCTATCGAGGTGTGTCGACGGTACGGCATTTCAAAGCATTTCTTTAGTAAAACAGCCGATGGTTTATCGCGTCTGTCTGCGTATATAATCCTAATAAATTCGTCAAAATATAACACCTACACTGATATGCATAATGCATAGGGCATTTGTATGTAAATACATATTTTTAGTGAAACACGATAAATCAATTATTGCAAATGATAAATTCGTTTCATGTGATTTGCAATAAAATAAGACATATTTTATTTTACATATTTTTACATATTTCGTCATAAATACATATTTTTACATACTTTGTAAAATTTTCGTTTTTATTTACATATTTCGTAAATTTTGACAATTTCAGTGGTTTAGTAATATTTTACATTTTTATTTCGATAACGGTAATTAAAAATATAGTATCTATGTTGGATTCTGAACATGCAGCATCAATTTCCAAGGGAAAAGAAATTTTTGAGAGACCTAATATAAAGTCTGCTCTATCATATATTGTGTCTAATTTTAGTTTTTTGGGTGAATCAATTTCAAAATTAGAAAACACCAAGATTCCGTCGAGTAAAAGCATACAAATTATTGATTTATCAATTTCAAAAATTAATGAATCAGAGGGCCCAACAGCAGAATTATTAAATAATAAAATGAACGTCGTTTTAAACAAAAATTCGGGACTGAAGGCCATTAAATATATAAGAAACATTGTTTGTGGTATTGTGGATGAAGACACGATGGAGCTCAATCTTTCACCTAGTGAAATAACAGCGATGAAGTATGCACCGATAACATCTTGTGATGTAGAACGCTCCTTTAGTAGGTATAAGTCAGTGTTAAGACCAAATCGCCGTTCATTTAATTTTGAAAATTTAAAACAATATATGGATTGTCATTGTTTCCCTTACAATTGATTAAAAATCAATTTATTGTATTTCAATTACGATCAAAAATTATTTTTTATTTAGAATCGTATTTTTATTTAAAATTTTAACATAGGTATTTTTTAAATTTTTCTTTGTACAACATTTTTATTTTATACTACATATTAGATTCTGAACGAAGTGAAGAATGTATTGATTTTACTATGATGTGTGTTTTTTTTTTTTTTTTTTGTTTTTTTTTTTTTTTTGTTTTTTTTTTGTTTTTGTGTCTGTGTACACCATAACTACTCGAAATAATGCTTCAATTTTGAACTTCAGGGTATGTTTTCGGTGGCAAAACGAATATCGGAGGTACCTTAGAGAGGTCACAAGTGAAAATTCCCAAAAGTTTTCAAATGCCACGGGAAAAACAAACAAAAAATGAGGAAAAAACGGTACTTTTTGTGCAAAACCCGTTTTCGACGAAATCGATTTTTTTATTTAGCCGTTACTCAAAAACCAAAAATTGTAGATACTTGAAATTTTCACCAAATGTTTATATTGAAATCATCTATACGTGGTAAAATTTTTGAATACTTTTGACTTTTTTTGAACTTTTTATAGACAATTTAAATTTTTGACTTTTTTTAGTTTTTTTTTCTGAAAAGTGGATAAAAAAAATTTGGCTGGACAAAAAATCTTGAAAATTTAATATAAAGTTCCTCATAAGAAGTACTTATCGGTATAAAAAAAAAATTCAAAGCGAAATGCACACCTTTTTTTTTATAAGCATAAAAAGTTTAAATTTTTATGAAATATTGAAAAATCGCGAAAATTTGAACTTATTTTTTTCTGAAATGTGGATAAAAAAAATTTGGTTGGCCATAAAACTTTGAAAATTTAGTACAAGGTTCCTCATTAGAAGTACTTATTGCTATTAAAAAAAATCAAAAATCGTGAGTCACAATTTTTTTTTATAAGCATCTAAAGTTCAAACGTTTACGAAATAATTACATGATTGCGTAAAATAATAATTTAGCCTTAAACGATTTTTGATATTTGTTCTTATTCAAAAAGTATAAGTCGAAAAAACTTGAAACTTTCACCAAATGTTTATATTGGAATCATCTATACGTGGTAAAATTTTTGAACACTTTTGACTTTTTTTGAGCTTTTTATAGACAATTTAAATTTTTGACTTTTCTTAGTTTTTTTTTCTAAAATGTGGATAAAAAAAATTTGACTGGACAAAAATTTTTGAAAATTTAATACAAGGTACCTAATATGTCGACCTTATCGGTATAAAAAAAAAATTCAAAGCTTAATGCACAATTTTTTTTTTATAAGCATAAAAAGTTCATATTTTTACGAAATGTGTAGAAAATCGCGAAAATTTGAAGTTATTTTGCAGTTGAAAATTCATAAAATTTTAAGTATTCAAAACTAAGAATTGTAAATTCGGTAAAAAGTTTGACATACGTTTTCCTTCAATTATCTGTAAAAAAATTTGCACTGGAATAAAATCAAAAATTTTTATGAGTGTTTGAAATTACAATTTTTTCACATAATCGCGTAAAATAACAATTTAGGCATCATTGATTTTTGATATTTGTTCTTATTCAAAAAGTATAGGTCGTAGAAACTTAAAACTTTTACAAAATGTTTAAATAGGCATTTTCTTTACATAGTTGTATTTTCAAAATATTTCGTTTATTTTTTAGCTATTTATAGGCATTTGAATAATTCGATTTTTCTTAGATTTTTTTTTATAAAAGTCGATAACAATTTTTTGGCCCTACCAAATCGCTTGAAAATTTAATAGAAGGTTTTGAATAAGTTGATCTAAGAGTGATTCAAAAATTATTCAAATACATAGGCACAATTTTTTTTTACAAGCAGTTGAAGTTCAAAAATCGACAAAATTTGTCAAAATCACGAATATTTGCAAATTATTTTGTAGTTGAAAATGTATAAAAATTTTTGTATTCAAAGATAAGAAATGAAAATATTATGTAATATCACAGCTGATAAAGATAATTAAATAGATTAAGTTTATTATAATATAATCAGTAGCTGACAGCTGTTCTATACAAAATATTGGTAGATTGTAAACACAAGGTGTATAACGTACCTTTACATGGTTGAATAGAACGTTACTAACTTCCAATTTCCAGTTATTTTAATGTGTGTATTAGTTCCATAAACATGCGGATTTTATATATTATTATTAATTATTAATATTTAAATAGACGTAGCCACGGAGCATTCAGCATATATGGACGGCGGGGTCGGGTGGTACCGTCACGATAGTGCATTTAGGCAAATAATATGGTATTTACCTACGCCCTACCTATGCACATCCTGGTTTGTCCAATGCTCACGAGCAGAAGTCACATGAATAGACAAATGTAAATTTAACCCAATCTAGGATATTAAAATAAAATATATATTACAATTTAAGGCTGACATCTTCATCTTCGTTCAGAATCGTTTTTTTTTTTTATAATATAAAATAATTCCAAAATCTATCCAATAATGCCTAATCTAGCAATGCATCTCGTGTATCCCACCCAACTACTGTATCCTGTACTTAACTTACAATGATTTATCATTGCATTCAAATGTAAAGTACCATACAACTAAACTATCGTAAACCAGGTGATCCCATGATAGAAAGTGCTATACACTCCTCACCATTATCTTGTCCGAGGAGCGAAGCGACGAAGGACGAACTTCCACCACCATTATCTTATCGGCTTTTTTTTATTTTATACTACATATTTTGGCAATTTTAATTACATATATATGTACATATTTTTGGTTTTTTATTACATATAAATCCCAGCCCTAATAATGCATATTACCTTAGACTCGTGTACGCACTCGTGTTCGTGTAGTACGTTCATAAATAAAGGTTTTCTCTTGTTCGTCCGCTTTATTTACGTGTCATTTGCATCGAACGTAATAACTAGGGAGCGGATGTTTATGCATTTATCATATTTTTTAGTAACATTTAAATCAATGCGGAGTAAGATATAAATTTGTTTCATCACCTTAAGAATTCAAATTTACCAATTTGATTTTGCATATTTTCGCATATTTGTTCGTTTTTTATTTGATTGATAATATTTTTAAATTTATCATGTTTTTAGTGCATATTTGAGGTTTTTCGTGATATACCAATATTATAGTAATATATTAACGGACTCGACATGCGTAATTAATAGTTCAAAACTTCCCGGCGGCGGTGGCGGCGGCGGGAATAGCGATTATTTCAATTTCTTCGATAAGTTATCGCCTTATCCACATTGTCCCGCGACAAAAATAAATATAAAACACCGTTATCGCCGGAGTCGGTATCGAACAATTTCGTTAATTGAAGTTGTGTTTTTTTTAAGTTTTAATTTTAAGAATAATTATTTTATACCTATATATTTTTAATTGTTAATAAACAAAATAGGTTGTAAATAAAAATTTTTTTGATGCATATTTTAAATAAATTCTAAGCATATTTTTAAACTTTAAAGAGCATAATTGCATGCATATTTTTTAATTTTTTGGAGCATAAACATCCGCTCCCTAGTAATAAGAATAACCATACCATAGATAAGTATAATATGATAGATAGGCAACTCCCATGTTATAAAAGTGGGTGTCCGGAAAAAAAGTACCCGAAAAAAAAGTACCCGGAAAAAAAGTACTAGTAAAAAAGTACCATAGAAAAAAAGTACCAAAAAAAAAAGTACCGGTTAAAAAGTACCTAAAAAAAAGTATCCACGAAAAAAAATGTAGAAAGAATTTTTATTTTCAGTGTATGCTCACAAGTATACACTGAAAATACATTACATAAGTAAGCCATTAAGTCATGTTTAGGTACACATGTTGTACTGCGAGGTTGTTTTTATCACTTATGCCAAAGCACACATCGTAAAATTCAACAACTTGGTCTCGAAAAAAAATATCGTGAAGACGAATACTTTAATCATTACTGTTCAATGCTCGATGGTCTTGCATTTGTGCCTCTAAATTTAGTGCAAGAAGCAATGAATATTCTAAAAATGAAAATTCCAATTGGTGCAGAGAGTATTGTTGACTATTTCAATGTGAATTATGTTGAAGGTACCTAGATATCATTAAAATTATATATAACCTAATTTATTTAAATTTAGTATAATATATATAATTCATCTTAAATTATTTTAGGTACTTATAGATCATTTGGACGTGGCGCAAGACAACAACGCCGTATACCACCTTTATTTCCACCCAATACGTGGAATGTCCATGAAACAACTTTAAACGACGAGCAAAGAACAAACAACGTATGTGAAGGTTGGAACAACCGATTTTCTCATCTTGTAGGTCAGAAACATCCAACTATATGGAAACTAATAAATAAAATGAGGCAGGAAATTGGATCGGATAGAGCAAGGTTAGCGATAAGTGAAATTGGCGTGCATACAAGTAAAAAAAAAAAAAATTATGAAAATATACATTATCGATTAAAAACGTTGTGTGAACGTTTTTCTCAAAATTTAATTACATTGGACGAGTTTTTAGTTAATATTGGACATAACATAAGAAAAAGATCATTTTAAACTGTCAAAAATGTCATAAATCATTTATATCTTATTTTAATTTTTTAATTTTCTAGTAACTCGATATAATATAACTTAATATAATTTTTTAATTTTATTTTCAATAATTCATTATAAATAAAACTATGTGTACCTACATTTCCCTTTTTTCCCGGGTACTTTTTTCTAGGGTACTTTTTTCCCGGGTACCTTTTTCTAGGGTACTTTTTTTCTGTGGTACTTTTTTACTAGTACTTTTTTTCCGGGTACTTTTTTCCCGGGTACTTTTTTTCCTAATATCATAAAAGTGGACCGTATTTCAGCGCTCCCGGTGGTTGTACAACAACACTAAAACATCGCAACCATCGATAGTCAATAACATCGATAATTTTCAACTTTTACTATCGATAATTTTCAACTTTTACTATCGATATTTTTCTTTTATTAAATTATATTTAACAATAATTGTTGATTATGTATGATAATTGGATCTAAAAAAGGAACTTGTTCATTTCCAAAGGAATACTCTTTTTTATAAGGAACTTGACAAAGACTCTCACATTCTTAGCATTATATTTATTTATTACCTATGTAGCATGTACATTTTATATCAACAGTAAAAAACCTCCTAAATAAATGTGTTACCATTTGTTACAACAATTAATTTTATTCAAATGTTGTTACTATAATCAATGCAACTAATTTGTATAATAAATTATTAAATACAAGAGACACACTAAAAGAGACACTAAGAAACACGAGAGTCGAGACGGAAAAAAAATATACTAACCTATAAATATTAATGGTGTAATATATTATATAACCCATAGATAAGTATGATATTACCTAACCAGTGTTCGACCGCCGCCAAGACATGTAGCGCTAACGGTGGTTGTACGATAGAACTATACGGTACAAAACGCTCCGGCAGAGTTGCACTAGCCTGAAGCTGAACCATACGATGGCGAACGAATTGAAGTTTGTAATTTACTCCGCCTATCACTGGAGATAGCAGATGTAAATTAACAAATATTTTGATTTTGTAGGGCACTAGGTGACTCCATACAATATGAAACAATAAATTTGATGATATGACTGTTTTTATTTATATATATATAAATAATTAATGTATACATTAATGATGCATATATATAATGCCTCTGAACCATACGGTTCTTATTTAAAATAACGGCATAAAATAATAAAAAGTCTATTATCAAGGAACATAAATACAATATCATACAGGCGGTACATACAGGGTAATTGATTGCAACGTAGATGACACAAATGGGAGATTTGTTATTAATTACCGGATACCGTTTCGGACCTGGTCTTAACACTTCGGGGGTTACCGAGAGTGTTCCGTGGTCAAAACGGTTGAGGACGGAATAATCGGGGAAATGCACCGGCCACAGTAAACTGGTCGAGCGGCAGCGGGGAGAAGACACACTGGTCGAGCGGCAGCGGGTAGAAGACGCACTGGTAGAGCGGCAGCGGGTCTGGAATAAGTTACAAGTTTTTACACCCGTGTCATATTATTTATTTACAAATACTATATTTTAATGGTTGGCGATGCGGTATCATTACGTCTTGCACAAAACACATCGTCTTCACACATAAACACTTACAAATTACGTTGTACAAAATCGATCTTAATTGTTTATATGTTAAGCAAAAAAAAAATCAATTTTAGAGTGCAATGAAAATTGGAATGAAAATGGAAAAAGCTGGTAAGTGAGATGATGGTGGTACAAGTTCGTCCGTCGTCCCTTCGATCCTCGGACAATATATTGGTGATAAATGTATTAAGTTTTAAAGAAATGATGACTCATTTCTTTAGTATAAAACGATTCTGAGCAAAGCTTCAGTGTAATATAATATATTATTATTTAAATACTGTTTACGTATTTTACGGTTATTTGTATAATTTTTGGTGAGTATTTTGTAATTAAACCCTCATAAAATATTCAATTAGATATAACTCATTTAAACTTCAATTGTTTTAACAATTATAACTCATTAGAAATTTTCTGTCACCAAAAGATTCGAAAAATGTTTTTATATTTATGTTACAAGTTTTTTTAACAATAGATTTAAACATGTTGTTATATCTGAATCCAAAATTTCATTATAATAGGATGAACCAATTTTCATATATAAATATTTAAAGTTGAAAATTAATATAAAAACAGTTTCTTTTGTAAAAATCGTGATAATAATTTACTTAAATGCTTGGAAAAAAAATCTTGAGTCACGTTTATTGATATTTTTTCGGTATTTATAGTTTAGTATAAGAGTAAACTTGTATTAAAATTTCAGAACTTTCTAACAAATACTCAATATTTCATTAGAAATAAACTTAAAAGAAATCAGACAATATCGTAAAAAATCGTATAATAATTTATTAAAGTCTGTATAAAAAAAAATCCTGAGTCACGATTTCTGAATTTTTGTTAGGATAATTAGGTAGGTATATGAGTAAGATCATATTAAATTTTCAGAACTTTTTGTCAAATATTTAAAATTATATTACATAAAAACTTTCAAACAATTTGGTAAATTAAAAGTTCTATATTTAAGTCAAAAGTGCTATAATTGTTCTGAAAATGTTGTCCAATATAAAAAAGTATGTATTTGATATTAAATAAAATTTTCAAGTTTCCAGCTTCAATACTTTTCGATTTATGACTAAATACCTAAAATCTGAACAGTGAAAATCTCGTTTACTGCGCATTTTTACCGATTTTACCGTTTTTACTCAGTTTTTCGATCGTTATTCTTGATTACTGGAAAAACTATGGAGATTTTGGAAAAATGACCTCTCTAAAGTACCATCTCAGTTCAATTTCAAATCTAAAAAGTAGCTGGACGAAACTTTTAGACAAGGATTTCTATACGAAAAAGTGTTTACAGAAAAAAAAATAAACATCATTGTAAAACCATAAGATCCTTCGCTTCACTCAGAATCTAAAATGTATAACCGCTTAAGGACACGCCTGGGAAAACACTGTATTTGTATACCTACGTAGAATAATTGCCAATAGTGTTGTATAGAATTTGTTATGATGTTCGTGCATATAGCCAAATAGCTCGGATATATTTTATGACCTTGATCTTCTTTTATGACCATTTTCGACGCAAGATTGTAGTAATTTCAATTACACGAATTAAATAGTATTGGTAGAATGTGTGCACGAGTTATAAATTAAAATCTTTTAAAAATTCACTGTGCTTTCATTTGAACACAACAACAATTGATCAACATGATAAATATGTTTAATTACACTTCTGGGAGCAACACAACGTATTTCTATGAGGTTCTAGAAGGTTCTATCGAATTCTCAGTGACGTAGGCAGGCGTTTTTTTACAGGGGGAGGGAGTTTTACGGCTCAGATAAAATCTGATGATATTACGGAGGGGGAATTCGTGTTTGATTACTTTAATTTTTGGGCGAAATATGTACGGTGGGTGTATCGGATTTTAAGGCCGGGGCTATACACGGCGGATTCCGCCGCGGTTCGACCGCCGCGTATTCCGCGGCGTTTTCCGTCAAATTCAAAATGCATTGATTTATATCGGAGTAGCTATACACGACGGATGTATTACGCCGCGTTTTCAACCGCGGCGGAAAACGCCGGTTGGCTTGCGTTTTGGCGGACGAACGCCAAAGTAATAAAAACGCAAACTCCTAATTTTACATTGTTTTAAATTAGGATGGGCTATACTGGTTACGGAAAACGCTGCGTTTTCACCATAATTTTATGAATACGGTAATTTTAAGTGGATATTCAATATTTCATATATTTAATTTAATCCTAACTACCTAGTAAATACATAATAAAAAGATTATATATTTTATAATTAAGTTAGATAATAGATAACAAAAATAAAAATGTTTAATTATTTCATATTTGAAGGATGTACCGCAAACTTCCTGTATATAGTTTTCTCTCTTTCTTCTTCCAATGCTTCATTTATGGCAATTATTAGCACTGGTGTAATTTTCGGCATAATGATAACCTACTACTACGAACTGACTAGTGCAAATGATCGATCGATGAGTGTCTATTATTAATTTGTGTTATTCAATTTCAATAAATATGTTTATATTATTGATACAATAATTATGGGGTTTACCATTTTTTTTAAATATTGTATAGACATATGAGACGGAATACGCTCGGCGGATACGCCTTGTATAGCTCGTCCGTCGGAAAACGCCGCGGAATACGCCGCGGTCGAACCGCGGCGGAATCCGCCGTGTATAGCCCCGGCCTAAGGACACGGATTCTGAGCGACGATTTTGTGTAATACATAGGAATATAATCGACATGATTTTATTCTAATCAAAATTCTTTAAAAGTTTTGTATTCTGTGCCAGGAACACATTTTGTTTTACAAAATGATTTGCAATATTGTTCTGCTTGCATCCGAAAGTCCCTAAAGATTGGATTTAAACCCATAATTTTTGTACACATTTAAAACTGGAATTTGATATGAATGCACTTAAAAAATACCTAAAAAAAACTCAAAAATTACGCCACTTTTTTTTTCACAGGCGACATTTTTTCTGTGATTTCGCACTTTTTTGAAGTTATTTCCAAATTTGTATAAAAGTATTCTTGATCTTAGATAGAAGATTTAAAGTTTTCAGCGCCATTTTTTCAGTTATTTTTTCATTTTTAAATAAATAAAATTCATTTCACAAAAATCTCTCATCTAACTGTTTTAACTCAGTTTTTCAGTAGTTTTTCCAAATATTGGAAAACATTTTGAGAATAGAGGAAAATTAGGTATTTAAATTAGTAATGCACAGGAGAAACAATTTTTTTTATCTATAAATGGACTAAGCGTAACTTATGGTTGTAATCTATAAAAAGCTGGTAAGTGAGATGATGGTGGTACAAGTTCGTCCTTCGTCCCTTCGGTCCTCGGACAAGATATTGGTGATGAATGTATTAACTTTTAAAGAAATGATGACTCATTTCTTTAGTATAAAACGATTCTGAGCAAAGCTTCAGTGTAATATAATATATTATTATTTAAATACTGTTTACGTATTTTACGGTTATTTGTATAATTTTTGGTGAGTTATAATAATTTATTAAAGTGTGTATAAAAAAAAATCCTGACTTACGATATTTGAACTAAGCGGTTATACATTTTAGATTCTGAGTGAAGCGAAGGATCTTATGGTTTTACAATGATGTTTATTTATTTATTTTAGATTCTGAACGAAGTGAAGAATGTATTGATTTTACTATGATGTGTTTTTTTTTTTTTTTTTTTTTGTTTTGTTTTTTGTTTTCTTTGTTTTTTTTTTGTTTTTGTGTCTGTGTACACCATAACTACTCGAAATAATGCTTCAATTTTGAACTTCAGGGTATGTTTTCGGTGGCAAAACGAATATCGGAGGTACCTTAGAGAGGTCACAAGTGAAAATTCCCAAAAGTTTTCAAATGCCACGGGAAAAACAAACAAAAAATGAGGAAAAAACGGTACTTTTTGTGCAAAACCCGTTTTCGACGAAATCGATTTTTTTATTTAGCCGTTACTCAAAAACCAAAAATTGTAGATACTTGAAATTTTCACCAAATGTTTATATTGAAATCATCTATACGTGGTAAAATTTTTGAACACTTTTGACTTTTTTTGAGCTTTTTATAGACAATTTAAATTTTTGACTTTTCTTAGTTTTTTTTTCTGAAAAGTGGATAAAAAAAATTTGGCTGGACAAAAAATCTTGAAAATTTAATATAAAGTTCCTCATAAGAAGTACTTATCGGTATAAAAAAAAAATTCAAAGCGAAATGCACACCTTTTTTTTTATAAGCATAAAAAGTTTAAATTTTTATGAAATATTGAAAAATCGCGAAAATTTGAACTTATTTTTTTCTGAAATGTGGATAAAAAAAATTTGGTTGGCCATAAAACTTTGAAAATTTAGTACAAGGTTCCTCATTAGAAGTACTTATTGCTATTAAAAAAAATCAAAAATCGTGAGTCACAATTTTTTTTTATAAGCATCTAAAGTTCAAACGTTTACGAAATAATTACATGATTGCGTAAAATAATAATTTAGCCTTAAACGATTTTTGATATTTGTTCTTATTCAAAAAGTATAAGTCGAAAAAACTTGAAACTTTCACCAAATGTTTATATTGGAATCATCTATACGTAGTACAATTTTTGTAAACTTTAGACTTTTTTTGAGCTTTTAATAGACAATTGAAATTTTCAACTTTTCTTTGTTTTTTTTTCTGAAATGTGGATAAAAAAAATTTGACTGGACAAAAATTCTTGAAAATTTAATACAAGGTACCTAATAATTAAATTCAAAGCGTAATGCACAATTTTTTTTTTATAAGCATAAAAAGTTCATATTTTTACGAAATGTGTAGAAAATCGCAAAAATTTGAAGTTATTTTGCAGTTGAAAATTCATAAAATTTTAAGTATTCAAAACTAAGAATTGTAAATTCGGTACAAAGTTTGACATACGTTTTCCTTCAATTATCTGTAAAAAAATTTGCACTGGAATAAAATCAAAATTTTTTATGAGTGTTTGAAATTACAATTTTTTCACATAATCGCGTAAAATAACAATTTAGGCATCATTGATTTATGATATTTGTTCTTATTCAAAAAGTATAGGTCGTAGAAACTTAAAACTTTTACAAAATGTTTAAATAGGCATTTTCTTTACATAGTTGTATTTTCAAAATATTTCGTTTATTTTTTAGCTATTTATAGGCATTTGAATAATTCGATTTTTCTTAGATTTTTTTTTATAAAAGTCGATAACAATTTTTTGGCCCTACCAAATCGCTTGAAAATTTAATAGAAGGTTTTGAATAAGTTGATCTAAGAGTGATTCAACAATTATTCAAATTACAATTTTTTTTTATAAGCAGTTGAAGTTCAAAAATCGACAAAATTTGTCAAAATCACGAATATTTGCAAATTATTTTGTAGTTGAAAATGTATAAAAATTTTTGTATTCAAAGATAAGAAATGAAAATATTATGTAATATCACAGCTGATAAAGATAATTAAATAGATTAAGTTTATTATAATATAATCAGTAGCTGACAGCTGTTCTATACAAAATATTGGTAGATTGTAAACACAAGGTGTATAACGTACCTTTACATGGTTGAATAGAACGTTACTAACTTCCAATTTCCAGTTATTTTAATGTGTGTATCAGTTCCATAAACATGCGGACTTTATATATTATTATTAATTATTAATATTTAAATAGACGTAGCCACGGAGCATTCAGCATATATGGACGGCGGGGTCGGGTGGTAACGTCACGATAGTGCATTTAGGCAAATAATATGGTATTTACCTACGCCCTATCTATGCACATCCTGGTTTGTCCAATGCTCACGAGCAGAAGTCACATGAATAGACAAATGTAAATTTAACGCAATCTAGGATATTAAAATAAAATATATATTACAATTTAAGGCTGACATTCCAAAATCTATCCAATAATGCCTAATCTAGCAATGTATCTCGTGTATCCCACCCAACTACTGTATCCTGTAATTAACTTACGATGATTTATCATTGCATAAATAATCATGTAAAGTACCATACAACTAAACTATCGTAAACCAGGTGATCCCATGATAGAAAGTGCTATACACTCCTCACCATTATCTTGTCCGAGGAGCGAAGCGACGAAGGACGAACTTCCACCACCATTATCTTATCGGCTTTTTTTTTTTTTTTATTCTATTCACGAGTCGTTGAATTTTCACTCGACTCCTGGGGATATCAAGGGTGTCTTTCCGCCGTGGTATTTTTCACATCATAAGCTATAAATATACCGAATATCACCAGACGTTCCAGAGTTACCTACACTGAACACAAAAATATCAATTACCATAAATGTACAGAATTGTAATACCGGAAATTTCAATGACGCCTGACTAGAAGCGAAATAGTCGATGAGGTTTATGTTTATGGAAATATACGGGCTACACAAATACACGACATTCGACAAGTTTCACGAAGCGGCGGCGCGTCCATAAGCCCAGACCGTCGACCGCGATACTATACACCAGCGGTCCTTAACCTTTGTGTAGTGGCGACCCAAGACATTCACCGAATTTTTCATGCGACCTTTTTATAAATAATATTCAATGGCGAAATAATAAATAACTATTTGGGTACTCTTAATTTAATTTTTTTTTTTTTACTCATATTACTTGTACTAATAACAGGTCATAATATTAATTACATTATATTTAAAAATAACCATTTCTATTAATAATTGTATTGTACGTATTTTTTTAAATAATTTTTAATTTAAATACATATATATATATATATTTTTTTTAAATAACGAAGAAATGAATGACTCCCTTGGTCATGATGTTGCTTCGCCAATGAATCAATTTGAGCTTCTATATGGAGTTAGTAAGTGAAATACGCATCATGGGTTCGACATCAAGCTTATTTCTTGATTTGGTTTTGATTGTAGTCAATGTCGAAAATCCGGACTCACATGAATATGTTGTTGCGAAAGGGACTAATTTCTTTAATGCTTCTTCGTAAAGCTGATTAGGATATTCGTTGCTTAAAGGTATCCGAAATCGGTTAAAATTTTTAGTATTAAAAGATCGTTATTATATAATAATTTATCTGACGATAATTCTAATAGTTGGCTGTCGTTTAATAAAGATAATTCGTGTACATTTGATAAGCTTCTTTGTACCAATTATCAACACTGTGAATTTACAAAAACGGTTTCATTTATTTTGTGTACCTATTAGACTTGAAAATAAAAATATAATACCAACGTTCTACAATTTTAGCCGACCCATTTAAAATCATTGGCGACCCGAAATCGGGTCACGGCCATATGGTTAAGAACCGCTGCTATACACCATGTCATATAGCGTTGTTCGTCGAAAATGAACGTCCTGAGTACCGCTAGACGCCCGATTACGATAGGTGTGACTGGAAGCCGGAAGGAAACGTGTCGACGATATTTTAGGGAGGGTCATGAGTTATAATAATAACCTGTGTCCGGTGGCGGCAAGCCGAAGTCGTATACGAGACGACTCGTCGAAATGGTTTCCGTAGTCATCACGCTTATCCGAGGGAGGGAAAAATAAAAGAGGTGAAAATGTCTCCACCCTCATAAAACGTCCGCTATTTGAAGGTGTCCGCTTTTTAGAGGTGTTCGTTAAGGGAGTTTTCACTGCATCTCTCTCTCTCTCTCTCTCTCTCTATATATATATATATATATATATATATATATATATATATATATATATATATATATATATATATATATATATATTTACACGAAAGGACCTACGCTAGCGTTTCCATACGTCCCAATTTGGCCCGGGACTGTATCGATTTTGAGTATAGCGTCCCGGTGTCCCGATTATGTGTTTCGATTTTCGGGACAACATATCGTCCCGGAAGGAGGCTTCAATAATTTGTGTATGTCTTTTATTAGACATTCGATGGAAAAAGGTGACGAGTAAGATCTGAGATGATTACGAACAAACATGCAAGATATAGTTGTCTATTAATACAAGTAGTTGTTGAATTTTCTTTCACGTTACCTGAAATGGCTCAAATGCAACAGTGGAACGTGTGTTTTCGTTAATGAATAGCACACGGACAACATCACGAAACAAATTAGATATGTCCAGTTGAGGCTTCATTAATAATTAATACAATATTGATAACATCAATCTCTTGACATCATGCAGACATCAAAGTCTTGTTGTCAGTTTGTATGAGTCAATTATACTTGCCAACGTAACATTGCTTCAAAAAGTATACGGTACGGCCAAGTATCAAAAAATTCAGACTTTTCTGCCCGCGGAGGATGAGAACACATCGGACACACAGGTTAAAAATTTAATATTTTTTTTATATATATTCAATTTTTAAAACTTCAAATATTATTGATTAGTATCTATAGGTGTATAATGCGTGTTTCAAATTATATTTTATGATCGGAAAATCAATAAAATGAAATGAAAAGAAGTTTGTCCCGGTTTTCGCCAAATAAATAATAAGTACGGTGACCCTAACCTACGCTCGAACAACGTTGTCCGGCGCCCGCGGAATTCACCGTAGACTAATGACGACGAAACACCCATCATGCGTCACTAACACGCACGCTCGCGTATCGTCGGGATGACGTTTTGCGAGCATATTGTATTATACGTGTTGATTGTTTACATTTACGTTATTTTTCACGATCCGATTAAAGTCGTTGAATAAAAAAAAAAATAAAGTAGAAGCGGAACTATTTAACCGATTATTAAAAGATACGTTGTAATAAAAGACGCGTTATGCTCGCGTTGCGGGTCAGGTGTGAACGAAATAAAATAATAATAATAATACGGTGCGGTGGCAACAAGACGAACGATAACAATAATAATTGCAATAGCGTTTTGTAATTTTCCGCGGACAAGGTCGAACGCGATTTATGTAACACGATACCAGTGAAAATAATTACAACACGGTACACCCGGCGTGAGCGGCGTGCTGTTTAGGTGTCCGTAGGAAAAACCCGTTGGCGTTTTTCTATGCAAATCGATCTCCGCCAACACGACAAGTGTGCGTACGTTTCTCCAGCCCCCCACTACCAAAAATGACAATTTTTTTTATGCCAATATTTAAAACCCAATTTGGAAAAATTTGTACGATTGAACACGCAATTTGTACCGGTTTGGCTCAAAAGCAATTTGTAAAATATTTCGGGGGGGCTAGAAAATTCCATTTTCCTGAATTTGGAGGGCTGGGGAAATGTTTCTTCAGCCCCCCCCCCAAGTATTTTACAAATTGCTTTTAAGCCAAACCGGTACAAATTGAGTGTTCAATCGTACACGTTTTTACAAATTGGGTACTAAATATTGGCATAAAAAAAATTGTCATTTTTGGTAGTGGGGGGGCTGGAGAAACGTACGTGACAAGTGTGCGTAGACTTCGCGTGTGGTACGCACATTTATATGTAATGCACGCGAATCAAATACGCTGCGCGGCGCGCCGTTATAGTACATCTGGCAACGGGTTCTTCGGTTATTACGAGTCGTCGCGATCGCTATGAATTCAGAACCGGACCGGGAAACCGATCGGGTCCACAACAGTGTTAGGCCACGCGCACACTGGATACGTTTTCGTACGAATTTGTTTCGTACGAAAACGTACGTACACGCACGAACGACCCCGACCTACCAGATACTATGCGAGCACGCAGACTGAGTGCGATTTGTTCGTACGTATACGTACGTGTAACTTTGACGAACGAAAACAATCCGAACTTGTCCGGATTTCATTGTCGTTCGTACGTAAGATACAGATTATCCATTGCATTCCGGAACGTCACGAATGCGATAACACCGAAAAACCGATTATTTTACGGACAAAAACGTGTTCAGTGTGCGCACTCAATTCGTACAACCGTTATTCGTACGTTTTCGTACGAATTGAATTCGTATCCAATGTGCGCGCGGCCTTATGCGAGAAAAGAACATGATCGATCTATATGCGTCTGAAAACGATTTTTTCCCTCATTTTTTAGACACTCGGTGAAACGAAAAATACATCGTCGTTACAATAGTCGGTACTTTGGAAAGGCGGTTTTTCACTATTTGGTCTCGATGGTTTTTCCGATCGTGGGGCAAAACTACGTGAAAATTCAATGAAAACGATAAAATCTGACATGAACAAGATTTTCATCAAATACATTTTTGATACCGAGCCGTAAATCCTTAAATAATGGTAGGTACTAGACTTTTGAATTTTTCATCAAATATCTGCAATATGACTCTAATACGGATTTGAAAAAAGTTTCGAAAACATTTTACCATTTCCGGGCTTACGTAATATAGAATTTTCGAATTATTGAAAATATTTCGTTTTTGGGAAAATATTATCGAATACAATTTTGAATATTGGATATAATTATCTGAATATTTAATATCATTTTGTCCATATTATGTTTAATTAACAGTACTGAATAAATTTCAAAAATTGTTAGCCAGGATTTTTTTTTTATACGCGTTTAAATTTCGAATTTTGGCCAAAATTATTAATTGCGCATTATACATACATATATATTTTAAAACCTTATAAAATTTAGAATAATTTTTCCAGTAAAACACACCTATAATATTCTTACTGTATGAGTTTCAATCAGGCCCACCACTAGCCGGCCCGGGAAGCCAAAATAGTGGGAGGGGTTCGCCCCGGGTTGACCCACCGACGTCAACTAAAAACCCAGTCGGTACCACGGGAGAGGGGAGCCCCACTGTACGCCCGTCCGGCTTGCCGTCCGGGACTCAGTGCCCCTCAAGGTTGAGGAGCCTACCTCGGCTGAAACGTGGTGGCTGTGGGACCAGCGTGAAGATAGTGGAAACCCAAACCACTGGACCTAGTGGGGGGTCGGACCCAAAGAGACCTCGGTCTCTCCGGCCTCGAAAAGGCACGGCTTCGGCCGGTGCTGGTGGTCCATAGACGACCCGGGACCGATCGTCCGGCTTGCCGGCGTCGCTCCCGTACGTCCCCGGCCCGCGAATAGCGCCTAGCGCTAACATGTGGACCGGGTGATCGTAGGCGAAAGCCACAAACCCGGGAACCTCGATGTATGAGTTTCAAAAAGCTTAACTAAATGAATTATTTTTACAGGTGTTTTAGGTTGGAATTTCGGCTCAAATAACTCTTTTTAGGTAAAATGTCATATTTATTTTTATTTTTGTACCTATCATACAATTTGTAATTTTTGGTTATAAGATCTGAAATATTTATAAAAGCTTCTTCCGTAAGTAGTCTTAGCTATATTTACATTTTTTATAGTTATCGAATGCGTTAATTTGTTTTTATATTAGCTAGACATGTTCAAATAAAGTGATATTTTTATTAATTATTATTAATTCAACACGGTTTTTTCTTGTTATCATTCCTGTACTTTTCAACTGGAAACTTAAAAATCGCATCAATTGTTCATCATAAGATATTTCATTTTTTCGAAAACTCAACTAGTTGATACTAAAATAAAATATTACTTGAGTTCCGCTTAGAATCGTTTTCCGAAAACAATGATTAATCGTTGATTTTGAATTTGAATAAAATCACACTACACGCATCCTTCGCTAATCGTTAAAGTAACTCATCTAAAGTTCTTTAAATACATCAGCGAAGGATGTCCATGGTGCGAATTACACGTTCGGCTTTTTTTTTCTTTCCTCATTTATTAAAATGTTTATACTTTTGTCATCGAGTTTGACTCGTCTAAAATCGTTTTACTTGAATTTTCTTTGTGCTATTTTCATAGGCGGATATTTGGTTTCATCTGTGGGGGGGCTTAACATTTTTGTCTTATTCATTAGTGGAAACAAATATTTTTAGTCGCTTCTGACGCTTCCAACTACTAACTGTAGTGGCTACTCCTACTTGATTCTAGCTGAGGCACCAAATATACAAATATACCAAATATATAGGTAATAGGAACATAAAAAAATAAAATATTGAATAGCTACTAAATTATTTTTATTTTAATTGTATATATCTATTTTTTTGTGCAAATATATTAACAATTGTATCAGTATTAATAGATTTAGAAATTTCTTTTTCAATATATAATATTGAGGTGTTGTTGAACCTTTCTTGCAGCATAGATGTTCGAAGCCAAGTTTTTATTCTACGCATGGCCGAAAAACTCCTCTCACAAGTGGAGAAACTTATAGGAATTGTTAAAGCAACTTGAAATAATTTATATAAATTAGGGAAAGTCCGTTTTGTTAAAACCTTTTTCACATCATTTAAAGTTATATAATTTTCATTAGTTGACTGCAATATACAATTCTTTGCCACTTCTATTTCTGACTTTAATACATCTTTAGATACATTCATCTAATCCTGAAAATATACAAAATACAGGTTCCCGGTTCACTTTTAATAAGACTAGGAAATTAGAGCATAGGTAAGTAAAAATTAATTTTCAGAAACCAATACGATACTTACTTTATAATGATCTACAAAGAAAAGACTTTCCTCAAAGTTTAATTGAAAAAATTGATCAACAGCTGTAGCCATTTGGAGGCTTTCAGTAGAAAATCTTTTTTCTAAATTTATCAAGATAGTATCAAATACAGGAAAGAAAGCGTTTTTTCTAAAGTTATCTTCAATGCTTATGGTTTCAATGGTGTCTTTAATATTTTGTTCAGCACTTGTGGTTACAGTAGTATCATAATGTTTAAGATTGTGTGGCTCTTGTCTTTTTCTTTTGCATCCTAATTAAGTAAATATTAATTTAAAATTATAATATTTATAAATAAATATAATATATTTATTAAGTCTTACCTTTAGATGGCGTCTGTATTGGTATTTCATTGTCTTTAGCAAAGATTTCTATTTCACACCAAAGCTTAGAAAAATACTCTGTTGTTCTAGAATTTTTAAAAGTCATCATCACACCTTCAATAATATTTTTAGATTCCCCTAAGGTTGCATTTTTTTCTTGAAATTTGTTAGAAACAATATTCATATTAATTAATACTTTTTGTAGGATTAATAAATAAACTATAAATCGTCCACTTTTTAAATTTGTTAATATACCTAAAACAATGATATTGGAATTTAAATACTTTGAATCCTTAATTATTACTTATTATATTATACCAATTGCTTCATTTACTCCTCTATCATCTTCATTTTCAATTTCTTCTTCTAAAGCTTGAATAATTGCTTTATAACTGTTTTTAACAGACTCTATATTTCGATAAAGGCAATTCCATCTAGTGTCACTAAGTCTAATCATTGCCGTATGTTTTATTCCTAGTTTAGTTTGAATCTCAGTTAATTTTTGATTTTTTGACGGATGAGAAAAATGCACGTACAGGGATTCTAAAGTGTTGAACACATGCCTTGTTTCCTAATATAAAATATTAATGTAAGTAATAAATAAAATCATGAAGATCTAAGATGTATATAAATATTCATTACTTTTACATATTTACACATATCAATCACAATGAGGTTCATTTTATGAGCCATACAGTGGGTATATAATATAGCGCAAGGATATTGATTTTTTATTTTATTTTGTAGTCCGTTAAATTTCCCAGACATAACATTTGCACCGTCATATGGCTGAGAAACTATTTGTGGTTTAGAACTAAGTTTACACTTTTTCAGGTACCATAATATGTAATGATATAAACTTTCAGCATCTTGATTCTTAGAACAATCTATAAAACCGAGAAATCTCTCCACAACATCTAGATTTTTAACATACCTTACACATAATGCTATTTGTTCTTGTTTGTAACACCTATAAATTAATTTAATAAAAATAAATTAAGAAGTCCATGTATAAAACATAATAATCGTATATATTTCACCTTGCTTCATCACACATAATTCCAAACACCTCAACGTCTTCAATATCTTTTACAATTATTTCTTTCACAACATCTGCACATATATTTATAAGTTCATCTTGAATTATATGACTTGAGTAATTGGTTTTAAGATTAAATTTTTTTCCAAATTCTTCATTACTTTTTGCTAACAATTTACATAATTCTTTAAAGTTTCCTAAAAATATATTAATTTTTTTTACAAATAATTATCATAATTATTAGATATTTTACATTTAAGACTATTAGTAATATTAGTTATTAGTTATTACTTTTTAATTGTTAGTTTAATACCTTGATTTAAAGAATCTTTTTTCTCGTCGTGTCCCCTTAAACCAATTCCTTGACAACTCACAAATAAAACAATATCAACTAACATTTTCATATATTTTTTATTACTTTCAACCATCAATGAATGCTCAGAAGATATTTGAGAATAAACACTACCAGTTTCTTTTGTTTTCTGATATGCTGACCATTTAATCATACATGTAAGATGTAAATTACTTTTAGCATGTGCATCCAATTTATTGAGTTTACTTTTATTCCCACCTTTAGATCCACTACAAACACTCAACTATAAATTATAATATACTTATATTAATAATTATTATTAAAAAATTATAAATAAAGCATAAATACAAAGCACTTGCTTTTTTCCAATTTCTAAAACCAACTAGAAAGCTATCTTCAAATTTGCCATTATTTCCAGTACAAAAATTTCTACAAGCAAAGCAAAAAATTGAATCTTTTGATACACTATATTCAAGACATTCATAAGTTTTGTAATGCTTATGATTGAAAGCGCGATTTTGAGTACCAAATTTAGTTAGTGGATATGACTGCAATATATTTAATTTAAATATAATATAATAACTTAAACTAGGTACGTTTAGTGTCTACCTACATTTGTACTTACTGTTAAAATTGGTCGCACAGGGCCTGTTATTAAAGTTCCTAAGTCGGAAAAGACATTTGTATCTACAATATTTTCAACACGTTTTTGTGTAGTTATATCAATGTCTAAACCAATATTGAAATCTTCATTTTTGACTCTAGTGTTGTTGTTGACGAGGAATTAGTAACAACTAATTTTTGTTTTTTAATATTAAAGACATCAAACATTCTTTTAGCCATTATTGAATTAATTACAATTTATAATTTAAAATTAATTGATTAATTCAGATAAATACACAATTCACACAAATAATATAAAATTATATGTCATATGTATATCAATAGCATGTCACTTACGGAAAACCACGCGTACCTAGGTATTAAAAACAAAAAAAATAAAATAAAGGTGATCACTGATCACCGTATACGCTCCAAAAACGTAATCGACAGTATTCGACACTAATGCTGTGGCGGTATGCAGCGTGCGTATTTATAACTTTACAGGTATCGCAAACAAGTTCTAGAATATTCGCGATTATCAATATATACCTACAAAATATGATTTTCCCAACAACGATAAGCCGTGAATATTCTAGACCAGGGGTCGGCAACCTTTTCAACCACGCGGGCCATATTTTTTTTCAATTTTTCATCAAGGGCCACATTAAAAAAAAAATTACATATTATGATATAATACTTATAATTGTATTGCTGTTATATTTGACTATTTTACATAGAAATATTAGAGTAAATGTAAAAAAACACAAATGTTATTGGAAAAAATTGCATAGAAAAATTTAATTGAATAACAAATTGTAAAGTAGTAAATTAATGCGATTTCTGTGCCTGCAGTTTATTAGTTAAATTTTCGATATCAGCTTGCAGACTTGTTATTGAGACTCGTAATACAGCTCGTAAATGACATCACTAAGGCGCGAAGAGTGCTTACTTTTTCTGTACTTCACAATGGAAAATGTCTGCTCACATATATATGTACTTGCAAACGCCGCTATAAGTTTTTGTGCGAATTGTCTGATTCCAGGGAAGGTAGATATTGGAAGACAACTATAAAATTGAGGCAAACTTGTTGCTTCCCGAAAAGAATTTTTTAGAACCTCATCATTTTGAAGTTCAATGACTTCCATTTGTAAATTATTCTTGACATTATTTATGTCCACACAAACGCACTATATATTAGGTACAAACGCAAACAGTCACACGTAAGGTGTAATACTAATCACTACAAACTCAAAGTAACTATATGAATATGACTGAGTAGTACAGCCATCATTATCTTCAACTTCGATTAGATAATAATAATTTTATAGATTAAACTGACTATACCATATAACTGTATAATAGAATAAACATTAACTATTAACGGTTAGATTAGATTTTATTTATAAAAGAAAAATAATTATAAAATATTGAAAATTATATGAAAAATGTTATTGAAAAAAAATAAAACACAAAAATTAACCACCTTTGTGCGGGCCATCAAAAATTGCTTCGCGGGCCGCATGCGGCCCGCGGGCCGCGGGTTGCCGACCCCTGTTCTAGACCATTCTTGTACCTTATCTCAACAAAATAAAATAAAAATTATAAATATCAAAATAATATTGAAACACATAATTTTTTATTTTGACGTTTACATTCTGAGGGGGCTTAAGCCCCCCCCAAGTCCCTCCCGATATCCGCCTATGTTCCGACGGTTATTGCACGCGCGATCAGTATTCGATCGAACTGCGAACGTTTCTTTCTTGTTTGGATTTTCAGTGAAGCGAAGGAAGGATCATCTTATGGTTGTACAAATTTACAATGATGTTTATTTTTTTTTTTTTTTTTATCTAGAGACACTTTTTGCTCGACTTAAATTTGTCCAAAAGTTTCATCCGGCTAGTCTATAGATCGGAAATTTGACGTAGATGAAACCTTGAGAGTTTATTAAGCACAAGTTTCAATATAGTTTTTCCAGGCGAGAGAATAAACAGCTTAAAATTGATCGAAAACGGTGAAATTCGCCGTAAACGACATTTTCATTAGATCGACTTTAGTAATTTCGTCATTACTCCAAATGCCATGTCGCTAGAAACATGAAATTTTCACTATTTGTGTAATTGGCGTATTACTGCATACTTTGAAAAATAGTTTCAAATAAATTTGACGAATTTTGGGCTAAAAATAGAACTTTGAAAATACTTTGTTTTTTTCTAATTGTATCCCTAATGAAGTTTTAAATATTTGACAAAAACTTTTGAAAAGTTAACATGTTTTTACTTGTACACTTCTTTAAAGGTTCTGAAAAAATTTCAAAAATCGTGATTTAGGATTTTTTTTTCATAGGCGTTTTGGTAAATTGTTATATGGTTTTTACGTAATACACTATTTTTACGTTACTTTTCAACGTTAACAATTTATTTGAAAGATTGTGCCGAAACGGTATATTTCAATTCTAAAGCTTTGCTCCATAAATATATAATATGATCTATCATTTCTTTAAAATTCAATACAACTATTCTGATTGACTCGACTAAGAAGCGAAGAATACCGCATGAGGCGGAGAACGTACTTTCTTATTTTTATTATTATTATTATTATCATCATTACTTTTATTATTATTATTATTATTATTATTATTATTGTTGTTATTCTCATTACTTTTATTAGTATTATTGTTATTCTCATACAATGTTGATTTTGTCCAGAGGCTTGGTATTAATGGTCACTGTATTTGACGCCGGTACAATACAGCCGGGCATATCGCTGCTCTACGCGTTGACATCGGTCGAAAAACTTAGATGCCACGTCCGTGTTGAGAATCATCGGCCCGGACTGTTTTTTTAAGTTGTCCGTTCGTAGTATGGCCTATATGAACAAAGCGAACATGGAATAATTTATTCGGTCGTTATACGGCGTTAGGCAACCTTAATCTTCTGTTCGAACAACGACTCACGACTTCCACGCGAGATCGGATGACGTTTTTATTTATAGAACTGTACGTTGTCGAACGAAAACAGTAATTTATACGTTTCGGCAACCTTTAATTCGTTTTTTTTTTATTTCAGTTATTGCGTTATACTAGTATCATCTGTTTTGTTTACTTCTTATTTTCAAATCGAAAAATCGACGGAAAATACTTAGCAGCCGTCGTGAGATAAAAAAATACCCAGGAGATTATCTGTTAATTCGACTTCCGAAGCGTACGATAAACTGGAAAAACTGCATTGTTTCAACTACACGTTTAGATTTAAATAAAAATATTCTCATTTGAAAATGATTGAGAAGTGGTTTTAAACATGATGCAATAGTAAATGTATAATTCTTATATCGTAGGTTATTAATAGAAAAATGTGTTTTTTATATAAATAAAGGAGTGATTTTATCAACGCTAAATAATTTTGTTGTTTTCACGATGACCGTCCGTCGCGGAACATTTGAACATGTGTTATTATTATCTGATCGACAATGCAAGTGCAGTGTGATGTACAAAAGAACAGTACCTACGCAGCGAGTATGAAATAAATTAATATTAGACGGAATAACTTGGAAACCCGTAAAAAAATAAATAAACACTCGTGTAATAATATACTATTATAAGTATCCATGAGCAAATCGAAATAAAATCGATTGTCGATATTTTTTTTTGAGAATTTTCAAAATAAGGCAATCATGAAAAATGATGTTTAGAACCGTTCCTCTAAGGGCAATGTAACTTCACGTCGAACACTCATAATCGGTAAATAATGAAGTATAAAAATTCCTTTTTTTTCTTATGTATAAGATTATGCATTTTTTAGAAAAGTGTAATATGCAATATACATGCGATTTCAATCATAAATTCCATGTTTGATGTTTAACTGTTATCAAATAACGTTGATAAAAAGACGATTTAAGAAGAAAACAGATTTGTTTTTGTGTAGGGTCAGGTGGGGTAACAGCAACGCCGTTTTGCAAAATCTCAGTTTAATGGAACATATATCTTACTGTATTCTTACTAGGAACATTGTCTTTTTTTCATATATTAATGAACATATTAGGAATTCAAATTTGTATTCAAAAAAGTGCTTTGATAATTTTTTTGGTTGAAAAATAATTATTGAATGAAAAAAAAAAAATGTTACACTTTCCCTGCTACCGGGGTAAGAGCAAAATCGGTAATTTTTAAACAATTGTGTACTAGCTATTTCTTAGCCGGGACAAGTGCCATAAACTAATGAAAGTCTGTAAACAAATTCCGTTGAAAGAATTTAATTATTTTAATTTATCAAGATTTGACAGACCATTAGTTTTTTTTTTAGTGTTGATTGTTATAATAACACGTATTAAAAGTGTAATTCTTAACTAGCTTAAGAGTGATAGCTCCTCTATCACTTTTTCGTACGTAGTTTCGAACCATTTTTTCATTTTAAACCTAAATAATTAAAAAAAACTCATAAAATTCAAAATAAATATGAACGGGTCAAGTGCGACAATGTGCGCATGTCGCATGTCGCATTTTCCCCATAAATCATGTTGCACATTCCCCGTGTGAAGTTTTGTACGTGGGAAGTGCATAATCGGCTAATACTCATTTGTATCAAATTATTAGCATAATTTTTGAATGAAATAATGTTACAAACATAAAATAACATTTGCTTACTTAATTTTAAATAATTCAGCGCAGTTTTGGTGGTGTAACTGGTCCGCTGAATTATCGTCGATTAAAAAAAATACGAGTAAATAACTGACTACACACGGAAAAAAATAATTTTGTTATAGTAAATAGTTGGATAGTGGCGCAAATCATTTTTTTTCGATGGGGGGCAAACTTGAACAATACCCACCCACCCTCCCAAATACATCAACCAATATTTTTTAGAATACCAAAAATCCAATAAATATCAAGCTTTTCGGTTTACCAAAGTAAAATAAAATAATGATATTGCGTATAAATAAGTCAACAAAATATATTGTTGAAAATAAATAGCTCAACCTTAATCAAAAAATAATTAATTCAAGTACCTCTGTTTAAAAAAATATAATAGATAAAACAAATAAATAATAACAAACAAATGTCCACATAATAATATGTATGTAATAAAAAAATAAAATTAAGAATATTAAAAATAAAATTAACTCCTTAGAGCATTTAAGAGGAGCGGACTGGATGTAGAAAATGCATCAATGATATTATCATTATTTATTGGTATGTCCGATTCACAAGCTATGATCATTAAAGAGTCCAATCTATCTTCAGTCATAGTGCTTCTAAGTTTATTTTTTACAATGGAAAGCTTTGAAAAACTCCTTTCAGTAGTTACACTAGCTATAGGCAAAGTTACACCTATTTTTAGTGCTATATACAGAGTAGGAAATACTGTTGATAGACCACTTACGTGTAATACTTGCAAAACTGTAGCTATGCTAGTTCCATTTACTGGAAGTGTGCTTTCATTTTGATCTATTAGCAAAAGATCTTTATCAGACTCATCTGTTGTATCCAATAATTCAAAGTTTTCACTTTCGTCAAGTTCTTCCATTTGTAATTTTTTTTTCTTACAATGTAGTATTGTTGGCAACAATTTATTTTTTTTAAAGTTGAAAAAGCATTTACTAAATTGTAAATATTCTCTCAAAAGATCATTCCTTACAAACTTTCCATATATGGTACAAAACATAAAAAATGAATCTGATGGTAATATTGATTCATCGTTTGCTATTTCTTTTATGCGTCGACGTGAAAAAAGAGATAAATCTTTACAAATACCAGTAGAAATATCACTAAATCGATCTTTTATTTGGGCTAGAGTTATATCAATAGCAGAAAAATAGGTATTCACTTTAAAATCTTTCAAGGGCTCATCAATAGATTCGTCTACCGCATTTTCTCCAGACATACGAGGTACAATTTTCTTACGATTTATTTTCAGAGGCTTAAAATCATCATAATTTAATGCAGAGTTAATTTTGAATTCTTTCAATTGGTTAATTATTTCAGTAAATCTGTTTTCATCTCTAAGTTCCTGTAAATTAACAATACATTTGGAAACTGACTCAACTGCCCCAAGTAAATCCAAGTCTTTAGCTTGAAGGATATTGCTTAGAGGAGTTATTATATCAAAAACATTAATGTAAGTTAATGCGGTAAATAAAAAACGATCATTTGTTACACTTTCCAGTAGGGTAAAATGGCCGGTTCTGTATCCCCCGCAAATCCAGGTAAATCCAGGCTACCCCGCCCATCACTAATTGGTTACTAATTGGTCACTAATTACTACTAATTGGTGCTAATTACTACTAATTGGTGCTAATTACTACTAATTGGTTAATTGATGCTAATTGGTTAATTGATGCTGACCCTCCCACTCCTGATAATCCGCCGTCGTATTCGATTATCGTCAACGTTGACGATGTGATTTATCCCAGCCTCCTCTGCTCTAATCTTTGATGCTCTCCTCTAAGTCTTGAACATTGAGGAGATGATTTTTACCCCTCCTCTCCTCTAAACATATACTAAATGTGTGTAATAAGACCAGCGTTATCTAACCCCCCGCCCCCGCCTGACTTTGTCATCCTTGTCGTCTACGTTGTGAATTGTATAAGATCACCATCTCAGAACCTTCCAGCTTCCGGGTTACTATATGGTAATGTTTCTAAACCCCCTCCGGTATGAACTCGTGCCGTATGGTCTCATATCCTCAGGACTCTCCGAGTCATATACCCCCTCCCCTCTACCCGAGTGTCTAATGGGTTGACCGATACTTTGACTATATTTGATTATATTTAAGACCGTTCACGCGCCGCCGCCGTGTATCATCTTTAGCTATACTATTGTCCGATTTGTATGACATTATAACAATTAACACGTAATTCGTATTCAATTAGAAAGTGATATAGCATTAAGCCCTCGAGCTAATTTCATATTATTGTGCAATTATGTAAACAAGGTAATTAGCACCTGGGGTATATAAGTGTTTTGACTCAATAATCAATTAGTACGTTTTCGATCGTTTCCGTGTCAAGTCCGTTTTTTCTTCGTGTTATTTACTTTTACGATGACCGAATCAAACATGACGATTGCGGGTGTGTTCAAGAAGGAGAAGCCTTCCAAGCACATTATCACACGAGAACCGCCCAGCAGACTCATTGATTCCACAATATTTATCATAAACTTTACGGAGCGTAAATTTCTAAACATCGGGTTGGATCCTGCGAATAACTTTAACGTCAAAATCATTTAATTACATCATCGCATCATCTGGTTATGTCACCTGAGACTTTGAAACGAATATTCGCTCTCATGGGTGACATTCTATCGGTACTAATGGACACGCGGCTTAAAACCAAGTCCTCTGTATTTTTAGTCGACGATACAATGAGGCTGAGCAAGACAACCTGTCGCGGTGAGAACAAACTTGCTTTTCGATCTATCTCTGACGGTAGTAAAGTGTTTTTGAGCCGAGAAGATATAATCGCTCTACAGCATATGGAATGGAGTACTTTCGAGAGCGTTCTACTAAAGACTAACGTCAATAGACCCGCGGTATTGAGACAGCTGGAGCAGATGACTACCTACCTCAAATCAAATTTTTCGCAGACCGTCACCCCCGAAGATATGAAGTCGGTCATCGGAACCGTGTCTGATGAATCACTCGTGTCACAGATTCCTAAAGAGGAGGAGTGTTTCGTGAGTCAGTTAAAGTTATATGCGCTCAGACAGATAGTTGAAAAATGGACCTCGGCATTACATAACAAACCCATTAAGGTAATTAAATACATTTCTACATGATTTGTGTGTGAATTATTTATAGTATCACAATGTATTTTCATATTTAACCAGGTGGAGTCATTGCCCTCGCCATTATCACTGTCACCTGAAAATTTAGTGGAAGAGACTTGTCAATATACTCCTCAAGAATATAGTATATCCGAGGCGTGTGACGAAAACGATGGGCCTACATATTTCAACAGATATCCGCCACCATCGTCGCCAACCTATGCGATACGTCCATGTGAGACAAGTGCAATTGATAGCGGACACCGGTGGCAGCTCTAGCTTCGAATAATATAAATAAATTCATATAATGTCTACTCATCTGTAAAATAAAAAACAAACATGATAATTAAATAAGTATTTTTTTTATTTATAAAAACGAATTTACAAGTAAATTATAATTTCCTGACTTCACCGCTGAACGGGTTGTACGTCACGACTTGATCATGTAATATTAAACAATACGCGGTGGTCTTTTCCGGTATAGCCTGACTGGTCTCAAATTCAATCCGCAGGTCCACGGTCGCAGACTTGACATTATCGTTCTGACGTGATAAATCCACGACGATTAACGGTATCTTGTCTTGAAAATCATTTCTCGATAGTAGAGGTATACAATCCACTCTGTCGTAATATGATTTTTGAAAATCGGTATACGCCCTGTACAACACAGATATCTGTTTCCCCGCAAAGTCTGCGTGAAAATCTTCGTACGGGTACACTTCAGAATTCAGATGCACTTTGAGATTTTTCAAATTACATCCGTCGAATCGGGCAGACGGTCTGATCAAGTTATTTTTCCGATTCGTTTGAAAACCGATTATTGCAAAACGGGGCTTTTCCAGCAAATTGCTGGATTTGACCGTCCACGAGTGTGATGTATTCTGAGGCAGGACCGGATACTCACATAAATCCCAGTTTCGAAACGCGCAAGCCAGAGTTCTGCGAGAGTCTAAAACTTTTAAAAGTTTTAATTTTTCTCTATCGATGACTTTTATAATAGGCATCTTCCAAACGATTTTAGTCAGTTCTATGGTGACTTTTTTATGATTTTCAGATATAGCGGTGGCCCCTTTGAGGTATATGGCGTCTAAATCGCTGGACGTGCGATTCAAAACCAGTTGTTGATTGCAGTTGAGCATTATTTTTTTATAGTCTTCGCAATATCCAAACAAGTGTTTAAGCGGGACACATCCGGAAAATTTACCATCGTTGGAGAATTTCTTATTGTCTTCGCCCTCCATATCTATATCCCAAGCGGCGTTCTGAAGTTCATGCAGGTCGTTTACCGAATACGAGCAATACCCTTTCATACATGTAGTTATCCCCGGACACTTTAATTTCTGAATTTCCATCCCGTTCAACTCGTATCTCATCTCGGAAAAGAGAAACGCTAATCCGTTGTTCGTAAAATAATATTTGTCTGTAATCTCTGTCGGTATATCAATTTTACCCTCGATATAGATATAACTCTCGCACGGTAAGGTGTAGGCGTCCATATTTTGAATAGATATTCTAATCTCGTCATTATTAGACATGGCTGTACTCGAATACGGTAGAAAAGAGTGATATTGCATCTGGGTGACCTTACAATCGTCTATATACCCCGCGGACACGTCTAAGTACGCCTCATCCATGATCAAAGTGTTTTTAATGAATTTAAATACATCCGGTTTGCATCAGTTAGTTTTATTTTTTTATTATATTGTGTTTTTCTTCTTATCCTCGCTGGCGACCGCTGCTTAACTGTTGTCCGTGCGACATTAAAAACATTACTATTTCCCCTGCTAGAGGCGGCTCTATTTATACCGATGTTAAATTTGAGCCCCATGACCGCGCACGATCTGCAGTCGAATCGTGATAGGTTCGCCGCGTAAATTAATTAAATTATCGTCTTGATCTTTCAAGACTATGTTCACTTTACTTATAGACGATCTTACTAGGGGGTAATAGACCGGATGTAGTGGGACTTCGCTGATTTTATATCCCGGTGGTACACAGGGCGAGAACTCGTGTATCGTTTGATCGGGCACACCGTTAATGAATGACCCCGTGGTCAGATTACATTCTATTTTTATACTGTTGACTCTCATAATGTTGACTATATTACGAGACACGTGTTTGACCAATGGTTCATATTTTATATTATCGAACCCCAATAATTTAGATATATTGTTTTTTACCGTGAAATCTACCTCATTATTACACTGCATCATACACTGTAACGTGTTGCTATCCGCTTTTAATATGAACCCCACCAAATCGGGTAGTTGTCGTTTAATACTCAACTCTAAACTTTCCAATTCATACGTCCCCGTTGGTATCTCCACTATACGATGATTACCCAGCGTATTGTTAAAAGCTATTGTACAGCAGTGGGGTTCTATATTCGGTATGGAATTACTTGTGTATAAACTCAGAAGACATAATTGTGAAGTGTTCTCGACTTCTAACGGTGGGAATATATCACAAGACAGCTCGCTCGAATTCCCCTTTAACGTTAACGTGAATGACATGACGTTAAAAATTCTAAACATAGACGTCTGCAATTCGTAGTATCGTATTTCTGGTATCGCGTGTAATTATATGTGATATCACACTCGCCGAGATACGATTGTAATTCCAACGGTGGTGGTAGATTACCAAAACTATCGTAGTAATTGACCTGTTTTCCTTTCTTACAGTAGGCTGCCCAATGAGTCCCCGCACCCGTATCCAAATTAATTATGGCCCTCTCTGTTGGTCTAGGTCGTGCGGGTAACTTGTCTCTAGGAAACACTCCGATGAACTGTTGTATTTTTAACTTTTTAGCGTATTTTATAAGCTCGTAATCATACAACGCTCTGTCGGGCAGCATGGAAATTAGTTTTTTTTATTTTTTCTTACGGCTCCACCACCACTCTTGTAAGGCTTTACGTATAAACCACCGCCTTTTTCGATTTTATAATTTCCGCCTCCGTACGGTTTAATGTATAAACCATTACCTATATGAGTAGGCTCATACTTGTTGGACTTCCATTCGCGAACGGTTTTTATCATATTGGTAACACCACCGGACAGCGAACCAAGCGCCGACAACCCCGCCATTATAGGTAATAGAGCGAGCTTGCCGCCCGTCTTAGGTACGGGTATGATCCGAGGTGTTTGGTTTTTCTTAGTGTTTTTACGAGAGACCTTTTTAGCCGCCATGACACATTTTCGACTTAATTTCACCAGGTCTTTCTCTCCTTTATTTTTTTTCAATATATTTTTAGCCGCCTTGACGGCCGCCTTAAATCCACACCCACTACCTATTTTACTTTTTGTCTTCATCGCAGTGGTCACTCCCCAAGCCGCTGCTCTTTCACCCAAAGAAGAATCCCACGCTTTTACTCTATCCCACGCCTTGTTCTCCAATATAGAGTCTGCTCTCTGACGATCGCTCAGCTTGTTGCTAGCTTCGTATGCGATATCGTGATCTTTGCAATACGAGTCTAAGGGGTTAATACCCTGATCGCCTCTGGCCAATCGTTCTTTCAAACGTGTGCCCGGTCCGCAGTATTGATAACCTATATAAGCATAATATAGTAATACTCAAATGCATATATATATATATATACACTCATAGTATGATTATTACCCGGTATGTGGAGCTCAATCGGAATTTTATTTATAAGAGAGTTGATCAGACCACCCCCTCTATTCCTGTTGTTTCGTCGGACGGGTGACATTGTGTAATGATCACTTTATCATTGTTACGCTAATATTTATAATATAACAATAAATAAACAAATAATGCGTTTCATAGAGCAAGATGTTAAACTCTCGGTCGAAAACGTTGATCCGCATTGTCCGACAGCAGAACGGTGTTCGAGACACGGCATGCTTTTACCGAATACAATACGCGCGCTTATCGTTGGCCCTTCTGGTTGTGGCAAGACTAATTTGGTTTTCGCACTACTCACCAACGTTAACGGGATACGATTTCATAACGTGTATATATACTCGAAGACACTGGATCAGCCAAAGTATAAAGTGCTATGTGATATTTTAAAAAGTGTACAGGAGGTCAAGTTGTTTACATTTTATGACAATGAACAAGTTATCCCACCTGAACGGGCCCTACCTAACTCGGTATTCATTTTCGACGATGTTATATGTGAAAACCAAAATATCGTACGATCGTATTTCTCCCGCGGACGGCATAACCTGATCGACGTGTGCTACTTGGCGCAATCTTTTGCCCGCGTGCCCAAACAGCTGCTGCGCGACAATAGTAATTTCATAATATTATTTAAACAAGACGAGACTAATTTAAAACACGTGTACATGGATCACTGTTCGGGTGATATGAAGTATTCGGATTTCAAAGATTTTTGCACATCGTGTTGGCGACGCGGTAGATTCGAGTTTGTCGTCATTAGCAAAGACTGCGAGCGTGATAATGGCCGTTACCGGCACGGGTTCGATACGTTTGTTGTTATATAAATCGATGTCACGCTCGTGTTAGACTCATTAGCGGTAATCATGTCTAACGAAATTAAACTAATATCCGAACTGGCCGTGGCTAAAGAAAATATAAGACAAAAATATATCGCATTAAAACAGGGTGATGCCGATACCACTTCGTTTGTATCACAAACGCTCAAACCTATTATTGAACCGTTGAAGGACATTCAAAAGAGTAGCAGCTACTTTCGACGTGAAGACGCGCCACTGGTCGCGCATGGAGAAACAGTCCCCGATAATTTAGATAGTACCAGGATAATAGAAGGAGGAGGAGAAGACGATAGTATTTATGAAGACGCTGATAGCTGGTTTCAATCTCAAACCCGGGATAGAACGTATGGCCCGAAAAAACTCGATGACGGTAGTTATAAACTAGGTGGTCATGAGATAAAATTGACTGAGAGTGATATTATTGTCGGAGAAGTTACATACCCGAGGACGAGAGGTCTTACCACGTTAATATTTTCAAAATATCCCTCAGCATACGACCAGGCGGATTTAGATACGTATAAATCGATACTGGAACAAACATCGGCACATTTGACCGCGGGCGGATCGAAAATTAAAAAAAGTGCCAGTAATAAGTTTAGAAACATTATTACGCAGTTGTTCCCCTCGGGCGGTGGGCTTTCGATGAAATTACAACGACATAATTTAGTTTATTGGGACGATCCAAACGAGTTGGTCGATAGACTGAGACTTCTACTGGCCTCTAAAGCAGCGGGGAACACAGGGGTTTCCAACGAGATACTATCGATTTTCGAGGAATTGCTCGAGGCGGGGGTGATAAAAAGAATACCGAATGTCTAAGCGCGAGATAGCGTTTGAGTTGCATCGACCGTCTAGAAAAAATTATAATAGACGCGCGGTCAATGTGTATGGGAAAAATGATCTGTGGCAGGCGGATTTAGTGGAGATGATTCCTTATTCGAGGGAGAATAAAGGTTATAAATATATTTTATGTGTAATCGACTGTTTTACGAAATACGCTTGGGCTCGTCCGTTAAAAACAAAAACCGCCGCCGAAGTCGCTAATGTGATGTCGAAAATATTAATTAACCGATCACCGAAATTATTGCAACTCGATAACGGTAAAGAGTTTTACAACAGAGTGTTTGACGCGTTAATGACGAAACATCGAATCAAGAAATATTCGACATACAGTGTCACCAAAGCGTGTATCGTAGAACGATTTAATAGGACATTAAAAGATAAAATGTTTAGAGAATTTACGGCCAGAGGCGATCATAATTGGATTTCTATTTTACCAACGTTAATGAGTAATTATAATGAAATTTACGTTCACCGAACAATAGGAATGACTCCTCTGCAGGCCGACGAAAATCCATCGGCCGTCGTGTTGAAACAACGTGACATTCCCGATAAACGTATTGCTTTTAAAATAGGTGATAAGGTCCGCGTTAGCACGCAGAAAGGGGTTTTCACAAAGGGTTACTTGCCCAACTGGTCTGCAGAGATATTCTCCGTTGTCAAAATAAATAAAACACGACCGCCAACGTATAATCTAAATGATTATACGGGTAAACCGATTGCAGGCTGTTTTTATCCCGAAGAAATATCTAAAACACTCTACCCAAACGATTATTTAATCGAGAAAATCATACGGAGAAAAGGTGATCGATTATTTGTCAAGTGGCTCGGTTTCGATCACACTCATAATTCTTGGATAAATAAACCTGATATTAAAGTTTAACGACATTTACGGCTTGAAGATGGACGTGTTCGGTAGCACACCGAGTAGAAAGCTAAACAAACTAATCGAAGATGTCAATCTTAATTTTGAAAACAAATTAAGTATACACAACACGTTGATTGACGACAATTCGGAAAAAATCAATAATATCATCCAAAACGTACAAGTCTTGGAGGATAAAATAAGACTGTTGGAGACATCGTGTGTAAGAAAAGAACTGAAATCTGAACAACAAAACACATAAGTCGAATATAAAAGCGGACGCTATCAAAAATATAAGCTCAGTATATTTTTTAACAATGGACTGGGAAGACGCGCCGGCATTTCTTGCGACTCCGCTTCCTGTGAGATTGTATAATTATTATCGAGATATTAAACAGCTTTTTAAGGACGGATCTGAGCGTCAAAAGCTGATTGAAAAAAATACAGGAAGTATCGCAAGACTCGAGATTAATTTAGTTAATTTAAACGAAGCTGTTTCTAAATTATCAGCTCGTGTAGATGACATCAATCATACCAAATAAACAATTATCCATTAAACGCTAATTAAAAATGGATACGTCAGGTATGGTCTTATCATCGGAGGCGGCGATTGTAGACGTAGAGTGCATTCTCGCGATAAACAACAAGTATTTGATTAAAGAGCTGTCTGTCATAGACACTAGCAGTTGGGCCACACAGCATTGGATATTCAAACACTCGTGTAAGACTCAAAACGCCAAGAGTCGTAATGTGAACAGATGGTTGGAACGCCATTATCACCGTCTCTCTCTCGATTACGGTGATGTCGAGTACGAAGAGATCGGTCGGATTTTAAGCTCGTTAAAATTCGAGCATATTTACGTGAAGGGTGAACAAAAGCAAAAACTGATTAGCGATTTCATCCCACACGTTCGAGTGTCGAACCTGGAAGAGTGGGGATGTCCACAGTTGGATCAGCTGTGTTCCGCTGACGGCGCCGCGACATTACCGCTTTGTATATTTCACAGAGACATGAATCCTAAGCACTGCACCTTCCATAAGGTGTTTGCATTACGCAAATGGTTTAATGATTTATTAAGTTCGAACTCTTTTGCGAAAGCGAGAGTGTAAATTAAAATATTATTATTGTTATTACTACTAAACACCGTCGTTGACGAGTTAATCGTAATATGTCTTTATTTACCCTCGTTTGTTTAATAGTTTTCTATTCTATCCCCTGTTAATTGATATTGTATTCGGAAGCAGTTAATTATAACGTTAGCTGTTATTGTCGTTAAAGACTATTAATATAAATTTTATATTATAATTATTGTTAGCCAGCTAATTTTAGTCGCATTGAATAATAAAATATTATTTCATTTCATTTACCAACTGTTTTTTTTTTTTTTTAGCCGGATTCGAGAAAACCTTTATTTTCTAAAATTATAGCACAAGCATCGATTAGTGAATCGTTTTAGAAACATTACATAATGACGTTAAAGTGTTATTTAACTTTGTTGTTACGTGGAGGCCCGACGACCTTCCTCAATACTGTGATTTTTAATTGCTATCGTGTAATTGTAATCAATGATATTATAACGCTATTAAAGATTCGAGATTATGGTTAAAAGTGAATTGATGCGTGTTGCTCAGGGCGATATATATTTATTTTTTCAAAATATATTTTAATGTAAACCTTAGAGAATATATTCACATAAAGATTATTCTTTGTAAATGGATCTTTTTCCGTAAATAAAGAATATAATAAATAATATAGTATAAATAAAAAAACAGCACCTCTTAATCAATTATTGTATTAGCTACTCGTATTGTATAATATAATTAATGTTTTGATAATTTATCACAGCTCGATGCCGGAATAACATTGAGTGAATCATTTGTAAAGTAGTAATTAACCAAACTCGGGTTAGTACTAGTAGTAGTAATAGTTGCGTTTACTAAATAAAATAAAATTGCTTATGTTTTACAAAAAATAATAATAATAACTAACAGTACAATATTTTCTTAAATTTATTTACATTTTAAAATATAATCAAGTATTATAGTGACCATGTGCACTCGTAAGAATATTATTCTCATGGACAACACGTTTATCGTCAAAACTATCTAGTGTTAATTTATTAGTCCGTATAGTTTTAACATTATGTTTATACGAACGAATGGAAACGTTATCTCTACACATGGTATCCTCCTTAATATGTTGTTTATCTTCTTCATCATCCTCACTGTCGGACTCCATCAAACACCGCTTATGGTCCTCGAAGGAGAGATGATTTTTAACAACGTGACGGCGTATTCCTTTAGATTTGATGCTTGTTTTACCCTCTAGTATATACGCGTATGATTTAGCACGGAGTGCTATAAACTCGTACATGGTACCCCCCTTTGTTTCATCAGTAAAGAAGCCCGGAATCTTTTTGCGTTCAAGGGTGAAACACGGATGATCTGACGGCAGGTTACTCGTATCCATCCGATTAAACAGCTCGGGTGATGTGAATAGGTCTTGGTAAAAGTCCTCCGTCTTCACGTGATAGACCAGTGAATCTTAAATAATATATAAGCTTACACACTCACACATATATACATGAGAGACAATAGTTAATTTACGTAAACGATTACCTGTATCGGTGTACATTAACTCGATGTCTTGCTTATAATGTTTCTTCATTACGTTATAATGATAATCGTACATTAAGTGTTTGCTCAAATCGAGGACCGCCTGACCTACGTAAATGGGTTTACAGAACTCGATCGTTTTTTTGTGCAGGGATACTAATGCAAGATTTTCATTATAACTAACACAGTCTTTGAAAGTAGGAAGCTTGATTAGTTTTAGCATGCGCTCGGGGGAACTGACCAACTCCATTTTTTGCCGTTTCCGCATTGACTCCATGGTTTTACCTGAAATAATATCAATTAGCATATATTGGTAAATTGAAATAATGTAAATTATCGTTTACAAGTTAATGAAAAATGTATTATAATACATACCGAACATAGCGTTATTCATGAGTTTGAAAAAGTCTTTCTCAAACTCATTGCGGGCTTTCTGTCGCATCTCGGTATTGAGTTTAATGTACGGAGCCAAAAACGGTCGTTGTCTGAATTCTAAGACACGGTGAACCTAAGGAAATAATAATAATAATAATAATAATAATAATAATAATAATTAAAGACAATTGAATTACCTTGTCGACTATTAACCCGTTGGCGATGGCTTGCTTAAGATTAACATAATGCACTACATATTTATATTTTGTCTCCAAGGTAGCCATCAGTTTTTTAACGGTAGAGCCACGTGGTACACTGGCGTGAGGTAGAAAAGGCATATCATTGTGTGCATCATGGAGCTCCCTCGGATACAATACGTCGACTTCATACAACCTACCGACGTCATCGGTTTCATGCATGTAATCGAGTTGAGCTAAAGCGACTTCGGGATTTCCCTCGAACCACTTGAATCCACCGCACGGCATGTACTGACTCATGGCCCAGCCATATAAATTATTACCTGAAATTCAAAAAAAAAAATATAAATAAAATATCTCGATAGTCTCGAATAAAAATGAATATAATTACAGTCTTGGTAGATGATCCATGTTTTAACTAGATCATCATCGAATCCGGGTGTTTTCGCGTTGTTCGCGCGGGCATAGCGCTTGCACGCCTGCACCAGTCCGCCCCGTATACCCGCCTCGATCATCAATAATTGGTCGTAGTCATTGACCAAATCTAGCTCGATGCGAGTGTATTTCAGCATACAATCAAATGTGAATCCCGGTGCCGTATAATAATAGGCTGGGTCGAGAGAATATGTCGAAATACAAACGCGTCGGAAATTTTCAAAAACATCAGCCAACAATAACACATCGATCTTGAGATACAAGTCGCTGTAATCGCCCAGTGTGCGACAGCCAAAGTGCTCCCACACACGTTGAGCATGCTCGTAGTTTTTGGGTTTGATGTGTGATTCTTTGAGCGTGCTATAAAAATCCTTACAGGCGGGCAACGCCGTCTCAGATAATTTTGACCAGTCATCGGTATAGTCGTATGGGTAAACCCCTTTACGCGTGACTAGAGCCATGTCCTCGGAAGAGAACACTTTACTCGTCTCACCGAACTTTGCGTAGTCCTCGCTAATGAGGTTCTTCGCCAAAGTGGCCAGTTTCGACGCCATGAACCTATACGAATCGACAAACCTAATAGCGAAATGCGTGTCTATATATTTAGAGAACGAAATAAAATTCTCCTCGCTATTAGGGATGACTGAAATACGATGCTCGTCGTAGCCTAGTTCGGTTACTATGAAATGAGCATCGTATCGCGACAGATTGTGTAAGAAACACGGTACAAAGTTCGGTGTCTTCAACTTTAAGTTACAGGTATTACAGAGAGTTTTCAAGAATGTACCTCCGATGTGATCGTGGTGAGCAGTCCGTTGGTTACTATCAGTGAAGGCAGTCTCACACAATTGACAATGGGTAGTTTTCTCGTGGGCGGCCCGCTGTTCCTCACTCATCACAATCGCGACGTTAGTAGTCTTGAGGAGATCATAGATTCTCCCCACCACACCGACCACCGATAAAACAAAGTGTTTGGCCACCTCATCTTCAGCGGCGGATCCCCGGTAAATTACCGGTACACGAGGAATGTTAAACCGTTCGAGTAACTCGATAGGTACGTGGTCGGCCGCTTTGACGAGAAACGCGTAGCTCATCGGGCGATGCTCATGAAAAGCGTTAGTGTACAGTCCGTGTTGTTGATTGATCGGCTTCAGGAGAGCCTCAAAATCGGCGTAAATGACAAAAGGAAGGTTCTGCGTTTTACACCAGCCTTCGAATTTGATGGTCTCTCCCTCCCGCGGCATTATCGGTAATATCGGTTTGTACTCGCCACACAATTTCACGTGCGCCTCGAGGGCCTCCTTACCGCACAATTTATATTTTTTCGGTCGGTCGTCGAAACTGGTGAAGCATCGTTTACATGTGTGTATACGGTGATCACGCAAATTGTTTTGCGTGCCAACGAGCCGGGAAAAATTAGCAATGTACGCGTAATGAGTTTTCCCCGAATCCAACATATCGTCGATGAGTAAAAGATCAAAATGATTGTTCTTCTCCTCATCGGTGACACGTATCGGATACACGGCATCGCGTGTCGTAGACTTTTTATTTTTGCTCACCGCGTACACGTTGACAGACGTGCCGAGGTTACATCGTTCGAATAAAACGATCTCCGACACGGGTGTGGGTACTGACAACGAAGAAAAGTCATAACGGTATTCCTCATTGCGATAATTTTCCCCGACTCGGTTGCTATTATCATGTGCAACGTGTTTCGCCAGGATCGCCCACTTAAAACATTG
Organism: Therioaphis trifolii; assembly: GCA_027580255.1. Lineage (NCBI taxonomy): Eukaryota > Metazoa > Arthropoda > Insecta > Hemiptera > Aphididae > Therioaphis > Therioaphis trifolii. Next base: position 29,592,525 of record CM050409.1, on the reverse strand, counting down.
TTGGTCAATGTTTTGAGGGTTTATAACGGCCCGCCGAGAAATTATATTTTTAGGCAGCTCTATGTACGATGTACCGACCAGCGGTATGTACTCGTACACACCCAACAGCATACCGTCAATGCGCGATAAGGTGAATCCGCTCCCTTTACCCGTGTAAACGTCCTCCTCGGCAAGAATAGTAGAAAAGTCATCGTCCACCATCGCTACGATATCACTATGGGTAAACACATCCCTCGCCGACGTTTTAAACGCCCTGTTCTCGATAGATGTTTCTACACTCGGAATAACGTAGGTGGCTTCCAATTTAAGATTATACTTAATCGGGTGATCGCGCACGCTTTCGCGTAATTTTTCTATCAATTCCGATTTTATAGAGTTAAGAAAAGCGTTGTAACTAACGCTGTTCTCAACGTTTTTCCTATAATACCACACTACCGAACGGCGTAGTGAGGAATCGACCTCTATAAAGCCGGTCGTGTTCACCGATTGCATACGACCCGCTTTTCTCTTTATAATATTCCTGGCCGACAGAGAGCGTTTTCGCGCTGCAGAGACACCTACATTCATTGTAGTGACGTTAACAACAGGGGTGGGGGGTGATCTCGAACTAGTTGACGGTGTGGGATGATTCACAACGGGTGAACTCGTAGTAGCACCTGACCACACTGGAAAACCCATTGTCTTATTATACTCGACTCCATGTTTAATTAAACCTATTAATTGTAATAACTATTAATAATACTCAAACAGTGATAAAAAATTACATACCATGTTTTTTTTGAATGTGAGTAGACAGATTATCTCGACGAGTAAACGGTTGCGAGCAAACACCGCAAGTAAATTGAAAACCTTCATGACTCTTTTGATGACGTAGGAGGTTTGACTGTGTTGTAAACAATTTCATACATTTATCGCAATTAAACATTTTTTCAGTTTATGAAAAAAAGCACAGAGATGGAAAAAATAGTGAAATTAGATAGCAGTGACACGATGTTAAATCCTTATGAAAACTAAAAACACTATGACCCTCTTGAATAAATTAACGCTATTTTATACCATTTGGTTTTCTCAGACAACGTGTTGTTGTTGTTGTTTGAAACGCATTCTCCAAAAACAATACATTAGCTTAATTTACAATGGAGAAAATAGGCTACGATTATTTTTATACCTGTGTTTGTTTTAGTAGCAATATAATATTAGTGTGATCCAATGTCAATTAGTGTGTGATTAACTACTGGTGTTTATATGTATTCCTTCATTACATAAATTTTATTGGTTATTATCCATTTTAATGAAATTTGAAAACTTATATACTCTTCACTCAAAAACCATTATTCGAGGCTCATAATTTAGATAATAGCCTATTGGCATTGAAGCTCCTCGTAAACACTTTCGGTAAAATATCGAGAGTTGCTAAAAATCTGTTTTTAATGCACGATCGAAAACGTACTAATTGATTATTGAGTCAAACACTTATATACCCCAGGTGCTAATTACCTTGTTTACATAATTGCACAATAATATGAAATTAGCTCGAGGGCTTAATGCTATATCACTTTCTAATTGAATACGAATTACGTGTTAATTGTTATAATGTCATACAAATCGGACAATAGTATAGCTAAAGATGATACACGGCGGCGGCGGCGCGTGAACGGTCTTAAATATAATCAAATATAGTCAAAGTATCGGTCAACCCATTAGACACTCGGGTAGAGGGGAGGGGGTATATGACTCGGAGAGTCCTGAGGATATGAGACCATACGGCACGAGTTCATACCGGAGGGGGTTTAGAAACATTACCATATAGTAACCCGGAAGCTGGAAGGTTCTGAGATGGTGATCTTATACAATTCACAACGTAGACGACAGGGATGACAAAGTCAGGCGGGGGCGGGGGGTTAGATAACGCTGGTCTTATTACACACATTTAGTATATGTTTAGAGGAGAGGAGGGGTAAAAATCATCTCCTCAATGTTCAAGACTTAGAGGAGAGCATCAAAGATTAGAGCAGAGGAGGCTGGGATAAATCACATCGTCAACGTTGACGATAATCGAATACGACGGCGGATTATCAGGAGTGGGAGGGTCAGCATCAATTAACCAATTAGCATCAATTAACCAATTAGTAGTAATTAGCACCAATTAGTAGTAATTAGCACCAATTAGTAGTAATTAGTGACCAATTAGTAACCAATTAGTGATGGGCGGGGTAGCCTGGATTTACCTGGATTTGCGGGGGATACAGAACCGGCCATTTTACCCTACTAATATTATATGAACCCAAATCACTACACACGCAATAATAAATATACGGAGGAAAAAGGCGTACCGAAATTTATCATGTCGTTAGGTTTCGTTATCGTTTGTTCACCACGCACTTTTAATATCGTACGATTTTTGTCATATCATTGAGTTGTAAATAGCTAGCTCACTTGTTGACATTGTAAAACATTTTCAAAACAGTTATAGAATATTGTGCCGGTGTTGAACTTCAACATCGCCTCTGTGTTGAATGATTAACATTAAAGTAATGTTCTTCGACAATATAAAATATTTTATTTATTATTACACAATTATAGAACATCGCATTCAGGTTACTTTGTAATGTGACTGTGGAACACGATTTCAACATAGTGGCAATGTAATGTAACGCACATCGCACAGTGGGCTGTTACCCGTCCGAAAAAACAAAACGTTTCATAATTTTTTTTCTCACGAAACCGTAAAGCCGTCGACTTTTGAAATTACAATAAAAAAAAAAAAAAAATAATAAAAAAATCGATAAACGAAACAATATTGTAGCACGACAAATATGGGGCGTTCTGCGTTATAATATTATACTTATTATGTCGTAAACTCCGTGTATGTTTAACGTCCGCGAGGCAATCAACAAGTGTATGTGTGACGTTCGGCCAGGTCTGGTCGGCGGCGTTCAGAGAGCAATAATCACACCGACACGTACTCGCAGAGCTTATTTTAATATTATGTTCGTATATTGCGCTTCTGTAACACGGTGTTTTCAAAAAATATCGACACATTATCAAACGTAAATATCTATCGAATTTGTTTTCGTCGAGCGGTGATCGCATAATCAATAGCGACGGTGGAATGCGCTTACATAAAATTATATAGTTTTTAGGTGTGCGGGAAATCGACCGAGACGGTCGATATTTTTTTGACGCTGTATACGTACGTATGTAAATCCGACAAAAGTCGTTTTTATTTTTATATCGCCCACCTCTTGCCCCCCTCCTCCCAGATAATAATCTCTGCCGACCGTAACGTCGTTCGTTGTTCGCATTATAAACGGCGAAATTTCGAAAAAATGCCCTCTTTATAATATTATATTATTCTATTAAAACCAAAATTATTGTAAAAACATAAAAAAAAAACTTGTCTAGTAGTAATATTCGTGATCGACTAAAAAACATTTTATTTACAAGTGATTAAATAAAGGCATTATCGTTTGACTTTATTCGTTACTTGTCGTCTAGTTTTATTTAGAAATATCGGTAATTTTTTTTTTTTTTTACGAAAGCTCATTTTCAAATTTATTTAACGCAAATGTTTTTTCGTGTTCGATTTTGAAATACTAATAAAATCATCATATATTATTTAAGAAATCATTAGTATTATAGTTTCACTTATTTTTACCTTGACAATTCTAGCAATAGTATAGGTACTATATAATATAATAGTTTTATTTGTTCTCAAACAGAACGAGATTTATTCTACTAGTCCGAAATGTATCTTGTATTCGGAAAAAAAAATTATTGAAATGTTCACATTTTGTATTTATCGTATTTTACATCAAATGATAATACACGAGCAACTGTTTACAATCCGTTTTCATCATATCATACTCAAAAATTTGTGTTCGCCAATAAAATTTCAAATTTTAATGTTTATTGCCCTGACCCATCTTTTATGGTACTCCTAACGACAATATCGCTTTATTGCACGTGTTGGTATTATTACTTCAACCCACATTATAAAACATTGACCTTGATAACACAATTTCGATAGCAATAAACGGACAAAACCTCCGTCGAAATTCTAACAAAGTACCTACCTACAAATTTAACGCGGGTTTTTGAAGTCTAGATCTTTTTCATAGAATTTTTCTATATCTTGTGGTAAAATTCACCTGTTTCTCATCATTGTTATAAATATATTAAAATATATTTATATTAAATTTATATTATTTATATTAAAATATAAAATCTGTATTGGTACTATGATATTATACAAGAAACATTTGTGATACATTTTTTTTTTTTTTTTAATTCATAAATATAAAAAACCGAACTCAAAGACCACTATTTCAAGTTCCAAATATGGTTTCATATTCAGCGTGAATTCGAATCATATGGATATGTAAACTCAAAAACAGCATAAAAAAAAGTAAAAAAAAAAAAGAAAAACCAATTTTTTTCAAAATTTTCAAAGACTTTCAGAAAACGAAGTCATTTATTTTGACTTTTCTATGCGTGCGACGAAACCACGTGTTCGGATGTGATTTTCGTTTGATTCGTCGCCGCTCGATCCGAAATTCGTCGTCTGCTGTTTATCGTGTATCGTCGGATCACTGTGCCGGGCCGCGGCGGCGGCGCGGTGGAGCGTACCGTCACGGCAGTCGTCGGTCGTACGCCGCACGGAACGTTTTTACGAGTTTCGTTTTATTTCGTACGCTGCACGCGTATACGCGCGGCAAAACGATATTGTTCGGCTAGTGTAATTCACAAAGTTTTATTTTCAGTAAGAGTCGGAGGGGGGGGGGGAAATACAAATTTAATACACGCGCGCGCGTTGTGTGTGTATACGTGTACACTGCACGAACGTATAAATCGACGGAAAACTTTTCGTATCGTGAGGGATGACGGTATTTTTTTATATTTTTTATATTTTTTTTTTTCGCGTCCCGACGAAGACATTTTTTTCTCTCCCCCTGGTTATAAATATCCGAAACGCTACGGACGAAAGTTAGTTTTAAACTATACACCGGTCGGTCGGCGCGCGTCACGCGAGAAATTCCAAAAGTGAATGCGGTTTGCCGGGAGGGTCGTTGGAAAACCGACGACGGTACACACCGTCGTACAGTCGTACACCGCTGCGGCCAGTGAACGTCACGGTATAATGTGTGTGCGACGCGTACGTTAGGCTGTTATTCAATAGGAAATCAACTATGAGCAAAAAATGTTCGCTCTTTATATTATATAAACAAGTGTTACGACCCTTACTCTTATATAAATATAAGTTTCATTAATTTAATAGAAACTGTGCAAAATAAAGTTTGCAAAATAAAGTTCTCCGTTTTATCTGCTTTGAGTATTTAAGGCCCTCTCATTCTGGTTACGCAAATATTTCAAATATACTAAATCTTAATTCTCTTCAAGAAAGAAGAAATTTCTCGTATGTAAAATTTTTAGTCAAACTTCTTAACAATAAGATTGATGACCTTTCTATGTTAAGCCAAATTAATTTTAATATAAATACCTGTAATGTTAGAAATCAAAAGTTATTTGATATTCCAAACTCTTCACTCAAGTATATACATTCTTCCCCCATATATATGTTATCAACCCAAGGTAACTCTGTTAAAGACACTATAGATTTCTTCTTGTGATAATTTGTTTCTCTTTTTTCTCATTCACTTTCTCTTGTATGATAAATCAACCTAATGTTTATAAATGTCATTTTATTATCTACTGTATTACAGTCTTAGTCTATAAGATTATCAATATAATAATTTTTTTTCTCTTCTTCCCTTTTTTATCTTTGTATTACAATTTTTAAATTTAAATTTTCTTTGTATCAACTGCGTATATTTTTTGTATAGACTTTTAGATTTGGACATATGTCCGTTTTATAAAATAATAATAAAAATAATAATAATAATAAACGTGCGTGCCCCATTTGGGGTAGCTGTGCTAAAAGTCATTTTAAACAAATTACAAAAATATACCAAAACAAAATTCTTCGTACAATAACAGATGCTCCCTGGTTTATTCGTAACAAAGCCACTGCACAAAGACTTGAAAACTACAACAATTGACGAACACATAAATGTAATAACAAATAAATTCTTTCTTTCACTTAAAAACTCTAACGGAGCCATTATCATTACAAATGAAATGTAAGCCCTCCGACGATTCGACGACTCATGAGAGGCAGACCCCATGACCGAAAAGTGCGACAACCACCTTCTAGCTACTGTCTAAGATGTGAAAAAAACATATATATTTATACTTATACAGGGTGTTGCACGATAAATGTGTCAAACTTCTAGAGGTGTTTCTACACCTCAAATGGAACAAAAAAAGTCCTTGTGACCATAGTCGAATTATCAATAATAAGGATGATAATTTCCATGTTTGTGTTTTTTTGTTAAACGCAAGTTTGATTCATAATAATGTTCATATCTGCTAAACCGTAGGTACTACAATTAAATTGAATACATCGATGAAAAGCTCATAAATTTGGGATTAGGAAGACATATCTTACAAGATTCCCACATGATTTTTTGGGTAAAAAAATAACACACATTTTTTATAACTTTAAAATGTCGAAATTTAAAAAAAAATTCAGTTTTATCAACAACAATTTTTTTTAAGGCAGGTAGGTGCAAATTTAAAAAAAACTTCACAATGTTATAAGCTTTTCGACAGTGTACTCGATTTTTTCGTTAAACCTTTCTGAAGGGCTGATATTCCACCTAATGTGTGGAAAAACCGGGAAAAACGTAAACAAATTCTTAGCAATAAATACAAAACCTGGTAAACTGATTTTCTTAAATTTGTTACAATTTAAAAAATGTTATTACAAGAGATTCAAAATAAGTTTGTTCATCTACATTTTTTTTAAAAGCTG
>CM050409.1:29459739-29585551 GCA_027580255.1 Therioaphis trifolii | reverse complement strand
GCGCACCAGCGGCCGGCGGGCTGTGTCTACGGACGAGGCCCGAATCTTTCGACGGACATCGGCGGTGGCAACATCTTACGTCATCCGAATCCGTCCCCATTTCATAGATTAATTTTTCTTCTTTGTTTTGTATTGAAATAAAAGGAATCTGTTCCATTCATGAAATACTTTAGTCACGGTGTTTTATTACATTTGTAAATTTCTATTGTGCTATCGTGAATGACACTAGTCACTACCACACTCCACGAAACGACCGTGTCAATGCTGACTTAAAATTCGAATTATAAAAAAGAGCTACAATCCAAAACATTTTGCTTTACTGCACACGCTTCAACTAAAATATTTGAATATCAAAATTTTAGATGCTGAGTGAAGCGAAGGATCTTATGGTTTTACAATGATGTTTATTTATTTTTTTTTTTTTTCTGTAAACACTTTTTCGTTATAATATGAAAAACTGAGTAAAAACGGTAAAATCGGTAAAAATCCGCCGTAAACGAGATTTTCACTGTTCAAATTTTAGGTATTTAGTCATAAATCGAAAAGTATTTAAGATAGAAACTTGAAAATTTTATCCAATATCAAATACGTACTTTTTTTTTATTGGACAACATTTTCAGAACAATTATAGCACTTTTGACTTAAATATAGAACTTTTAATTTACCAAATTGTTTGAAAGTTTTTATGTAATATAATTTTAAATATTTGACAAAAAGTTCTGAAAATTTAATATGACCTTACTCATATACCCACCAAATTATCCTAACAAAAATTCGAAAATCGTGAGTCAGGATTTTTTTTTTATACACACTTTAATAAATTATTATAACTCACCAAAAATTATACAAATAACCGTAAAATACGTAAACAGTATTTAAATAATAATATATTATATTACACTGAAGCTTTGCTCAGAATCGTTTTATACTAAAGAAATGAGTCATCATTTCTTTAAAACTTAATACATTCATCACCAATATCTTGTCCGAGGACCGAAGGGACGAAGGACGAACTTGTACCACCATCATCTCACTTACCAGCTTTTAGATTCTGAACGGAGTGAAGAATGTATTGATTTTACAATGATGTGTTTTTTTTTTTTTTTTTTTTTTTTTTTATTTTTTTATTTTTTTTTTTTGTGTCTGTCGACACGATTTGGGGCAGTAAAAATGCTTCGATTGCCTTATATAGCAACTTTTCTGAAAGGAAATTGAATCTAGTTGGTACTTTGGGGGGTCAAAAGTTAAAAATTTTCAATATTTTTTTAACGCGCTGGGAAAAACCCTTAAAAAATGAGGGAAAAACGGTATATTTTACGCAAAACCAGTTTTCGACAAAATCAAATTTTTTATTTTGCTATAACTCAAAAACTAATCGATGTAAATACTTGAAATTTTCACCAAATGTTTAGATTAGCGTTCTCTATACACCGTTAAATTTTCAAAGTATTTTGACTTTTATTGAGCTAATTATAGACAATTGAAATTTTCAATTTTTTTAAGTATTTTTTTTTTAAAATAACGATAAAATTTTTTTTTTTTGCCAGAAAATCTTGAAAATTTAATAGAGGTTTCTTATAAGTTGTTCCATAACTGATAAAAAAAAATCCAAAATCGTAAGTCACAATTTTTTTTTATAAGTGCTCAAAGTTACAATTTATACGAAATATGTAAAAATTGCGAAAATTTGCAAATAATTTTGTTGTTGAAAAATCGTAAAATTTTTTTCTTTTATAACTAAGTTTTGAAAATTTGGTACAAGGTTTTCCATTAGTTTTTCTTCAATTATCTGCAAAAAAAACTCTACCGGTTTCAGACAAAAAAATTTTATGTGCGTTTGGAATTTAAACTTTTACAAAAAACACGTTAAACAACGGTTTAGCCTCAAACGATTTTTGCTATTTGTTTTTTTTTCAAAAAGTATAAGTTGTAGAAACTTGAAAATTTTATCAGTTGTTTATATTGGCATTTTCTTTATATAATTTTATTTTCAAAAGATTTCACTCATTTTTAATCAATTTATAGGCATTTGAAATATTCGATTTTTTTTATTTTTTTTTTTTATAAATGTTGATAAAAAAAATGTAGCTCGGGCGAAATACTTGAAAATTTAATAGAAGGGTCCACATAAGTTGTTCTAACTCCCATTCAAAAATTATAAAAATACATAGGCACAAAATTTTTTTATAAGCGTTTATAAGTGCTAATATTGACAAAATTCGTCAAAATCATGTATATTTGCTATGTATTTTGCAGTTGAAAATTCATAAAATTTTAAGTATTCAAAACTAAGAATTGTAAATTCGGTACAAAGTTTGACATACGTTTTCCTTCAATTATCTGTAAAAAAATTTGCACTGGAATAAAATCAAAAATTTTTATGAGTGTTTGAAATTACAATTTTTTCACATAATCGCGTAAAATAACAATTTAGGCATCATTGATTTTTGATATTTGTTCTTATTCAAAAAGTATAGGTCGTAGAAACTTAAAACTTTTACAAAATGTTTAAATAGGCATTTTCTTTACATAGTTGTATTTTCAAAATATTTCGTTTATTTTTTAGCTATTTATAGGCATTTGAATAATTCGATTTTTCTTAGATTTTTTTTTATAAAAGTCGATAACAATTTTTTGGCCCTACCAAATTGCTTGAAAATTTAATAGGAGGTTTTGAATAAGTTGATCTAAGAGTGATTCAAAAATTATTCAAATACATAGGCACAATTTTTTTTTATAAGCAGTTGAAGTTCAAAAATCGACAAAATTTGTCAAAATCACGAATATTTGCAAATTATTTTGTAGTTGAAAATGTATAAAAAATTTTGTATTCAAAGATAAGAAATGAAAATATTATGTAATATCACAGCTGATAAAGATAATTAAATAGATTAAGTTTATTATAATATAATCAGTAGCTGACAGCTGTTCTATACAAAATATTGGTAGATTGTAAACACAAGGTGTATAACGTACCTTTACATGGTTGAATAGAACGTTACTAACTTCCAATTTCCAGTTATTTTAATGTGTGTATCAGTTCCATAAACATGCGGATTTTATATATTATTATTAATTATTAATATTTAAATAGACGTAGCCACGGAGCATTCAGCATATATGGACGGCGGGATCGGGTGGTACCGTCACGATAGTGCATTTAGGCAAATAATATGGTATTTACCTACGCCCTATCTATGCACATCCTGGTTTGTCCAATGCTCACGAGCAGAAGTCACATGAATAGACAAATGTAAATTTAACCCAATCTAGGATATTAAAATAAAATATATATTACAATTTAAGGCTGACATCTTCATCTTCGTTCAGAATCGTTTTTTTTTTTTTATAATATAAAATAATTCCAAAATCTATCCAATAATGCCTAATCTAGCAATGCATCTCGTGTATCCCACCCAACTACTGTATCCTGTACTTAACTTACAATGATTTATCATTGCATTCAAATGTAAAGTACCATACAACTAAACTATCGTAAACCAGGTGATCCCATGATAGAAAGTGCTATACACTCCTCACCATTATCTTGTCCGAGGAGCGAAGCGACGAAGGACGAACTTCCACCACCATTATCTTATCGGTTATTTTAATATCGTGTGTATACACATACACGCAAACGAATGATTATACAAGTTTACAGGTGTCTCCAGGCAGCGAGGTGCAAGCCGTGAAGTGACTGGAATCATTCACAAATATTACACGAAATATTCAACCACTTTTATTTTTTTTTTTTAATTGTACAACATCGTTTGAAAGGTTTATCTATTTAGTGCTGCTCTACCTTCTCGTCTTCGTTCACTTCCGTCGATTTAACATGCTCTTCTGAGGTTTGATGCTGTAGCGAATCCTCCAGGGAACCGGTGATTTCGTTCAACCACTGAATTTTCTTTTCCATGAGTCGTATCAACTCGTAATGGGTTTGTTCCGCGTCACTCGATTCCAGATGGAAATTGCCATCTGTGTCGTCTTCGACGCCGTCGTCCGAGGAATCAGAAGACTGCACGATCTGTCGGGCTACATTTGTGGCGGAGGACGATATTTGTTCTCGATGTAGCCGGTCCAAGTTATCCCGCCGTTTCTGGATCCGGTTTCGCTCATTTTTGCGTGCTGGCCATGACGAGTCATCCTGGTTAGTGATTCCATCCACACTATCGCTGTCTCTCGGTTTACAAACATTGTCATCTGCCATAGTCGTAATCACACTGCGCAGCTACCTTTTCTGGTGAGATCCGCTAGAACCGTAGTCACTAGTCTTATTGTGAAATAAAGTGGTTTGTGTAAGATGTTTTCTCGTAGATCATCAGTATCTATTAGTTGTTATTTTATCACTAAGGTAATGCTCTCCTAAAAACAAACATCGGTCCGAGAGTAATGAATAATGAACGAGGATTTTATTCTTTTACAAATATAACTTTATTTTATTAATAAATTGTATTGATGATATTTTACAATGTGATTTTTAACACGTATTGGCAAAATGTTACCTTCAAGTAATTTAATAGGAACATTTTTTCTTGATTTAAGTCAGGGAAACTGACTATCTATTGATCTATTGCTAAAAGGAAAAATGTCAAGTTTTTAGTGAATTTTATACGGTGTACGTAAGGCATATAGTATTGTACACAAGAGTTTGTTATTTTAATAACAACGAGCATATTTGTTGAGATTGTGTCGAAAGAGAAGTAATTGTTATTTAAAAATACATATTATAGTAAAATCATTGTATATATCGTGTTCAATAGATAATATTATATCGTTAGATCGTATGATTTTTTTAATTATTAGAAATACGTTTTTATCGCGGATTTTTTATGATTTTCAAGGCTTTTTTGAATTTTTCAAAGAATAAAAATCCCAACCATACGAATAATTCATATGATCTATTCCTGACGGAAATTCCAAAAATAATTATAGTAATATACTGTAATGAATATATTTTTAATGACTGTGTACTTAATCAGAGACGTATTTAGGGGGGGGGGGCAGGAGGGGCTTGGGCCCCGGGTGCCAAATTTTGAGAGGGCGCCAACCACCAGGCGTCAGAATAGTAGAATCTTAGAAAATCGTAAAATAGTTATTTTATATCATTGTCATGAAAATGTTTGCATTATTATCATGTCAAAATCATAGACCTACTTCATCATACTATGTACCAACTACACAAAATTGATTACTGATAGCCTGCCATGTGTAATACTCAAGTTGGTACTTGGTAGTACACTAGTACTGACTTACTGCTTTGGTAGTTTGGTACCAATCATGTTATTGTCATTATCATTTTTGTTATTATTGCCTGTTGGCCGTAACGGTTGGCCTATGCATTTTAAATTTTAATATTTTTACTCTTTAGTATGTTATACCTATGCATAATGACCTGTATTGCAGTATCCAGTCTTGAATAAGGTAAATATTTGCATTTTGATTATTATTTTTAGTTCTAATATTAACGTTATTATTATTTATTATCAAATGTAATTTGTATTCTGCGTACTGAGCTTATCGAGCTTTTATTATGCTTATTGCCCATCTTATTTTTTTAAGCTTGTTAATCGCTTGTAAACGCGGCAATGGTTTATAGTAAAAAGCTTAGTGGAGCAGAAAACCGAAAACGCTCACATGCAAAAACTGAAGCTCAAGCCAAAATTATTTCAAAAACTGCTAAATTACAAACATATTTTAGGTGCCCAGATAGACAGCCTAACCAAAGTATGTTTATTTATATGTTCATCGAGTGAAAAAATGAATAATGTATGAAATTCAAAAAAATGTATTTTTTTTTAACATGAAATTCTTTGTATGAGTTTTATCCTTCACTATTTTATATCTTCACTAGAGAGTTTCAATGTGTATAAGATTTGTATATATGGAATACGTTGATGTAATTTTGTAAAAATAATTCAATTAGGTACAACAACCAAAATCGAGTTAAAGTTGGTATTCTTAAGTTTGAAATTTCAGGTCATTTGAGTGTAGAAATTTGAAAAGCATTACAAAACAATATAATACGTTTTTAATGAAATTGATTTGATGAAAAAAAAAAAACTTATAAAAAAAATTCCAACAAGAATGAGATTATTTAAGATTGGTCATTCGTTTTTCGAAGGCACTCGTGCTGAAAGTTTTTACCATAACTTTTTGTTATACATCTATCTATCTATCTATCTATCTATCTATCTATCTATATATATATATTAGACAGTAGTATAATAACCGCATATTAGATACACTTGTACGATTACTATATAATGTATAATATAAAAAAAAAATGTACATCAATAACACAACGTGTAACGATATAACTTTGGGAGACGCCCTGTATTACTCATAAGTCGTAATATATCAAATTATCAACGGTGATAATTATAAGATATACATAAGCAATATAATGTGCATATACAGCAATCGGCCACATTATAAACGACTGTAACTCAATAAATAAAATATTGGTGTGTTTTATTTTATAACTTTTCGGGGTATGAGGCAGTGGCGTATTTAGGATTTATTTGAGGGGGGAGTTTTTTTTTTAATTAATTGAGGGGGAGTTATGGACTAAAATAGTTTTTCTCTAGATACGTTAATAAGTCTAAGATACTATCACTTTATTATAACTACATACCTAATATATATTATATCTATACATAGTAGGTACTAGATAGTAACATATACCTTATTACATAATATGGCATATTAATAATATGAATTGAACAATGAATCATTAATTTTTTTTTCACAAAACAAACTATAATCTTCTAGATTTTTTAGCTATTTCGTCAAAAATTTCTTCAACATCCAATCTTCAGTTTTTATGGATGGAAAGCATAGCAAGCCCGTCCAACCCGGTGTCCAGGTCTAAAATTAAAATAATATTTAAAATTTAAACAATTAATAAATACAAAAAGTATTTCATTAGTAAATAGGGAATATATTTACCTCCTTCATAGAATTTCTTAAGTATGTTTTCAATCTTTTCAAACATGAAAAAGTACGCTCAGGTGTTTAGGTAGACACTGGTAATGTACATAAAATTTTAAGCATCAAGTCCTGATTTAATATTTATATTTTCTTTAGCAAGTTTGACTCTCCACATTTTTAGTTCGATAATCGCTTGGCTTATTGTGTTGTAATAACTACAATATTTGACACCAGATAAGTTATTGGAATATTACTTACAGAAATTTTTCATCAAATGTAAGAGTGCGATGAACATAAAAAGCAATACCATTTGAACAAGCGTTTGTTGCTGATATTTCAATTTGTTTTTCAATGTGTTGTACAGTCTGAATAAATTGTAATAAAGCGTAAGGAGCATTTTAATAATTTCAATTTTGAACTCTGTCCGAACACAGATTTTCTGTAGACGAGTTAATCACATAATTAATATAATAAACACATAATTATATAAAACGCCACGTGACGCGAATCGTTCTGTCTGCTATATAATACTGTTATATTATATAGTTTACCCGTAGGTAACTAAATATAATACGATCAATAGATAGCCGTGGCGGGGTGACAAAGCCTCGGTTTGACATAAAATTATCCTAAAAAATGAACACCCAGGTAACACCTATACGTACTAGGCGCAGTCAGACGGTAATCGCAGAGGTTTGCATAATCGTTCGAATGTGCACCGCAACATACGAAACGCTCGTAAATGTATTATTTCAGAGTAAAGTCGTCTTTTTACGAATTTATCGTATCATATTATTTATCAGATACGTCATATTATTTGTTCGATCTGTAATGTAGTTTGGTGCGTTCAGTACAATCGGGATTTCGTCGTGATTAGAAAAGAAAGAAACCCAACAGTATCCTTTCGTGTGTTTGAAACGGAACATTGTTGGTTTTTGTTGAAATTTTGCGTTTAATTCCTCTAAAAGGGGACGTTTTGAGTCATTTACTCAGGTCTCGACGTCTTCGTTTTCGTTTCGGTCGGAACGCTTGGGAGGAATTTCACGTATACTCGGTATCGTAAAAACCCACGCGTTGTGACAAAGCCCGCGAGCGGCTACACGGCCCATAGCAGTTCTGAATCGCATCGCGAAAACAAATATACGGAGTTTTGCGATCCGTTCTGTATAATACTCGCAGCAAAAACGACTCGCCATCGGTATACACACACACACACACACACACACACACACACACACACACACACACACACACACACACACACACACACACGCATTATAGCACCCAGTGAGACTTGGTGGTTCTGGGGCCTTTGTGAAAAACCATGGCCCTCTTCAGTACAAATATTATAATAAAAATATTATTATTAATAGCAATATTAAAAGTTCATAGTAACAAAAAAACGATTTAACGTATTTATTTTTTCACTACTTATAAATGTGCAACATAAACTTTTTATACGTTTTGTAAACAATTAAATATTAACTTTTGGAGCCTTCGTTTTGGTGAACTCGTCAATGACGTCTTCCGAATTTAATTACCGTATACCGTGCCTGCCTATTTTCAACGGGCGTAATCGACGCGTCTCACTCGGCCGTTCTTGTTGTCATTGTGCTCCGTAAAATTAATTTTTTTAAGTTTTCAGTCCGGAAAATGGTCGCTCTACTAATGCTACTATATTTATAGTTAACGTCGGGTATGAAATAAAATCTATAGGTACGTGTTCAGTTTTTTATTATTATTTTTTTTTTAACGAAACTATAAAGGTCCTGTGGCCCCCCCGACTCGGACATACCTCGGGAAACACTACATTCATTGGCGTAATTCCTCAAAATTACAGCAGGTGCAAAACTTTCATAGATTCAAAAATCAAAAAGTCGAATTGGGTCGTTTTCAAAGCAGTTTGCTTTGCTCGCGTATTATATTTACCATTTTAAATTTGATTACATCCAAACACGAAAATTGTTCACAACACAATCTGTATAATCTTCATATTTTAAACTCTACATGAATATTGAATATATATTTAAAATATGATATTATTTTATAATATAATTGATATTTTTCTAATAAAAATGTTTTACTTTTTTTTTGTAATAATACCGAAACAATAAAACAGTACTATGTATAGTATACTTTTATTTGGTTAAAGTTCAGGTTCAGCAGATGCGAAATCATATTATCTTTGCGCCTGCTACATTTTTTCAAGGGGGTGCAAATGCACCGTCGCGGACCCCAGTAATTACGCCACTGAGTCGTCTTTGATAATACCGTTGTGCGTAAAGAACCCTATATGCACGGTAATCGCAGTGCGCACTGTACGACGACGTGTACGACGGATCTTTCGCATGGAAATAATCAAATCTCCCAGAGTTAAGGTTAGTGGCCACCCCTGGAATAGTATGTTCCGCGGGCACGCTCTACGCGCCGTAGTATTTATACGTGTGACGTGTACGTTCGACTGCGAGCGTGAATCATCGTCGGTGTAATAATAATAATAATAATAATATCTCAAGCGTCTCGATCCGAATCGCCTACCTCGGCACATTGTGCAGGATGACGACGTGTACACGCCCTTCGGACGCTGCGGTCGAAAGTTTATTATTATACGCGTATAATATTATAATAATAATCCTGAATTCTATAATATGTATTTTATAAATCGTCACTGTACGGGTATCAGTCGTTTTGCATAAATTACGCGCCGGCGCGGCGTAGGCAGCGGCGCAAATATAAATACGCGTGCGTGCGTGTTCGCGAGTATACACACACACACACACACACACACACACACACACACACACACACACACACACACACACACACACACGACATCTTCGGTTTTTTTTTCTACCGATTTCTAGGCAATAAAAAATCGTGTTCGGTGAATCCGATTACGGTTCATCGTGCTAAACGAGTCTGTGCTCTGTATAAGCGCGCAGGCTGAGACGAATCGCGTGTATAATCCGACGACCGAGTCCGGATATAACGCAGAGACCTACCTGTGTGAGATTAATTGGTATTTTCACGACCAAGACGATCGATTATACTACGTAACAACTTTAGTAATTACGGCACTTTGTTTTTCGAATTAGCACACACACACACACACACACACACTGTTCGCGCCGCGCAATTTGCTTCCGCGCCAAAACTAAACCGCCCGGTGAACCCGGTCCGCGTTATACCGCGGTTGTGTCGCGACGATTGTCGGTGAGCTTTGTCATCGCCGTCGTTGGTAGTTGTAAGATAACTTTGGTCGGGGCAACGCGCTCCGCTCGCTCCGAGTGTGTGTGCTTCTCTCGATTCGCGCCCACCGACCGCGTTGGTCGTCGTGTTTTGTGCGTTGAGTGCCGTCGTGCCTTTATCCCGGAAACCCGTTTTCCGATTGGGATCGTTTCGTTGAGCGCGACGTGCTTTATACGAGCGCTACAGTACGATCCGGTGTTTTGCGCGCCTTTCACGTGCCGGTTGCCGTATCCGTCTGGTTTCATCCGGGGTTCGTGACGGTCGCGACGCGACGTGTCGCCGAGTTCGCGTGTGCGTTACGCAATTATCTCGGGCAGTCGTACGTTCGCCATTACGTGTCGTTATATACGCTTTTGTCGATCGCGTTGATTATCGTACTCGCGTGTGAGGTACGCAAACCGCGTCGATAAAATTCGTGAGTGTCGAGTCGTCACTAATTTCGTGCGATCGTCCTTTTCACGTGCCGTCGCTGCCGTATCGTCGTGTCGACAAATTACGCGACAAGTGCCGCGTTTCCACGTGCCATCGCTGCCGTGTCGTCGCGTGGTGCCGCTGCGTCGTGCGTTCCCGTTCAGTGAACTCGACGTAATTCGTTCGCGTGACATTTTCGTCGTGTCGCATCCGAAGTACCCGGCCGTTATTTGCGGATCAACACACGGGTTTTCCCAGGCCGTTGCTCGTCGAGCAGGACCCGGTGATCCAGTGCCAACCTTCATATTATATGCCGTCAAGTTGCCATACTGGACCGGGTGACATTTATCAGCTGTTGTATTTTGATTAAGCACTATCATTTTGTATTTCTGCCTATTAGGCGTTATTGTTATTATTTATATTTTTTCTGGGCGCCCGCTTAATTATTTATACATGTTTATGTTCAATTATTTATTTTAATTATTGTTTCTTTAATACATTTATTTCGCGCAACGCGCTATTACAATTGACTGTGTAATATATATATATGAAGGTCACCTCACTCCCCAAAACCGAAACGCGAGTCGGACTAGTCAACCGCCATTCGTAGGAACTACTCCGGCGCAAACATTTGGTAGCAGAGCGTGGTTATACCACAATTTTAATTATTATATTAGCGTCTTGGTTTCGGGAATTCAATTAACGAGTGACTTCATTTATTTACACGTTAGTGATTGCCGATAGGGATAGTGTTTATTTCAATCCTATCTAATTTTGTCGACGTCAGTGTCGCATAGTGTCGGTCCACCTATAAGTATTTGCTTCGCATTAATTATTATTATTTACGTTTGTCCTATTTTACTTGGTGTCGCATGCATATGAATCATTATTCGATTATTATTTTATTATTTACATATAATTAATGATTATGGTGATTATTCTGGTTATTTTATAGTAGTTCAGTGTGCGCATGCATTCATTAATCACGTATTTTTTCCATATTAAATATAATCATTATTTTGCTGTTGATCGAGCTGTTGATTTAATTTGGTTATCGTGTACGTTTCACACTACACGCGCACCCGTGCGGTATTTTGATTTGGTTGTTTGTTCTCGTTTGCTCGTTTGGAGTTATCGTTGGATTTGCTTTCTTTCTCGTCATACGTCAACATGGTCGAGACAGCAGAAGAAAAGGAAATCAAACGCATTAGGCGTCTGATCGCCCGAGCCGAAACCAAACGGACCGCGACTATTTCGAAAATTCGGTCAATCAATCAGCTTGCCACTCGCGTCCAAAATGAGCCGGAGGTCGCGGACGAGTTGCAAATCGCAGTCACTACTCTTGTCGATCTGTGGACTCAATTCGAGTCAGCGGATAACGATGCGTTGGATGGTCTAATTCAAATAGATGCTGTAAATGAATATTCATCGGATTTACCAACTGAAGTGCTTTCTCTCATTAACGCAACCACAGCAATCGCTAATCGGACATGCTCGAGTAGCAATGACAAACGCGCTTTATCCGAGCACAGTTCCACCGACAACATGTATTCTAAGCCGTTATCCAGATTACCGGAACTTTCGTTACCGTCGTTCAGTGGCGATTTTAATTATTGGCCAACTTTTCGCGACCGGTTCTCTGCGCTTGTTGGTGATAGGACCGATTTACCGAATATTGACAAAATGCAACATTTAATCGGATGTTTGCGCGGTCCTGCTTCCGACGCGATACGCAATATTCCCGTGTCTGCCGAAAATTACGACCTCGCGTGGTCAACGCTATCGTCGCGCTTTCATCGCCCGCGATTAGTTGCGCACGCGTTAATTGACAAATTGCTTGTCGCCCCCGTGTCATCGCAAGAAACATGGTCCGAGCTCAATAATTTCGTGTCGATCTTTTCCGAAAATATCGCATTATTAAATGCACTCCATATTAAAGACCTTGGATCATTTATTCTGTTCGCCATGGCATTTCGTTGTCTCCCGGCGTCCACTCGTAAATTATTCGAGTCATCCAGTCCTCAAGAGTTTCCGTCCGTGAATGACTTATTAACGTTTGTGCAATCTCGTGTGTCCATATTAGAGATGGCCGGAGATCATCAGAAACGGTCCAATACTCGACCACAGTCTACATCACACGGCAACGCGTTCTTCAAGAAGAATCCAATTAAATCGACCACTACTTCGTTGGTCATTTCGAAGACATCGAGTTCCAAAATTGTGTCGTGTGCGCATTGTAACGGGAAGCACGTCATAACCGAGTGTCGGAAATTCGCGTCACTGTCGGTTGATGATCGTCATCACTGGGCGCGTGAGAACAGTGTGTGTTATACATGTTTGTCAACCAATCATTGGGCCAACAAATGTCCATCGCGACTCCGCTGTGACACCTGTTCGAAAAAACACCACACATTACTGCATGGGCTTTCAACACGGCGCAAACTAGAGATCGCTTCGTCCGTTGATGAAGCGTCATTATGCGTCGCCTCAATGCCTGCCCGGGCCGACGAATCGTTAGCCGTGCTTCTGGGCACCGCCCTAATTCATATTCGTGATCATTGCGGTACATGGCAGACGGTCCGGGCCATCATCGACTCAGCATCTCAAATAAGTGCTATTACTGTTTCCTGTTCCACTCGTTTGGGCCTACGGCCGCAAAAATGGACAGCACCCATCAGCGGAATATCTGGCGCCGCGGTCGCAGATGTTCGAGGTATGGTCGATTGTGTCGTACAACCCAGATTCGCTACTGAACCGCAGTTGAAAACGAAGGCCTGGGTGCTGCCGTCGATCACATCCGACATGCCACGCCGATCTCTATCGTCTAGTGTCAAAGACAAATTCGCGCATTTGGCACTGGCCGATCCGACGTTCAACATCGCTTCACCGGTGGACGTACTGTTGGGTGCCGACTTATTCGCGCAAATTCTGGATGGCCGTAAAGTCACTGTCGCCGCTGATTTACCAACAGCCTTTAGCTCCATTTTCGGGTGGATCCTGATCGGATCAGTGGTCCCGAATGAGATCGAGCGTCACGTATCACTCCCGGTGTCCTTAACTGTCTCGATTGAAACGTTAATCGAGAAGTTTTGGGTTGTGGAAGAACCCGCGGTACCGCCGCCGTCGTTCACGGAAGACGGTCGGTGCGAAGAGACGTTCGTGTCTGAACATACCCGATTGCCGTCGGGACGATTCTCCGTGCCATTACCGACACGCGCTACTTCGTCGTCGTTATCTTTTCCCGGTTCACGCGAACATGCGATTAAGCGATTCGAAACCCTCGAACGGCGATTGTCGACCGACTCCAAGTTGCGGGAGTTATATTCTAATTTTATGGCCGAATATCTAACATTAGGTCACATGTCGGTGGCAAAAACGCCCGGGACGTATTTCATACCACACCATGCCGTCTATCGACCCGCGGATGGTGACGGAAAAATACGGGTCGTTTTCGACGCGTCTGCTAGGGGATCCCGGGGGCCGTCACTAAATGACTGCTTAATGCAGGGCCCTAAATTACAGCAGGACATCGTCGACGTGCTCACCCGATTTCGCGTGTCAAAATTTGTTTTCACCGCGGACATTTGTAAAATGTATCGCCAAATATTGATATTGCCGGAATATCGCACCCTCCAGCACGTATTTTGGCGTCCTTCTCCACTCGACCAACTTGTCGAGTACGAACTCGACACGGTGACGTACGGGACAAATTGCGCTCCGTTTCTAGCACTCCGCGTTCTTAAATCCATCGCCCTCGAGGACTGCGCCGGTTCGGATGCTGTTCGTGATGCGCTGTTGAATCAGACCTACGTCGATGACGTGTGCGCTGGCGCCGACTCGACCACCGACGTGTTAAGACTCCAGTCTGAGTTAATTTCAATTCTAGGGCGAGCCGGAATGCAGTTGAAAAAATGGTCCAGCAATAAATCGGATATTTTAAATGCCGTACCCGCTGACTACCGCGTCAACTGTCCGCAACCATTCGACACCGAAGACGAATGCGGCATAAAGGTGCTCGGCCTTCAGTGGCACCCGACCGAAGATATTTTTTCGTGCGCTCTTCGTCTCGACGTCCCGATCACGTATACCAAGAGAGGCCTGTTATCGTTGATCGCACGGATCTTTGATCCATTGGGGCTTTTCGCGCCCGCCATCTTTTACGGAAAATGCATTATGCAACGAACTTGGTCGGCAAAAATCACGTGGGATGAACCCCTCCCGGCTGACATTTCGCGCGAGTGGGCGTCATTTGTGTCAGATCTGTCGTCATTGAGCGATTTAAAGGTGCCTCGTCACTTTAATACACATCGTGGGTCGCCGTGTTTGTTATTGGGATTTTGCGACGCATCGCAGCAAGGTTACGCTGCTGTACTGTACATCAAAGTGTTGAATCACGATTCCACTTCGACCGTTTTCCTAGTCGGAACCAAAACGAAACTCGCGCCGATAAAACCATTGTCGATACCGCGATTAGAGCTGAATGCCGCCTTGTTATTGTCCCGTTGGATGAATCGGATTCAGACGACTCTCAGTTCATATTTAAATATCGTCGACTTATACGCATGGAGTGACTCAGCAATCGTATTGTCATGGTTGAAGAACCCCCACAGCTCCTTTAAAGTCTACGTGTCCAACCGGGCTCATCAAATTTGTAATTTAGTGCCCAAATGTCGATGGCTCCACGTCAGATCTGATGAGAATCCCGCCGACTGCGCTTCACGCGGTGTATTGCCATCGGCGCTGTCGAGTTTGTCCCTATATTGGCAAGGCCCTCAGTTCATTCGCGATGACGCGACAACTTGGGACGAAACTACACCGTCAATTCCGATTGTTGACTTACCCGAGACGCGGCCCGCAGCCCTAGTGCTCAGTACCGAACAGCCGTCAGAATGGTATGACACGTTCTCGTCGTACGATCGGCTAGTTCGAGTAGTCGCTTACATACACCGCTTCATTAATGCATGTAGAAAACGTCCACATGCCTCTGTCGTGTCTCTACAACGGACGGAGCTCGACGATTCCACGCGCACGCTGGTCATCGAGTCTCAGCGATGTTTCTTCATGACGTTGTTACACGAACTGTCAACAGGGACACGTGTGTCATCAAAACATTTAGCTCGACTGCATCCGTTCGTGGATCCGTCCGGGGTACTTCGTGTGGGCGGACGACTACGTCATTCGAACTTAAATTACGGTTGTAAACATCCTATGCTACTCGCGAAACAATCACATTTGTCGATGTTAATCTGCCGCCGTTGGCACAAGATCACGTGTCACGCCGGTCCGCGTATAATGACAGCGCTCATATCGCGCGATTTCTGGATTGTGTCGATTAAATCCGTGTTACATGCTGTTACTCGAGCATGTTCGACTTGCGTACGTTTCGACGCCAAACCGCCGCAACCGATTATGGCAGATTTACCAGCCGCGCGGGTACAGCAGAGCAGGCCGTTCGCGCGAGTGGGCGTCGATTACGCCGGTCCTCTACAAATGCGCGAAGTGCGTCTCCGAAAATCGCGCACGTATAAGGTCTACGTTGCCGTGTTTGTATGCTTTTCAATTAAAGCAGTACACCTGGAAGTAGTCACGGAATTGTCAACCGATGCGTTTCTCGCGGCGTTCGACAGGTTTGTCGCGCGACGAGGTCTGCCTTCAGATATATTTTCGGATTGCGGTACGAATTTTATCGGGGCAGACAAACAGCTGCAATTATTAATCAAAAGTTCGGCCGGTCAACGCGCAGTCACTCAAGCGCGCCCCGAGTGTCAATGGCACTTCAACCCGCCCAGCGCGCCACATTTTGGCGGGCTCTGGGAAGCCGCAGTTCGGTCAACCAAACGTTTATTAATTCGTACCATGGGTAATCACATTTTTACGTACGAAGAATTTACGACGCTTCTCACGCGCGTCGAGGCAGTGTTAAATTCGAGACCGCTAACGCCCATGTCCATAGACCCAGATGACCTCGAATATCTGTCTCCCGGTCATTTTTTGATTGGACAACCAATGTTGGCTGTCCCACCGCGAACAGCATTCGACTCACGCGTCACTTTGGTCCATCGCTGGAAATTGCTCGACCAGTGCCATCAGGCGTTTTGGCGGCGATGGTCAACCGAGTACTTGACGTCGCTTCAGGGGAGGTCAAAATGGACTAGTGAAGCCCCAAACGTCCGTCTCAACGACATGGTCGTCATTGTAGATAATCAATCTCCACCGCTAACATGGCGTCTTGGACGTATTATCGAATTGTTGCCTGGCAAAGATGGCGTCGTACGTGTCGTACGATTGTTGACGCAACAAGGTCAGATCACTCGTCCAGTCGCGAAAGTAGTAGTATTACCCACCCAATAATATTTTATTCAATATAGTTCCCAGCACTCGTTAATTGAATTTCCACTCCATAGCGCTCTTGTCGAGTTGCCTCATGTCTCTGTACTCGAGATAATATACTATTTTAATTATTAATACCATGGTTATCTAGATCCTGCGTATATATATATATTTTTTTTGTGTTTACACCATATGTGTTACTTTTGGTTTTTTATTATTATGTACCTTTTCATAAAATTGTATATTATTTGTATTTGTTTTATTTTGATATGTATTCCTTTGTAAAAAAAATGATAACTAGCGTCACCCGGGCAACACGTCACCTCAAGTCACCGTTCATGCACATGCAACCTGCTCCGGTCAATCCAGATGGGAGCCTGGGCCTCCCATGGCGGGGAGGATGTTCGCGCCGCGCAATTTGCTTCCGCGCCAAAACTAAACCGCCCGGTGAACCCGGTCCGCGTTATACCGCGGTTGTGTCGCGACGATTGTCGGTGAGCTTTGTCATCGCCGTCGTTGGTAGTTGTAAGATAACTTTGGTCGGGGCAACGCGCTCCGCTCGCTCCGAGTGTGTGTGCTTCTCTCGATTCGCGCCCACCGACCGCGTTGGTCGTCGTGTTTTGTGCGTTGAGTGCCGTCGTGCCTTTATCCCGGAAACCCGTTTTCCGATTGGGATCGTTTCGTTGAGCGCGACGTGCTTTATACGAGCGCTACAGTACGATCCGGTGTTTTGCGCGCCTTTCACGTGCCGGTTGCCGTATCCGTCTGGTTTCATCCGGGGTTCGTGACGGTCGCGACGCGACGTGTCGCCGAGTTCGCGTGTGCGTTACGCAATTATCTCGGGCAGTCGTACGTTCGCCATTACGTGTCGTTATATACGCTTTTGTCGATCGCGTTGATTATCGTACTCGCGTGTGAGGTACGCAAACCGCGTCGATAAAATTCGTGAGTGTCGAGTCGTCACTAATTTCGTGCGATCGTCCTTTTCACGTGCCGTCGCTGCCGTATCGTCGTGTCGCCAAAATACGCGCCAACTGCCGCGTTTCCACGTGCCATCGCTGCCGTGTCGTGCGTTCCCGTTCAGTGAACTCGACGTAATTCGTTCGCGTGACATTTTCGTCGTGTCGCATCCGAAGTACCCGGCCGTTATTTGCGGATCAACACACGGGTTTTCCCAGGCCGTTGCTCGTCGAGCAGGACCCGGTGATCCAGTGCCAACCTTCATATTATATGCCGTCAAGTTGCCATACTGGACCGGGTGACATTTATCAGCTGTTGTATTTTGATTAAGCACTATCATTTTGTATTTCTGCCTATTAGGCGTTATTGTTATTATTTATATTTTTTCTGGGCGCCCGCTTAATTATTTATACATGTTTATGTTCAATTATTTATTTTAATTATTGTTTCTTTAATACATTTATTTCGCGCAACGCGCTATTACAATTGACTGTGTAATATATATATATGAAGGTCACCTCACTCCCCAAAACCGAAACGCGAGTCGGACTAGTCAACCGCCATTCGTAGGAACTACTCCGGCGCAAACACACACACACACACACACACCGTCATTTATACGAACGTGTACGTTGTATGTACGTAAAATGTTCCTGTACACTTTTACGTTATAATATATGAAAAATAAACGTCATTAGAATGCATTCCGCGGCGATTTATCGTTCCGGAGTCGCACACGTTTTTTCGACAGTTCATCGTATTGCAACTGCGCCGTTCGACCGAAAGGAAACAACCCGTGTAATAATTATTATTATAGAAAAACAAGAACGACACGCTCGTCGTGATGTATAAAATATCGCGAATCGACTCGAGTTTTTAATTGATGTTCAAAATGATTGTTAAACTCGTACGCAGGCAACGTATTATCACAGAATAGATGAAATCAGAATGGACACTTTGATAACATAACACGGGTAGTATAGGAAATTAAGTAAATGGACCGGCGGCCATTTTCTCAGTGGTCCTTAAACAGCTGTTCTTTTATCAGTCAAGTCATATCAGTGCTTGTGATATATTTTTAGATATTATGTAACTCATAACTAATTATTAACGTAATAAACTTCTCAAAAAAGTACCACTGAACAGAATTTCTTCGGACACAAGTATCAATAGCATGCAAATATTATATACGAGAAATGTCTTAAGCTATGTACAGATTTTAAAATAATAGGTATGTAATTTTCAATTTATTGTTAATCTCATGTTTAGTTCATAGCTAATAATGCCTATGTGTGTATTATTATTTTAGGATTTGATTCAGTTTGGTGGGAAATTAAACTAGATTTCTATTTACCATCAAAAGAAGTAATTTGAGCAATAGCAATGTACATATTTCATCATAATAGCAGCCGAACAGACTTAACAATTGGAAACAATACATTCAAACCCACTTTTTCCCATTTCGATTTTTTTTAATTAAATGTATAAAATAAAATATAGAAATGCCAAAGCAAAAAGCATGCACTACAAAATATGACACAAACTTAAACAACCTGTGGAATGTTGTGCTTTCAAAAGTCATAACATAGATATCATCTACTCTATGATATAGCACTGATAACGCATAAAAATGATAAGAGGGACCACTGAAAAAATGGCTGCCGTTTTTTTGTTTACATCGAGAGTGTCCATTCTGATTTCACCTATTCTGTGGTATTATATTTTCAAAACGTTATCGAATACAACGATCTCGTGTTTTTCTCCGTTTTCGCTGAACGGTTAATTTAACACGCGCGCCGGTGTTGTTTATTAAACACGCGACGTTTTTAAACGGATATATTTTTTTTCAAATAAAAAATACACGCTGTAAACTTGCTTACTCCTTTGCTTTTATTCGTGTTACATTATTGTTATGACGTGTCTGGGCGACAATAAAATTAAAAGTACACGGGGTCGCGGGGTCGAACGCGCGCACACGTGAGCATAATATTATTATTATGACGAATTTCAAACAACACACGCGCATTTGGCGTACATTTGGATCATTTGGCTCATTAGATATAAGGAGGGAGGGTTAGGTTAGGTTAGGTTAGTGAACTGTAGATGATTTAGATATAGATAAATTCAGACTGTGATTTGAACAGGGGCTATGGACAGCATTTTTTGCATATGACTGAATTTTTTTAACTGCACCTCGCACTTCTGATACCATCACAGAACAGCCGTCAGTTCCAACTCCAACACAATATTGTAGGTCAAGGCCATAATTTTTTAATAAAGAAATTACTATTTCACCCAAAGTGTCACCATTTAGTTTTGGTTCAAAATTAATATCTTTTTCATTAATATAATCATTTTTATCCTCATCGTCTCCAATTAAGGTGGTACATTTTTCATTGTATGCATAAGCATGACAATCAATAAAACAAACAAAATTTTCTTTCACAACTCCTTTACATAAATATCTGAGCACCAAACTCATTTGAGATGTATGACTGATCATCAAAAATAACACAATAATATTTTGATATTTTTACTTCCTCTAAAATGTTTTCTATAATTACTGATTTGCAGCAATCAATGAGTTCATTTTGAATGACAGGACTTATATAGGTTGCTTAAGAGTGTGTTGTCTTCAAATGGTTTTCTAAAGCTAAATCCCCAGCCTTTATTCTGTAGTTGAGAAGTTCACGAAAATTACCTTGATTTACAATAGAATGTCCTTCATTATAATTTTCAAAAAAGTCTCCATGGTCTCGATGACCTCGTAATGGAATATTTTGACGACCTAAGAATATGATAGATTCTACAATGGGTTTTAGACGATTTCTATTTTCTGTAATTTGTTTCATTCTTTCACTGTTTATTAAATTTATGACTTCTTTTTGGGGATTATTAAAGGTTTTCATAAAATCATCTGCAACTTGAACACAATTTATGTGATAAATATTTTTGCTGTGTACTTCTAGATCCCCATCTTAAGAGTTTAAAGTACTTTTTTAATGGTTTAGAAACAAATTTACTTAATGTAATCGTTTTGTATCTCCCTCCTTTATGACCGAATAAAACACAAAATTTATAATATAGTCCTGACATTGTTTTAGAAAAAGTTAACCATTTATATTTTTCAAAATAATTTTTGTTTAGGTATCTTTTTTCTTCTTTACCTTTTTTTATATGCACAGAAAAAGGAAGAATAAAATCATTTTCGGGCAAATTATCCATGGTTATTAATTTTGCACGATCATGTTCAGAACAAATTACATTAGAGTCTTTTAAAAAATGTGCAATATCTAGTTCAAAAGAGGGACTAGCAATATTATTAATAGTTACCAAGCTATTTAATGTAGATGAACCAGAAGTTGCAGACGGAGTAACAATTGTCTCATTTATTTTCTTTTTATTTGTACTATCAGTATTATCAGTGCAGTCTTCATTTTTGCGTTTTAACCACTGGTTCATTAAATTAGACATATCATCGCACTGAGATACTAGGTAATGTATTATTTAATTATTATAAATTTATAATATAGCACATCAACTATTATAACTATAAATGTATATTTATATAACTATTAAGAACAAAACCACATATTAAACAAAATTATATTATGTATCAGTTATCACTTATCAATATCATAGATAATAACAGCTGTTGTCAGGCGATCACACACTTTGATAAACGGTCAACTACTAACTAAGGCCGGTTCTTACAATGTCCGGTTAAAGTTAACGGACACTTAACCTGCGGAATTCTGCCGGTAAACATCCCACTAACCGTCGGTTAACCGTTAACAGGCACTTAACCGGACATTGTAAGAGCCGGCCTAAGACGAATGGATCTTCGCAGGAAAAAATTTTTTGTGTCCATGTATATTTTGCCTACATTTAGCCCCTTTTTTTGCGGTTATCAAAATGTGATAACATTGATAAAATGATAACATCATTTGCATTATGAATTATCATAATTCATTTAATATTCAATACATAATTCATTGAGAATACTTCAAGTGAAAATATAAAATAAATGTTATATATGTGGAACCTTATTTTAAATTTTCAATCTTTAGCTATAAAAGTTGAACATTTACCTAATAATACATTTTAAACTACAAAAAAATTATCAAATTTTAAATTTGATAAATATTGTCAAAATTCAAATTAATACCCAAATAGCAATTGTATAATGATAATATTATTATTATTACAGTACACAAATATTTTTATAAAAATTATGTTATTAATAACTTATTATAATAACATAACTATCCAACAAACATAATATTTTTTCAGTAATTTAATAATATTATTTTATTGGCTATAAACCCTAATATAACAATTTTAAATTGGTTGATTTAGTTTTAAAGTTTGTTATTATTACTGCCTATTATATATTTATACAATTTTATAAAATAAATCATTAAAAATAAGTATATTTATTATATCTATATATCTATAAAATATTAATAGTGCTAAGGGTTAGTAGTAAGGCTTAGTAGGTACTCATATAAGATGTATAACATTCAATAAAATAATATAATTATATAAATACATTTAAGTTATAATAACTTGAAATTTTGAATGTATTTATAGTTTTATACTATTATATGTTATTTAATAGAGTCTTTATTTAAAATAACTTAATTTATAAGTAAGTATATAATTTGTTAAGACAATATTTAATTTATCTTACCAAACGATACCAGAGCCGGTTGCTTTTCAACAATTAAACTAGCAGCTCTGGATTTGTGCATAGTTGTACTAGCATGTCTTAAGAGATCCGTTTTATGGGACCGTAACACAGACCGACAGAGTTTGCAATATGATCCTCCTTTATCTGATGAACAATCTGGCGCACGTTAAAGCCACCCTTTAATAGTATAACAATTTGTGAAGTTTGTATTTATTATCGAGTTACTACTGCAGCATAATATATGTTTAATATAACATTACATAGGTACCTGAAAATTTAGGATTATTTTCCCAATCGCTGTTGTGCTTTTCTCATACTTTGAGTACTTCCCCATTTTGAATATCTAGAGTAAATTCGTAAAGATAAAAGGAGATACACGGAAAAATGAAACATGAGACTTGAAATATGCCATACGGAATACTGATTAGTGATTACTGATAACTACGATTTGTATAATATTATGTAGTGTATTTACCATAGAGTACTCTATGGTATTTACACATACGCGATACGCAAGACAAAGCATCTTGGACTTCCCAAATTTCCATCTTCTATAAATAGATAATAATTATTATTTTCACTAACAGTTTTGTGGGACAAGATTGTATTTACTATCACAAGACACAAGGTATTATATTAACCACATTACCACGGTCTTATTATACTATTATTATTAGCAGCTAGTACATAATATTATTATGATTTATGATATTATCGAGTTATAATCGCACCACGAGCCGTTACGTGTTAACTGGAAACACCGCCGCTGCAAGCGCTGGAGCGCGTTCGCAGCGCGTCGCGCAGCCGAGTGAAAATGACAAAGCACGCGCGTGTGTGTATCTCCTCAGTGGGCGGGGAACTTCATGCGGGCCGCAGGGAATATTATCAAATACCTAACATTTTCTTTTTTACCATAAAAATTCATAATATATTTGGCTATAACTCCATTTATAATGTTCAAATCGGATTAAAAAGTGCAGCATTCCCTTCTACGGAACATTTCCAATAAGATTGGTGCATTGTCAAACTAAATTATTCTACAAGTAATTAGATATGCATGGACAACTTTTTTTTTTCGTGATTTTCGATGCTTCCTGTAATTATACCCGGCAGTTGTCGCGCGTTGTGATTGCCGATGCGTTCATTTTAAGGCGTTTTTTTTTATACTTAGCGCCTGCTATACTAAGCGACCCTGCCGGGTCGTTGGATCTCCAATATTACCCATCTATTTTTAGACTTGTATTGATAAAATAATATTATTATTTTTCATTTGAATAACACTGAATAAATTTTATATTAAAATTATAAACTCAATAATATGTTTAAAATTATTCGTTATATTTTTAGATATATATTTAGCCCACTACATCCAATATGAATCTTCAGGTGGATCGTAAGCTGAAAATGTGCGCACAATGTCTCTGTTTTGCTCGTTCATAGTATTATTTAAAGGAAACCAAGTGTTAATTTTTTCAATTAAATATTGATTAAGAATCTTTTTCGCGTGTTCCGTCACTGGATGTAAAAATTCGATTACTTTTCCACTTCCATTTTTTAACAGTTCCAATGCTGATCCATTTCTACTATTCAGTTTTTTTGAATTCTGAAGCTCCTTCACGACACTGGATAGTTCTTCTACTTCCAGTTTCAAATCTCCGTGATTCTTTAGCATTTCCACGAATTTTTTTTCTGTTGCGGCTAGCTGAATTTTTTCTTTTTCTCTAATCGTGTATGAAATTTATAAATTAATACAAGGCTGCTTCTCCACAGGTGAAGCTACAAAACCCCGTGAATCTAATCACTGTCTGATAATATGAGAACAGACATCTCAATACACCAGAATCTCGAAGAGTTTAACATTACAACCCGTGGTGATCCTTGTTTAAACCGTCGAGAATTATTCGTGGTTCGGGGATTTCCAACAAAGTCTTTATTTTACTTTTTATTTAACTAAAAAAAGCTCTCAGTTATTAAACCAAAGTCGGATAATATGACATTCGGTACTAGAAGACACCCAGATCCCGGAATTCTATACTCCGTTACTTGTGGGAGTCCGCGTGTCTAGCGTGTTTCACCTATGTATTTTATCGTGTTAATGCATTAATTCCCAAACTATTCTCTATTATTCTCTCTATGTCGTTCCCAAGACAAGAGGTGTGCCATACTTCAGTCTGAGTTGACGGAGGAATACACATATTTTAGCTATACCCATGTTTCTTCAAAAAATAAACTGAGAGTGTTATGGGCGACCCTCGGAAGATGTGAAAACGGTAGGTATATGTGAGCTTAGGAATATAGATTTAATACGTAGAATTTGAAGTAAATATTCTTAATTTAAAAGACACGCTTTCATAATATTTGTAGGTTAGGATTAAAATGTTTTAAGAGTTAAATTTGTTTAAATTTTATTTTCCGGACACAAAGCGATATTCAATTCAATTATATATTTTGAATAATATGAAAGTAATAGTTGACTGATATCATAAATAGGAATGGAAATTTATGTTCTCAGTTAAAGCAAAAATGAAAATGTATCAAATAACATTTATTAGAAAAAAAAAACTTAATAACAATTGACTATTGTATTGTACTGTATGTAAATAAATAAAATATTTTTTTCTCTCGTATTTAACGTAAGTATATTAATTAACCTAGGTACCTTTAGGTAATCTTTTTAGGTGATCTTTTTAGATAATCTTTTTTTTTTTATCTTTCCACCGCACTGTCTGATTCAACTGACCGTTTTCTCTGTCCCAAAATATACTACTTATTTGATAATATTATTTATTACACAACTAATGTTTAACTATGTATATTATATAATATATTATATATAGTAGGTATTTATATTGCAGTGGTATATTCTATATCGGTATGTACCGATACATGTAGTGGCCATGTAGCCACGTAGGTTTATAATTAATATTCACGAATAAAATGTGTTGCATGCCAGCGTCAGGTTTCCCTACAAGCAGAACAAGCAGGTGATTGGGGCGGTAAAATTTTGGGGGCGGCAAATTTGCTACTCATAAAAAAATATGATCTTTTATTATAATATTTTTATAATTATGAACTATTTGAAAAACAACTTGAGTAAATTCGAATTTGTCTTCATGGCCGTATTTTGGACTTCATTGTTAGAGTGATTTGATAAAACAAGTAAAATGTTGCAATCAGCGTCAGCTAATTTAGAAGATGCTGTTGATCTGTATAAATCTTTAATTGGTTATGTCAGTGAAATTAGAACAGATGAAATGTTTCAACAGTCCATAGAAGAAACAAAAAAAAAAAAAAAACGAAACAAGAAGAATACGAATGGGACCAGAAACGTCATCGTGTGAGACCACTTGTATGTGACGAACTAGAGCAAGATAAATCTAGAGCGAACGAAATAGTTTTGGATGGTAAAAAGAAATTACAAATAATTTATTTGGCCGTGTTGGATAAAATTAAGGCGTTAACTAGAAATGAAACATGCTGGATACGCATAAATTTATGAAATATTCAATTTTTTTATTAACATAGACCAGTGGCGGCTCGTGCGTAGGTGCGCAAGTGCAAGCGCACCACATGCCATTTCACCAAACCAATATTTTTATTTTTTTTTAAACTAACCGTTGTAAATTGTTTTTGAAAAATATCGGTGTGCTATTAAAAAAAAATATTCATCAATATTTTTCGGTAAAGAACTATTACCTATGTAGGGAACATATTATTGCTCCTAAAGTAAAAACAGTTATGCAAAATGCACACACCAATCGGTGCGCAACACTGCGACAGCACCGCACGCTTGTATAAAATACGTATGGTCGATAAGTGGGGGGATCTCTAAATACAATGCTACTCGGTGCGCAGTTACTACTGCGAACCGATTTAAAAAAAAACGTTGTCTACGATTAATTTTGAGGTTTTTCCATTTGTACTCAGATTTCTTTATCAAATGGTCGATATTATTTCGTGTTACATGTACCTATACGAGTATATATTTTAGTATACCGTCATAGTGAATTCTTTCTTCTTAGAATTAATTATAGTACGCGAGGCGAAAAGTGAGCCGCGATCGTCGCGCGCCAAGCGGCTGTTTTTCGTCAGGGTTACTCCGCTTATTCCTACTTTTTTCCCGCCTATTAAGTAATTTCGTGTAAACTCGTATCTCGAAAGTCGAATGACTAACCAAACGTCATTGCACACAAACGTAGAACCCCTGAAACCAGAAAAAATGACCGCTTGGCGCGCGACGATCACGGCTCACTTTTCGCCTCGCGTACTATAGTTATAGTTATTATTTTGTGCACCACCTATTTTTTACACCACGAGCCGCCACTGACATAGACAACGAATCAATTACCTAGTACTGATGATATTGTTTGAGGGGCCGAAAGACTCAAACAATTTTTCGAAATAAACATTGATGAAAACACTTTTACACAAGAATGCATACATTTTAAGATGTATATTCAAAATACAATTGAGAAAAAGCAACCTGGCGAAAGTTTATTTACATTTATCTGAAATCAGGAATTGGAAGAAATATTTCCGAATGCGAGTATTGCTCTAAGAATATTTTCCTGTATGGCGGTTACAAACTGTTCGGCAGAGAGGTATTTTTCGTGTCTTAAAAGAATTAAGACTTTTTAAGATCATCCATTGGCGAAAATCGTTTAAATTCATTAGCCTTACAAAATATCGAAGCGGAAATATTGTCAAAAATACATTTTAATGATATAATTAAAGAATTTGCAAGCATTAAAAGTCGAAGAAAACTTTTAAAAAAATGTACATATTATAGTATATTTATATTTTTTATGATGTTTAGATGTTATTTTTTTAAGTATTTTTAAATAATAAGAAATTATTTTATTAATAATAAATTTTGCTAAATAACGTATTTTGCTGGTTATAAAATAACTTATAAAAATGAACGGGCGGTAAATTTCCTTTGCTTGTAGCCGGCAAATTGCTTAATCCGCCGCTGTTGCATGCAAATAGTTATAAATATAAAACTATATATTGTCATAATCGGCATTGCGTTAGAACGTATTATATGCCATCTAACGATGGGTGTGGTTCGGGGTACGAGAGACAGTGGCTGGCGGCGGCAGACGCAGACGATAATATTATACGGCCGCCCAAACTTCCCCCTCCATATCGTTGTTCCGTGCCACCGCACCGCGCCGCGTCCTAGTCAAACGAGCGTTACGCCACGGTATAGAAAATCTTATCTTCTATACCGCGGTTACGCGAAAAAGGTACCGCTCGAAAATTTCACTGCCCAAACGGAAAGGACTGAACGCCGTATAAGATGTTTTCACATCAAAAAAAAAAATTTTTAAATCTCCCGTCTTACTTAAGTAATAACAAACATGTTTAAACTCACTTATTCAATTCGATTTTTTTAATGATGTATCTCCGTATTGAATTTCACACGTAGACGAATTCGTATGATTTAATAATAGAACACTAATTTAGAGTCGTATGATAATAATTAAAATTATATTACATAATTTAGTTACTCTGAATCTCAGGAAGTTTTGTCACGTAAACACAATTATTACTGTATACGAACGTTGTACGAAGAAATCATGATGAAATTTTAATCTCGACGGAGAAAAACTTTTATCTCCTCGATTATTGTGATCATATCGAAATTACATCATAAAAATGTAAATAATTTCTGTTTCTACAAATATTGAAAAATTGATAAAATAATTTGAAATAAATAATCGTTCTCATTTAAATATTATACCCACGTCTCTTTTGAGCAATTTATTCTATTTTTTGATTTCATCGCGATGCTAATGATTATTAATTATTACGTATATTGTAATACATATATTATATATATAATTCTATAGAATTCCTAGTACAATTTGGCAATGTATTAAATTTTGTAGTTATTTAAAATAATAGGTACCTAGGTAATCTATACAATTCCTAGGATTTTTATAGAATGTCAATGCTATGTTAGGTAAAGTGAAAATAATTAATTATTTTAATAATTTGTAAAAGTAATTTTATTATTTTAATATTATAAGTATTTTAATAGTACTTTTATTAATTTTAAAAAATATTATATTAAATTATTAATTTAAAGAAAAAAATTTTTTTGTTTGTTTTCATATTAAACATGTAATTTTATTATATATACCTTTATTCTTTATTTATTAAAACATACCGATGATGCATGACATTTTGAGGAACATAAAATATTATTTTTCACACATAAACATTTTTTGGTTTGACATTTGGATTTACATGTACATTTAACAAAACCTTGTCCAGTTCCAAGAGACTGCTGGGTTGCTATGGTCCGTAAAGCTAATGTATTTTCCATTGGAACTTCGTGAATCATTATTAATTTTTTTTTTGGCATATTGTAAATTGAGACCTTGAATACAAAGATTTTAATAAACCTTCTCTAGTTCCCAAACGATAATATCCGTCAGCAGTAACCTGAAAAAATGTTTAAATAATTATAGATAATAAAATATAATTACACATTTTTTTAAATTCGTGTTTACTTCAGTAACCACAGCTAAAATATTTCGAGCATCTCCGCGACCTTTGTCAACATCAGGAACTGGAACACGAACTGTAGCACCAACGTCTGCCGGATTAAGTTTCTTATCTGACCATGTTTTCATTTTAACCACTTGATTTTCGAGATTTATTTTAGCTTTCCTTCGCTTTTCTGTGGCATTTTCATTATTTGATTGAATTGTAGCTTGTAACTTTTCGTCCATATTTGTATCATGTACCTGAACTGTAGGTTTATCACCACTTTGAAGTTCATTTTTTTCAATTATTTCTATTAATTGTTCTTCGTTTTCTAAATTATCAATTACTTCTTTTGGTAAATTAGAAGTGCTAAGTCCAACTTTTACTTTGCAGCCAAATAATGCCTCATATGGAGACATTTTGATTCCAGAGTGTAAGGCCCTATTTTTCATTAATTTAACGAATTTTAATCCTTGACTCCAGTGACAATTGTTCTCTGTTTGCATCCATGTTGTAAGCATGTTCTCGACGTCTTGGTTCGCTCTTTCAACACTTCCTTGACTTTGACTGTGCCTGGGCTTACCGTGAATAATTTTAAGTTCAGGCCACATGTCTTTTAAATTTGAAACAATGTTATTTGAGAATTCGCGTCCGTTATCGGACTGTAAGATAGACAGAGCTCCGATTAACGTAAAAATATCTATGAGGTTGAACGCTACTTCCTCTGCTCGTTTATATTGAAGTAATGAAGTGGTTTAAGAATTACAAATTTGGTAAGGTGGTCTTGATATACTAAAATAAATTTATAATTTCCATCGGGGTGTGATTGGAAATCAATCAGATCAACTTGACATCGAGAATTAAATTCCGGTGAAATAATAGGTTTGACCACTACTCCTTTTTTTATGCCTTTTTGTTTCTGTTGACATGGTCCACATAATTGTAAGAAAACTTCCATATCAGTCCGAGTTATATTTTTATATTTTAATGAAAGTTCAGAAATCATTCTATCTCGGCCACCATGACCAATAGATTCATGTGTAGTTTTTAAAAGTTCATATAATTCACCATCATTTACGTAAAATAATATTTTGCCTTCGCCACTTACAGGAAAAATTAATTTTTTAAGTTGCTGTACAACTAAAATATCGTATCTAAAACCGAAAATAAATAAAATAAGTGAATTTACTACTGAAGTGAAAAAAATTTCTACTATGATTCAAGCTGACAAGCTAACAAGTTGGTTAAAAAATAAATAAATACCTTTGCAGCAGCCAATAATCGCGTGATGTTTTCTTTTTTTCGCCATTTTTAAGAAGTTAAACTTCACGTAATATTTTATCATACTTCTCATTTGTCAGAAATACCGTATTTTTCGAACTTTTTCTTGTTTTGTTTAATTCGGTATAAAAACTTTCGGACATCTTTGTATAATACGTAACCAAATAACACTGAATGAATACTTCAATTTTATTGAATCCGTAACATATTTTCAAATAATATTGTTGCTAGTCTAATTGATTTATCATTTGTTATAACTAGAGACCGGATTCTCGTGCAATTGCAACTTTTTTTCCTTTGCTTTAAAACATATAAAAACAAATTATAAATCCAAATCATGAGAAGTAGATTAATTTAACAAAGTTTTATTTTGCACGAAATTGCACGTTTTGCACTTTTTATTCTAAATCGCACGATTTTTATTTTCGTTGCATGAAATTGCATATTCTGCATTTTTTAAATTAAACTAGATAATATATATAAAGGTAGCCAGATAGGTATATAAAATTATAGTACCTACATACAGGTATGTACGTAAATATTTGTTTATTTCAGTTTTCAACTATACAAAAGGAAAAAGTGAACACAAGCTGCTAATATTCTTAGAATAACATCAATTTATTAGTGTTTCGTGGTAAAAATAAATGACAGCAACCACTAGTTAGATAATAATTTTGAATACCCGGCCATTAGTACTTTAGTATTATGTCTGACTTTGTGTTTGATTGAGTGTTTCTTGAATCAGTTAGTGTCGTGATAGTTAAATTACGAATTATTTACGTAAAGAAGTATAAACAAATTTTTAAAATGCCAAAAATTGGGCCTAGTCTGTCGTCAAAAATTAAAACCTGGATATCAAATTATCCAGAGTTGAAATTTGATGGGAAATTAAATAGCTTAACTCTGTTGGTATGGTTTTTTTTTTATATATGTATATATTTTATCAATCTTTTAATTATTAATTACTCATTAGTTTTTTTCTAATCCTGTAATATTGTAAAAAAACTGGATAAATAAAGTATAAGTTAAGGGTTTAAATCAATGTACTTTGAATGTTTACAACATTTTGGTAAGTATTAAGCGATTTTAGGCAAAATATACATTTTTGCACGATTTAGGCATTTAACTGCATGTTTTTGCAATTTTTAAGTTATTAACTGCACATTTTTTTGATTTTTACTGCATGAAAATCCGGTCTCTAGTTATAACATTATTTTATCGATGTTTGACATAATAAGCAACTTACCTATCTATCATATTGTTATGGTTGTTATTTATATATGTACGTACTAAGGTACACTAAAATGTAATTTTATCAATTTTATACATTGCCTAATTGGGTTTGGGTATTATATAGAATACCTATAGTCATTATATATATTTTATACTTTGCCTGCTTATTTTTGGCATTCTGTAGAATACCGAATTCAACACTTTGCCGGTAACATATATATATATATATATATACACAATAGGACTTAATACTCCAATGGTGTAATGCAGTGGTTCCCAACCTTTTAGATGTTATTACCCATAAATCAGGTTAAATATTTACGATTGTCCCCCGCCCAATGTTTTGTGTAAAAAGGTAAGAAAATTATCAGAGTCATTAGGATTAGGGCATAAGGTAATTTCCAAAACTATGAACAACAATTTTATTATTATAATAATAACGATAATATCATCACTAACGATAAAATCATTGCAATAGTCGTACACGTGCAGGTTTAATAATAACGGGTATAATGTACACAGAAAAAAATCAGACTAGTTTTTACCCCTCAAAAAATCGTATTTTACCCCTTGAAGGGTAATTACCCCCATGTTTGGAACCGCTGGTATAATGCATAATGAAATAGTTATGAAGGAAAACCCGAATTTTACAGACAGTATGAGTGTATGACACTTTGATTTCACTAATGGGGTTTTTCGTATTTACAATTGTAACGTGTATATACTACTTTACGACTATAACGAATATTGAATTTCACTTTTGTCGCCCCACCGGTTTTATTCGGACAGACAATAATTAAGAAAGATAATTTGTCGGTATTATGAATGTTCGTAAATTAATACCGTTGACGATTTCACCTTTATAAACAAATTCATTTATTTCTGACGTAATAAATAGTAAAAATATTATCATATGGAAACTCAAATTGGGAAAACTAATGACACACCGAGTCTGATGTCGTACTTCTGTACCGGACCATCAACTGCATATACCTACTGAATCACCATAATGTCGATAACGCGTTTCTTCGTAAATTGTTTTAAGTACCTAAAAACTCCCGTCCTTAGTCGATTCGTATGCGACGTGTGCGTTATAAACTGCAGTTGCACGGCAATAAAGCTGACCGGGACGGCAAGACGTATCCACTATATGCTTACATTCGATACTTAAGCAACACAAACACACACTTTTATCGTAGAACATATCAATGCGAATTCGATTAGTTTTCATATAATCGATTATCAAAATAGAAATTAATTCGTTACTCTGAACAATTTGTAGCGCATTGAAATCATAATTATATTTATATTTTATATACCCAAGAGTTTCCGACATACGAGAACGTTCCAAAATGTGTATGATTTCTAGGGTATCCAATTCGTTTGATGGCAATATCCTCTATAAAAAAATAAATAATGGTTCAGATGTACCAAGTATTATAATTTTAAAACGTTTAAGCATAATATAATGGGTTTCTTAAATTAACGTCATTACTCATTTGTCATTTTACGCTCTCTCTCTCTCTCTCTCACTCTCTCTCTCTCTCTCTCTCTCTCTCTCTCTCTCTCTCTCTCTCTCTCTCTCTAATCCTGCAAATTAGAATGTTGTTGACTATATAGTGAAAATTGCTTGACGTAGGCATTCAATGAAAGTTTAAATTCAACACTTGACTCCTACTTACTTTTGAATAGTAAGACGACGAGTCTAAAAATTACGTTCCTAAAATGTTTTTTAAAATATTCCGGTGTTAAATTCAATGTATAATCATTCAAAATCTGGGTAAAATTATTTTATTTAGTTATAGTTATAGCTTCTTAGGTACCTATGTTCGACAGACAAATCTTGAAATGTAATTTATGGTTTGATTTAATTCAAGTATCGTGATTTTCATAATAACTATTGTATTCGTTTCCATATCTATCTAATTAAATACCAATTTTAAATCCAACCTAATAAGCACCGTGATGATTAATATGCTTCGAGATTATTCTATAGACTATACTTCATCGGACTGCATTAATTTCAATGTTTAACACTCTAAAAATCTTAATCACATTATCAAGATTTATACTTAAGTATGTGTGATTTGTAGCTATTTTGATTTGTAGCGACGTTATTCGTACAACAGAACTCGTTACCCAATCAAGTGGTCCATTTAAGAATTTCTTCGGCTATACGTATGAGATGACAGATTTGATATTAACATGACGTAATTACTGGCAGTTATCGTGTAAACAAAATCAACTGTGTAATTCTGTGGCAAAAACGTGTTGTTCATAACAAATATTTCACCTAGAATTCAAAAACATCATCAAACGTTATTTCATGTACAATAGAATAGTATTGTATTTGCAGTTCAGTTTCTCAAATACTTATAACATTTGCTTGATTCTTCAATTCGAAAATAATCGCCGTTCAATAATATTCATAATGAGAAAAAAGAAATCGTTCCGAAAATCCGATATTTTTGAACTCGTCCCTTCCAAACTTCAAACGAGGCACATCCGAGCAGCTTGGATTCTAGACCCGTCAAGGTATCTCAGAGGTCGGTAAGGGTCATGATTTCAAAATGGACAATCCTATTTTACCTAGACTACATTATAATAATATGCATGTTGACGAAAAAAACAGTACAGTTATTAACATTAATATAATAATAGTAATGATTTACGACGTCAAAATATACAATGTTTGATCGTCACCTGCAGGTACGATCGAGAATTAATTCTTGGACGCGAGTGGTCTGTTCCACGGATATCTCGTACGACACGGGTCCATTTCTACGGCCCCCCCGATTTGGAATTTTTGAATTCTGTTTTCGCGAATCGTTTGTGCACAAATGTGCACGAAGTCCCGTCGTTTGTGCACAAATACAGGGGGGGGGGGTTATCCTTAAATCAAATTCGGGGGTCCATTTCTACGGCGCCCCTATTAGGAATTTTTGAATTCTGTTTTCGCGTATCTTTTGTGCATCGTTTGTGCACGAATGTGCACGAAACCCCGTCGTTTGTGCACAATTATTTCCCAAGATATCGAAAAAACAAATTCTGGTGGGTAGTTGGGGCCGTAAAAACGGCAGCCCCCTCTTCGATTTGGAATTTTTGAATTCTGTTTTCGCGAATCGTTTGTGCACGAATGTGCTCGAAGTCTGGTCGTTTGTGCACAATTATTTCCGATGATATCGCAAAAACATATTCTGATGTTAGGGTGGGGGGGCGTAGAAACAGCGCCTTCCCATTTTACAATTTTAAATTTCTGATTGCGCTAAATTTAATTCTTAAGTAAAACCAATCTTGTTGGGTGATGAGCCTTTAAGCTGGTACCAGTTGTTAGCGTATCGTTTAATAATAATTATAATGGAAATTACTCTTTTGGTATATATATATATATATATATATATATATATATATATATATATATATATATATATATATATATA
Source organism: Therioaphis trifolii (assembly GCA_027580255.1). Taxonomy (NCBI): domain Eukaryota; kingdom Metazoa; phylum Arthropoda; class Insecta; order Hemiptera; family Aphididae; genus Therioaphis; species Therioaphis trifolii. The sequence continues at coordinate 29,550,523 of CM050409.1, read as the reverse complement.
TATATATATATATATATGTATGTATGTATGCATGTATATATGTACCAAAAACTAACAAGGTAGGTTATTTCCATTATAATTATTACTAAAAGATATGTTTAACTAAAATTATATGTGTACAAGCTGTAAAATATAGTTACAATATAATATAATATTTAATATTAAAAATTTATGATTTTTTAGTTTAAATTAAATAAAAGATTTTAATTAATTAAATATTAACCAGGCTTTGATGGAGTTTTAAGTTATTTTATTATACTAGGTCCTTGGACTCCAAATTGAAATTTTGTACTTTCAATGTACTTAATAAGTTTTAATATGAGAACATATATTTCATATAATAGTCTGTATTCTTTCTAAATATGTATTTAAAAAAAGTATATATTTTATAATAAATAATAATAATATTTGTAGATATGATCCATAAATAGATAAATTTGATTAATTATCTAAGATAATTATTTTCCTTGTTTCAGATTTGTTTTCATTTAACATCAGGTTTTAGTCTAAAATAAAATATTTTAATTTTTTTTAAAAATCAACTTAAATTGAATACATTTTTATATTTTTAATATTGTATAATTACTAATTACCTCGAAAATTGAGCTATTACATATTTTCTTAAGTTAGGAATTAAAAACTTACTCATTCATATACATAAATAACTGGGAAATATGCACTTATAAAATGAAAAATGGTCGAATATATAATATATATAATATGTAAAATATATGCAACTATAAATTATAAATATAAACTCGTATTACTATGTAACAAATTTCTATATTACTTAGCTTTATTTTTATTGATTATTTAAAAACATGCAGACTCCTAGAAGTCCCGATCCCTAATAATAATCCAATAATTATGAATAAAATTAAATAAAATTTTAAAAAAAATTGACGGCTACCTATGATTTTTACGGTAGGTACTGAGTACATGCAACTAAAATAAGTTTGTTGTAACTATAATTTTTCTACCTAAATTTATTTAGTTATTTTTTTTCCGTGAACAACTGGTACCAGCTTGAAGGCTCATCATCTAAGAAGATTGGTTTTACTTCACACACATAGAAAACTGCTGTCGATTCAATATTAAATGGTGTTGATATTATACACATTTGCACGTTATTTTTCCAGCTTAGACAAGTTTGTTACTTAAATGTCAAGTGCAGAACAAACACTTAATTACTTCTGCAGTAGTAAATTAAGCACAATCAGAAATTCAAAATTGTAAAATGGGAAAGTACTGTTTCGACAACCCCCCCCCCCCCCACCAACACATCAGAATATGTTTTTGCGATATACTCGTATTCGGAAATAATTGTGCACAAACGACTGAACTTCGTGCACAAACGATGCACAAACGATTTGCCCAAACAGAATTTAAAAATTCCAAATTGAAGAAGGGGCTGCCGTTTTTACGGCCCCAACCACCCACCAGAATTTGTTTTTTCGATATCTTCGGAAATAAATGTGCACAAACGACCGGACTTCGTGCACATTCGTGCACAAACGATGCACAAACGATCTGCCCAAACAGAATTCAAAAATTCCAAATCGGGGGGGGCTGTAGAAATGGACCCCCGAATTTGATTTAAGGATAACCCCCCCTGTTTTTGTGCACAAACGACGGGGTTTCGTGCACGTTCGTGCACAAACGATGCACAAACGATTCGCGAAAACACAATTCAAAAATTCCAAATCGGGGGGGCCGTAGAAATAGGCCCGTACGGCACGACGACGTACCAATGTGTATGTTACGGGCAATGTGAAAAATCGGAGCTTTTTACGCATTGTTCGGACATTGTGTAAAATGCTCCTCGTTTCGAATCATTGCTTCGAGATTTTCTACACCGTACGGGCATTCAAATAAAACACACGGGCATTCTATGGAATTATCGATTAATAACCTGTCGTCGGGTTGTTATTTGAAAACCAATAATCATTCTAATGCGCCAGAACGAGATAAAAAGAAATAAGAATATCATAGTTGTGGTATCCCAATAATACGATATCACTAAAAACAGTAAAGTAACTATAAAAGAGAAAACTAGAAAATAGAAACTAGAAAAAAAATTACATTCGAAATATTCATTTTTTTGGTAGATGTTATAGATCGCTTATTTTATAAAGTGTATACGATTTAAAAATAAATAAAATATGAATATTCAAGAAACACTCAATGCAATATTAATGTAAAGAGGATTTTTTCCAAATTTAGTTTTATTTATAAGGTCATGGTAATTTTTTAAGCACGATCACCCAACTTTGTTTTCTTTCAAAATATTATGTTACAAAACATAGTGTTTACTATTTAAAAGAGTTAAAAACCATTTTTTTTTTATAAAAATAATAGAATTATATTTTTATGAAAAAAAATTGAGTTTTTTAAGTCTCTCAAATAGTAAACACTATATTTTATAACATAGTATTTTAAAAGAAAACAATTTGTTTAGAATTTTTGTAAATATTTTGTTATTTTAGGACCTATAGAGAGGAATAGGAGAGCGGGGTAAGTTGATGCACGGGGTAAGATGACGAATATGATTTTTAAATCAAATAACGATATCAATGGTTGTATTATCTCATAACAGTCATAGCACATCTATGGGTATGATTATTTATAAGTTATTGGTAGCCAAAGGTTTAATGATAAGAAGTGCGTGTATTGTTACCATTATCATGTTTTTGGCGGTTATGATATTAATTAGCACACTTAGTGCTGTTCGAAAATAAGGATTTACGAAAAAAGAAGTAAGTGTTCAAACTTGTTTTCATAATTATTATTTGTAATGCATATTCTTAGCTTTCTTTTGAATGTTTTATAATAAAGATATGTTTTGTTGTAATAAAAACAAAACATACTTTTTATAGAATTATCGTTTGGGGCAAGCTGACTGGGGCAAGATGCCGAATTTATTATCTGTCCAAACTAAACGCTTATGTGAAATTTTGAACTATTAATTGTGTACGAAATAGCACGTTATTTTAATTTATCAATTGTTTTTACCTAATACGTTTATTTTATTCATGTATAGATATTTATATGGATAAACACAACCTAAATGTTATTCAATACATTTGTATTGAGTGTTATAGTACCTACCTATTTATATATAAAGTAGTTTTTAATTAAATTTTGTAACATTTATAATCGTTTTCTTTTACTTTAAATTGATCACTTATAAGTAACAACCTTGATCATATTTCTAGTTGTACATTCGTTGAATTTTGTTGAAAACGGTCAGAAATTATATTAAAAAGACCACAAAAAGGTCATGGTCTGGTCAAAACATGATCAAAGCAGTGGATGCTTGTATCCAAAAAGAAATGTCATGTATCGCTAGTGCAAAACAATTTGAAATACCAGAAACAATGTTGCGTATAAAGAAAAAGTTAAAGGTAAAAAATATTTGTAAATTTGTAATAACTGAAAAACATTAAATTATTTAATTTTTCTTAATTGTAGAAGGAATCTATGCCAGTTCATGGAGGTAGATTTCGCAGTAGATTCTCAATAGAACAATTAGAGGCGCTGAAAAAATATATTGGTGAAATTGAAAGAAGAGCATTTGGTTTAACCAAAGTACAGTTATAAAAACTGGTTTATAATCTTGCAGTTACCAACAGTATTGATCACTGTTTAAACGGGCGGGATCATTTTCCTCCAAAAACGAGATACCGTTTTCCTTCACTATCCATTTTCCGCCAAAAACAAAAAAGGTTGGTTTCCATTTTCCTCCACATTATTTTTGACTAAAATTATGTCTATTTTCCTCCAATATTTTAGTCAGTGTTGTAGTGTTGCGTTTCGTATTATAAAAATAGAGTATGGATAGGATCAAGTTTTGCGCGTATCTGTTGATTAAATTCTAGTCGCGTTCTTATCGGCTAGGGAAAAATGCTAGTCCAAGTGTTCGACAGCACACGCAGCTTATAAAAGTCGATTGTAACTTTGATTAAGCCTAATAAAGATACGTACGTATACAACATACGGTCATTTACGTATATACATTTTACTTTTGCCTATAGTGTGCCTATAGGGTGTTTTAAAGTTTAGCAAATTTTAATTTTTAACATGTCTAAAAAAGCGACGTTTATTGAAAATTCTCGAGGAAAACCTTTGATAATTCGTGATAGTTATAAATATTTCTTAGCATATAAGTCAAAATCTGAATTATTTTACATATTCTATTATTAACTAATTTATTGTTATTCTTCTGTTATATTTATTCTAATAACGAATGACGATTTTATTATTTTATTTATTGGAGGAAAATGGAAACTGGAGGAAAATGGTCAAAATTATTATTATTTTTTTTTTTTTGGAGGAAAATGGACTGTGGGGGAAAACGGTAATTCGATTTTGGAGGAAAATGGCTACGGCCATTTAAACAATAATACAAAAATGGCAGTAGAAGATTGGTGCTATAAATTTATGCAAGAGTTTGGATTTAGCTTTAGAACTCCTGAAGATACTTCAGTGGGTCGTCATATGTGTTTCAATAAAGTAAACGTCATTTTTGATGCTTTAAGAGAAATTCGATTGGAAAAACATTATCAACCTCATCAAATTTTCAATGTTGATGAATCCGGGTTATCAACAGTCCCTAATAAACAACCTAAGGTGATATCACCTATAGGTGTGAAACGAGTTGCAAAAGTTGTATCAGCTGAACGCGGTAAAAGTATTACAGTTGTATGTGCAATTAACGCAATGGGTAATTATGTGCCACCATTTTTTATATTTCCACGTAAACATTTACGTCCTGATTTAGTGAATATATTTGTCCACCTGGAAGTCACGGAATTGCACATGAAAGCGGCTGGATGACAAATGATAATTTTTTATTTTATTTAGAACATTTCATTAAACATGGTAAACCAAGTAATGATATTGATATTCCAATACTGTTGATACTTGATAATCATGCATCTCATGTTTCATTAGAAGCTATATCTTTTTGTAGAATTAATTATATAACTATGTTGGGATTCCCTCCACACACAACACATAGATTACAGCCTCTTGATGTATCATTTTTGGACCCCTTAAAACATTTAATAACCAAGCTTGTGACAATTACAGGGTTAATAATCCTGGTTGTGTCATATCAAAAGCAACTATTGGCAAATTATTTAATGAAGCATATACTCAAGCTGCTACTCTTGGAAACGCAATCAGTGGGTTTAAAGCATGTGGGATTGATCCTTTCAATGCTCAAATTTTTCCCGATGAAGAGTATGCAGCAGCGGTTACTACTAATACATCTTTAAATGAATGAAATACAATTTTATCGGATAATACAGATTATATAGATAATCAAACCCCCCAAAATAATCAAATTTTACCAAACATTGAAAACTTTAAATACAGTTTTTATAGATGGAAGTTCAAATTTTGACAATAATATTGTACCAAATATTGTATCACCAACTGCCACATTTAAGCTTCCAGAACTTCCTTTAGCGCCTAGTAAAGTAAATAAAAGAGTTAGAAGTACATTTTCATCTATGGTTTTAACAAGTTCTCCAGTCAAAATGCATTTAGAGCAGAAGAAAAAATTAAAAGAAGATTTAGTTCAAGCAAAAATCAAAGAAAAAAATTAAGAATGATAAAAAAACAATTGAACAGTAAAAAGCTTCTAAGAAAAAAATGTGGTTAGAAAAAAATTATTCAAAACCAAGTGTGTATCCCAGAAAATCTCTACCTAATCAATATCTGATGAAGAACCCCCTTATGTCAATACAGATGATGAAGATTCTGGAGAAGAAGAATGCATGTACTGTACAGAACCATACAAAAATTATGTGAATGGGGAAAAATGGGTATGTTGTATCAAATGTTCAAGATGTGGTCACGAAATGTGTGCAGGTCGAGATGACTATTCAAACTTTACATGAGAGTTTTGTAAGTAGTTACCTAGATTGTTTTTAAATTTTAACTGTTACCTACTAAATATTTATAATTATATTATATACAAGTTGATTTTATTATTTTTATTTAAATTTACCAAAGAGTGGTTATTACCTATATTTTAACTGTTTCCTACTAAAGGTATTCCTAATTATATTAATATTATATACAAGTTGTTTTTTATTTTATTTTATTTAAATTGAATTAAGAGTGATTACTGATTAAGTATTATATTTTAAGAGTTATCTACTAAATATTTCTAATTATATTATATAGAAGTTGTTTTTTATTTTTATTTTATTTAAATTTACTTAAGAGTGATTAAGTGTTATATTTTAACTGTTATCTACTAAATATTTCTAATTATATTTTATACAAGTTGTTTTTTATTTTTTATTTTTATTGAAATTGACTTAAAAGTGATTATTATTTAATATTTATTGTTTGTGATCATTAAGAAATTAATTTTTGGTATTTTAAAAGAAATGTTAAATAAGTTTAATTTGTTTATATTATATAAGTGAGTTGTTTTTTATCTGCCTAACTTGTTTTATGAATTATTATACATTTTAAAGTCAAAAATTAAACTTTGAAATAATAAAGGCCAACTTGCCCCAGTACAAAATCAATTTACCCCTGACACGGGGCAAGATGCCCAAATCAGAAAAAAAAACTAAAAAACATCCAAAACATGTTAATTTAAGTCATCAAATTTTTTATAATGATTCTAAGTATCATTATTAATATGTGTACCAAATTTAGGTCTTAAAAATTAATACTTTTGGAAAAATAGTTCATTAAACCTTAACAGCGTCAACTTACCCCGCTCTCCCCTAACCATATTCAGTTATGAGCAGTGAAGAAGTGGCTGAATGGCTTAGCGAGGACTCTTACCTCTCGCCATTACTAACTTAAAACGCCTGAATATCTTAAAATTTTAGCCTAATAAGGAAAATTAAAATGTGAAAAATGCTTTTTATAAGCATGCCTACTCGATTTCGATTTAAAACATTAAAACCTATCCGTTAAATAAAATATACGGTATACTTATCTCCAAATTTAAATGCGTTTTGAGCACGCATTGAGTCACTTTAGAACGGCATAGGTATTGAAATGTGATTTGATTCACTAATACGTTCAATCAAGTTTCGTTGTACATTAACACTCCGTACTCGTTGCGTTGCAGGTTCTTGGCGTGCATTAATTACGTAGTGATTATTATGGATTGGTAATAACGGATATTGTCGCCTGTAAAAATGTTTGATGTTAGTGTTTTAAAACGACAGAAATACTTTTTTTATCGATTAATTACTTTTGGGTTTTTAATTTATTGAGTCTATCGAATAAAATTATTCGAAAATTTATTTGAAAAATATTATTGAAACATACAACAGATTGGACAGAATGATAATCATGCGGATGACCATAAAAAATTGCTTCGCGGGCCGCGGGTTTGCCGGACCTTCGCGTTAGAGACTTAACTAATAAGACGAGCCGTTCAACATTGTCACAACAACTACATTGCAGTGTACTCGTTTACTCGCGTGGTAACGCGCGATACTAATCTTTGACGGAGTGATTCTAATTTCTAGTTCTCGCGGATTTTTATTTATTTCAGAGATTGTGCAATGTAAAGAATCGAGTATTCACGAGAAAGTTATCTGTTCGGAGTGTTGTCGTCAGTGCCGGATCTCCCTGCCCCGGGCAATGTAGGAATGAGGGCGCTCTTAAGTTTATCAAAAGTCATGACTCATAAACATAAAATATGAAAGTAAAAAAGCTGGTAAGTGAGATGATGGTGGTACAAGTTCGTCCTTCGTCCCTTCGGTCCTCGGACAAGATATTTGTAATGAATGTATTAATTTTTAAAGAAATGATGACTCATTTCTTTAGTATAAAATGATTCTTCAGTGTAATATAATATATTATTATTTAAATACTGTTTACGTATTTTACGGTTATTTGTATAATTTTTAGTGAGTTTTTTTGTATTTAAACCCTCAAAAAATATTCAATTAGATATAACTCATTTAAACTTCAATTGTTATTACAATTATAACTCATAAGAAATTTTGTGTCACCAAAAGATTCGAAAAATGTTTTTATATCTATGTTCCAAGTTTTATTGTGATCAGATACACCAAAAAAGTTTTAAACAGATTTTAAGCAGAAAATTAACGTAAAAATAGCCAATATTTTCGTATACGAATTTATATTAACTTATTAAAACATGTATTAAAAGAAATTCTGACAACGATATTCAAATTATTTTTTAGAATATTTAAGAAAGTATAGTTATTTAAATAAGGTCATTTTAATATTTCAGAGCTTTTTAACAAATATTAAAAATGTTATAAGATACAAATTTTCAATCGAACCATCAAAATAAATTTAAAAAAAAAACTTGTAAGTGAGATGATGGTGGTACAAGTTCGTCCTTCGTCCCTTCGGTCCTCGGACAAGATATTGGTGATGAATGTATTAAGTTTTAAAGAAATGATGACTCATTTCTTTAGTATAAAACGATTCTGAACAAAGTTTCAGTGTAATATAATATATTATTATTTAAATACTGTTTACGTATTTTACGGTTATTTGTATAATTTTTGGTGAGTTTTTTTGTAATTAAAACCTCATAAAATATTCAATTATATATAACTCATTTAAACTTCTATTGTTATAACAATTATAACTCATTAGAAATAAACTTAAAAGAAATCAGACAATATCGAAAAAAATCTTATAATAATTTATTAAAGTGTGTATAAATAAAAATCCTGACTAACAATTTTTGAACTTTTGTTAGGATAATTAGGTAGGTATATGAGTAAGGTCATATTAAATTTTCAGAACTTTTTGTCAAATATTTAAAATTATATTACATAAAAACTTTCAAACAATTTGGTAAATTAAAAGTTTTATATTTAAGTCAAATGTGCTATAATTATTCCGAAAATGTTGTCCAATATAAAAAATTATTTATTTGATATTGGATAAAGTTTTCAAGTTTCTAGCTTCAATACTTTTCGATTTATGACTAAATACCTAAAATCTGAACAGTGAAAATCTCGTTTACGGCGGATTTTTACCGATTTTACCGTTTTTACTCAGTTTTTCGATCGTTATTCTTGATTACTGGAAAAATTATGGAGATTTTGGAAAAATGACCTCTTTAAAGTACCATCTCAGTTCAATTTAGAATCTAAAAATGTTGCTGGACGAAACTTTTGGACAAGGATTTCTATACGAAAAAGTGTTTACAGAAAAAAAAAAAAAATAAACATCATTGTAAAACCATGAGATCCTTCGCTTCACTCAGAATCTAAAAGTGATTCCTAAAGAGCATAGTCCTGAAGTTTATAAATTCAACCATTTTTTCAAAATTACAATCGGACTGTATGTTTAATTTACTACCGCTTTTAGTAGTTTTTATAGCATTGCAAACATGAATATATTTCATTTTTCGTAAAGTATTGACATGTGCCTGCGCGTGCGAGAGTTTGTTTCGGCGACGGCTCGGAAAGTCGGAAACAATTAGCCGATAAGGATTATTGGATAGGTATAGAACATTACTAATGGACGACATTAATAATAGGCGGTAATAATAATTATTTTTCCAAATTTAATACAACCCACGTCCCTCATATATTTAAATACGAAGTATAATAATACTATACCTATTTATGAATTATTTGATTTCAACACAACACGCCGATCAGTAAGGTTGTCTGTAAGTTTTGTGTTTTTTTCAATTTTTTTTTACAAAATGGGTAAAGATTGGCGTTATGGGAGAAAAGCTAGACGTAAGTTAAGTGCACCTAAAATTAAAAAACATCGATTGCAAAATTTACAGAATAAAAAATGTGATATACATAATAACTGCGGTGATCAGGTAATTATATAAATATAAAATTGCCAATAATATTCTAAAAATTGAAGTAAAAGATAACGCTATAGCATTTTTATTATACGTAGTTCTGGGAATTCGTAATACTGCACGCGATAATGGACACACACTAATGTTCATTTACTACTCACACATAGACATAGCCCAAATGTTCATGTTATGTGAATTGCCTAAATATTACTCCTTATCTTCTATACCGTGGTTACGCGAAAAAGGTACCGCTCGAAAATTTCACTGCCCAAACGGAAAGGACTGAACGCCGTATAAGATGTTTTCACATCAAAAAAAAAAATTTTAAAATCTCCCGTCTTACTTAAGTAATAACAAACATGTATAAACTCACCTATTCCATTCGATCAGGTACTCCATGATCGCAGTGTGAAATTTCATTAAATCTTTGGCATATGAATACCCCATGAATAAATAAAATTTAAAAATGATTGCCAAAGGCACACTCCATTGTATCAATATTTGTAGTGGATAAGGTACAGTCTTGATGTATAAATTATAAGGGTCATCGCCAATATTCGTACTCATACACACACCTGTTTCAACACAATCGTAAGAATAATACATTACTTTCAACTATATAGTGCACGTGACAATGTATCTTTTTCATCATACAAATATAATTGCGAATGGCACGTACTGAATCTAAGAACCCCTAAAATCCTGTTTATTTATGCTTAGCCCGGTTTCAGAGCGTTCGATACTATCTTTCGTATGTAATCTCCCAATTGGTAGCGAGGCTGGTACTATTGTACAAGGGAAGTGCAAAACCTCGGGCAGATACTTCAAGCTACAGTTAACCCAGCCAAACGGAGCCAATATTAGTAAAGTCAGGTCTGAGACAGGGCGACTCAAATGTCACCGGTGTTATTTAATATAGTGTTGGAGAAAGTTATTAGAGCAATGAACGTTGGACTCGACGAAGGGGTGAAGACGAAGGACTCATCAATAGGCCTATTGGCGTACGCGGACGATTTATTATTAATGGAAGAATCACCAAACGCGCTGAAATCACTATTCGACCGTCTACAAAGAATAGCAGCGAAAGTACGACTACAGATAAACGAAACTAAAACGGAGTATATTGTTTTGTTCGCCAATCAGGTCCGTGACTCCCTTTTAAAACACTCGCGATCAAACCGCGTGGTCATGAGACGCCACGCGAACAAAACACGGGAGCGGGCACGGACATCCGCCACACTCGACCGTTGGAAAAAGACTTCTCAGCTGTTAAAAGCTCAGTAACAAGATGGCGCGAAGTTCAAATGGCACAATTGCGCGGCAAGTTCGAACACAACGAGTGGAGGATAAGAACGAATAATGAACTAGGACTACTTTTCCAGAAGCCAAATATACTAGACACAATAAGGAGTAGAAGACTAAAGTGGGCTGGTTATGCTTGGCGCAGTCAGAACCCCTTGCTACGTATAGTGTTAGAGAAAGATCCAGTTGGGAAGACCTCGTATGAGATGGGAAGATCTGGTTAAAAAAGATGTAAGTACCTTAGTCGGAGGATCTGATTGGAAAGAACGAGCATCCGAAAAAAGAAGAAAAAGACAACTATACTCCGCGCCACGAGAGAAGTAAACGAGTTCGATTTCGCGAATCACCCACCAATATGACATACCGATATGCTACTTACGGATAATCCTTTCTAAGATATTATATGATACAAATTTCTTTTGTACTTACTTATACTGACAATAGATATTATCATTATTGCTATACATTTGATCATCGTCTTATCATAGCTGTCCATTTTGTTAAAATAATTATTTAAATTTATATTTCGTATTTCGTAAAAAAAATTTTTTAATAAATATTATAAATAAACGATTCTTCTAAATCAAATTGTCTACTAGTTACTATAGTTATTTATAACCCGATTATTAATTCGTGTATTATTTATTTTTTTCAACCAAAACATTGTTGTTTTTTGGTTAATAGAAAAATTTATAATTGCATTTATTGAAATATATTTATTTAATACAAATAATTTTACTTGTCTTGGTGGTTAAGAATAAATATTAATATTTAGAAAATTGGTATTATATTTTTTAATATTTATTAAACAATATAATACCAATTTTCTAACGTAGTTACATTTTTATTTTTTTATCTGGCGACGTTTTTACAAGGAGTGTTTTAGTTGGGATACCACTCGTTTTTTATTAAACATTTAAAAATGGTTAACCTATATTTTTATTTTGATTGAGTGTAAAACGAGAAGGCATGGAATTGTATTAATTATTTATATTTTATTGTCTGAATTTTAAATTTTGGATATTATATTTATATTTAATATATGAAAATGAATTTTTAATGTTGCTGTGAAACTATAACGTAAATGACACCATTATGGCAAATAACTGAGTGCAGTTTATACATTTATTCATCGACATCATGTGGCCAGAGTTGGTATGCATTTATAACGAGGTCATACAATTTTATAAAATTAAAACTTTGGTATTGCTGGAATTCATTACAAATAGGCCACCTAAATATGTCACTCTATGTAGATATGTTTGGTCACAGTTCATAAGTAACACTGAATTTTCTATTTCTACTACACAGTTTTCCAATGACATCACTTGACTTGAGTGGATCGTAATACCTTATACCATAAAAAATTGTAATGAGAATTCGTTTTTGTAAGTATAAAATCACTTCGAATTCGCCTTTAACTTATTCTCATTAGCACGGTTGAGTATCAAATTTCACAAACACTTTCAATTTTCATATTTAACCCATCGATAACTCTTCTTAGAATAATAATTTTTATTCAATGATTATTTTTACATTTTTAACGATATCTTGTCACGTTTGATTTGTGGCAGTTGTCTACTGAAGTATTGGACAGTACGAATAACATCGGCACAACCGCTACCAAGTAAAAGGGAAAACGCCCCAAAAGAAGTGTGACGGCGTTACCCCCAGTACCACGTTCATGCACTGTTCAACCAGCGATTACGACCGAAGATACAGGACGTACAACGCAAAGGCTGTCCGCCACCGGAGCAGCGTGCAACGCTGCGAACGGACGATAGAGAAACAAAAATGTCGGAAAAAATAGCGTTTCGAGCATTTTCCGTGCTGATACGTTTGCACATTTCCCAAACTGCAGCACTCCGATAAACTCGTAATTCAAAAAAACACCACTTCCATAGTGGATATTCATAGAGAATATTTAATATAAATATGCTAAATGGGTTAAATATTCTCTAACCCATGAAATATTCTCAAATATGCAAAAAAAACTTTTTTCTACGCATTCAGAATTGAACGAATCGTCCACATTTTTTACTCTCATAAGACTGCATAGACCCAGTAACGATATGTAAAAACATATAAATCCGGTCTTTACTCATAATAATATTATGTACTATACGTTATTCACCACGCGTATTATACGTACGTAATACGAGTTAGTACACTGAAAGAAATATTTTGAGTAAAATTAACAAAGTGATTTTGTAAAAGACTTATCTTTGTTCAATTTGATAAAATAACAAATACGTTGTTGAAATAAAAATATCATGTTCAATTTAATGAATTTATTTTGTATTTAACAATTTCAGTGTTAAATCAACTATATCTGAATTGTTATTTTGATAGTGAAATGTATTTTCAACAATTCATATTTCGTTGTAGTGTTCAATAATAATTTGTTGAAATTACATGTTAAATTGTGTTCAAAAATATGATTTGGTTCCTTATGGAACCGTTAGTCGTAAGTTGTTAATTCAATATACAATGTTGTAAAATTATCATTCATCTTGAACAATAACAATAAAGTATAGTTTTAACAAATTATATGTTAATTCTACGAAAATTGAAATAATTAATACCTAATAATATCGACATCCCGATCTATTTTTGGCATTTTTCCTGGTTTTAACCGGTACGACGACGGTGTAGATACGTATCTATGTATTTGTCAATTGCAAAGAATAAAGGTCCATTCCCAACAGGGCCGGCGTTAGGTTATTAATTTAAAATAATATTTCATTTTAATTAACACAGTCACACAGGTATAAAAACATAATTGTATTTTTATTTTAAAATTGTCTTCTTTTATTTGAAATTTCACCATGTTCTTGTTCAGACTTTCTTTTTGACTTTTCCTCAAATATACCATGATACCATTCTTGTTCCTTAGCTTTTGGTGTATCCTTAACGTGACGTAAATTTTGTTTTAGCCATATCTGTACTGCTTGTCTTGGGTCCAAATTTCGTAGAGGTGGCATTTTAAAATGAATAAATAGATATTCATTTTCAGTTTCTACATGCAAACATTGACGATTCATTGATTTAAGAATATTACTCTTACTGATTAAACGTTCAACGACTTCAACGTCAGCACAGTGAGGTTTGGCAGCGAGAAAGCAAAATGTCTATTTAGATTTTTGTACTCATCAGATCCAGATCCAGATAAATGCTGAACAAGCTTAGACAAAGACATCTGGCGTAGGTCCTCTATTTTATCATGTTCCAGTATGTCTGTATATTCCATATCTAACGATTTGAGACTTATACCTATTATTTATTTATGTGAAAAACAAAATTATTTTAAATAACAATTTTCTTTGTAACAGGAACAATTTTACATTTCAAAGTAACTATTTTCTGTGTTAAAGTAACAACTACTTTTAAGCTGAAAACAACAAAATTATTGTTATATTTACATAGTTTTTGTTACTTATAATAAACTCTTATTTTTAGATTCTGAACGGAGTGAAGAATGTATTGATTTTACAATGATGTGTGTGTTTTTTTTTTTTTTTTTTTTGTGTCTGTCGACACGCTTTGGGGCAGTAAAAATGCTTCGATTGCCTTATAGAGCAACTTTTCTGAAAGGAAATTGAATCTAGTTGGTACTTTGGGGGGTCAAAAGTTAAAAATTTTCAATATTTTTTTAACGCGCCGGGAAAAACCCTTAAAAAATGAGGGAAAAACGGTATATTTTACGCAAAACCAGTTTTCGACAAAATCAAATTTTTTATTTTGCTATAACTCAAAAACTAATCGATGTAAATACTTGAAATTTTCACCAAATGTTTAGATTAGCGTTCTCTATACGTAGTACAATTTTTGTAAACTTTAGACTTTTTTTGAGCTTTTAATAGACAATTGAAATTTTCAACTTTTATTTGTTTTTTTTTCTAAAATGTGGATAAAAAAAATTTGACTGGACAAAAATTCTTGAAAATTTAATACAAGGTACCTAATATGTCGAACTTATCGGTATAAAAAAAAAATTCAAAGCTTAATGCACAATTTTTTTTTTATAAGCATAAAAAGTTCATATTTTTACGAAATGTGTAGAAAATCGCGAAAATTTGAAGTTATTTTGCAGTTGAAAATTCATAAAATTTTAAGTATTCAAAACTAAGAATTGTAAATTCGGTACAAAGTTTGACATACGTTTTCCTTCAATTATCTGTAAAAAAATTTGCACTGGAATAAAATCAAAAATTTTTATGAGTGTTTGAAATTACAATTTTTTCACATAATCGCGTAAAATAACAATTTAGGCATCATTGATTTTTGATATTTGTTCTTATTCAAAAAGTATAGGTCGTAGAAACTTAAAACTTTTACAAAATGTTTAAATAGGCATTTTCTTTACATAGTTGTATTTTCAAAATATTTCGTTTATTTTTTAGCTATTTATAGGCATTTGAATAATTCGATTTTTCTTAGATTTTTTTTTATAAAAGTCGATAACAATTTTTTGGCCCTACCAAATCGCTTGAAAATTTAATAGAAGGTTTTGAATAAGTTGATCTAAGAGTGATTCGAAAATTATTCAAATACATAGGCACAATTTTTTTTTATAAGCAGTTGAAGTTCAAAAATCGACAAAATTTGTCAAAATCACGAATATTTGCAAATTATTTTGTAGTTGAAAATGTATAAAAATTTTTGTATTCAAAGATAAGAAATGAAAATATTATGTAATATCACAGCTGATAAAGATAATTAAATAGATTAAGTTTATTATAATATAATCAGTAGCTGACAGCTGTTCTATACAAAATATTGGTAGATTGTAAACACAAGGTGTATAACGTACCTTTACATGGTTGAATAGAACGTTACTAACTTCCAATTTCCAGTTATTTTAATGTGTGTATCAGTTCCATAAACATGCGGATTTTATATATTATTATTAATTATTAATATTTAAATAGACGTAGACACGGAGCATTCAGCATATATGGACGGCGGGGTCGGGTGGTACCGTCACGATAGTGCATTTAGGCAAATAATATGGTATTTACCTACGCCCTATCTATGCACATCCTGGTTTGTCCAATGCTCACGAGCAGAAGTCACATGAATAGACAAATGTAAATTTAACCCAATCTAGGATATTAAAATAAAATATATATTACTATTTAAGGCTGACATCTTCATCTTCGTTCAGAATCGTTTTTTTTTTTATAATATAAAATAATTCCAAAATCTATCCAATAATGCCTAATCTAGCAATGCATCTCGTGTATCCCACCCAACTACTGTATCCTGTACTTAACTTACAATGATTTATCATTGCATTCAAATGTAAAGTACCATACAACTAAACTATCGTAAACCAGGTGATCCCATGATAGAAAGTGCTATACACTCCTCACCATTATCTTGTCCGAGGAGCGAAGCGACGAAGGACGAACTTCCACCACCATTATCTTATCGGCTTTTTTTTTAATTTAAAGCGTTTATAAATTTTAGTATTTAGGAGTAGTTGGCACTAATTCAAAAAAAAACCTAGAGTTTTTTATTTCAACTGACTAAAGTTACTTAAGTCAACTGCACAAAATTCGATTATCAAGTGCGTATCTGACTTTTCCAACTACGCAAAATAAGCCCAACTGCGCTTTAGAATAAGCCCTGCTATACTTGTTAAACCAACAAAGATATTGCTAAAAAGTTTAACAAATAATAATTATAAATAACAATTTTCTTTGTAACAGGAACAATTTTACATTTCAAAGTAACAATTTTCTGTGTTAAAGTAACAACAACTTTTAAGCTGAAAACAACAAAATTATTGTTATATTTACATAGTTTTTGTTACTTATAATAAACTCTTATTTTTTACAATTATAACCATGTAGATATAACAAATGTTTAGTCGGCTCAGGAGTGACAAGGATATTGTTAAAACAATGTATATTTTTTTTATTTTCATGTATGAATTTCTTTCAGTGTAGCAATATCGAAAAACATATACTTAACTTTCGAATATATTTTAACTTCAAGAGCAAACAGGTAATAAATGTGTTGTTGTTTATTTTTTTTTTATTAACATTGATTACATCGGATACATTTTTTTATTTCTGCTCATAATTATCTACGAATTATATCCCTCTGAATTTCATTTGATACTTCAAGCCTCAAGGTTACAAAATTTGTGATGGTAACTTATTATAGATTTCACTGTGTAATTTTTACAATGCGATTGCAATAAATAATGGTACACAAAAACAAATCTGTTTTCTTCTTAAATCGTCTTTTTATCAACGTTATTCGATTACAGTTAAACATCAAACATGGAATTTATGATTGAAATCGCATGTATATTGCATATTACACTTTTCTAAAAAATGCATAATCTTATACATAAGAAAAAAAAGGAATTTTTATCTTCTTCATTATTTACCGATTATGAGTGTTCGACGTGAAGTTACATTGCCCTTAGAGGAACGGTTCGTAAACATCATTTTTCATGATTGCCTTATTTTGAAAATTCTCAAAAAAAAAATCGACAATCGATTTTATTTCGATTTGCTCATGGATACTTATAATAGTATATTATTACACGAGTGTTTATTTATTTTTTTACGGTTTTCCAAGTTATTCCGTCTAATATTAATTTATTTCATACTCGCTGCGTAGGTACTGTTCTTTTGTACATCACACTGCACTTGCATTGTCGATCAGATAATAATAACACATGTTCAAATGTTCCGCGACGGACGGTCATCGTGAAAACAACAAAATTATTTAGCGTTGATAAAATCACTCCTTTATTTATATAAAAAACACATTTTTCTATTAATAACCTACGATATAAGAATTATACATTTACTATTGCATCATGTTTAAAACCATTTCTCAATCATTTTCAAATGAGAATATTTTTATTTAAATCTAAACGTGTAGTTGAAACAATGCAGTTTTTCCAGTTTATCGTATGCTTCGGAAGTCGAATTAACAGATAATCTCCTGGGTATTTTTTTATCTCACGACGGCTGCTAAGTATTTTCCGTCGATTTTTCGATTTGAAAATAAGAAGTAAACAAAACAGATGATACTAGTAAAAAAAAGTCTGCTGGTGCCAAATCGGGTGAATATGGTGGATGAGGAAGCACGGTCATGTGATTTTTCACGCAAAAATCACGAATTAACAGGGAAGTGTGAGCCGGAGCATTGTCGTGATGAAGAAACCATGAGTTTTTTTTCCACACTTCAGGCCTTTTCCTCCGCACTTTTTCTCGAAGACGTTTTAATACTTCTAGATAGTACCATCGGTTAACAGTTTGTCCTGCAGGTAGAAATTCGTGATGAATAACTCCCACGTTGTCGAAAAAAACTGTTAACATGACTTTGACGTTTGATCTAACCTGACGAGCTTTTTTTGGTCTTGGAGAAAATTTACCAACCCACTGTGATGATTGGACTTTTGTCTCAACATCATAGCCATAGACCCATGTCTCATCACCCGTTATAATTTGCTTCATGAACATGTCATCATCGTTAGCGCGATCTAACAATTCTTGACAGATTGTTACGCGGTTGTCTTTTTGATCTTGCGACATCAACCGAGGGACAAATTTTGCTGCAACACGGTGCATTCCAAGTTTTTCGACCAGGATTTCATGACATGAACCAACCGATATGTTACAATCTTCCGCGATTTCTCGAATAGTTAAACGTCTATTAGACCGCACAATTTCATTGACTTTTGTCACATGAGCATCGTCTGTCGATGTCGACGGACGTCCTGAACGTGGGTCGTCATCAACTGATTCCCGACCGTCTTTAAAGCGTTTAAACCAGTCGTAACACTGTGTACGTCCTAAACACTGATCACCATAAGCATTTTGCAACATTTTGTGAGTCTCAGTAAAAGATTTACAAAGTTTAACACAAAATTTAATATTAATACGTTGTTCGTGAAAATTACTCATCTTAAAAATCGCACAATACACACGACTCGTCTACTTTGAACGCGCACAGTTAATGATTCGATAGCAATAAACATTTGGGATTTAATTGAAAAGATAGCTGCTTATCTCTATTTTATTTTGATATAATAACATTTACAATAATGTAATTTTTCTATTTTTAGAAACGATAGTTCGGGAACTTTTTGAACAGACCTCGTATAACGCAATAACTGAAATAAAAAAAAAAACAAATTAAAGGTTGCCGAAACGTATAAATTACTGTTTTGGCATTTGGAGTAATGACGAAATTACTAAAGTCGATCTAATGAAAATGTCGTTTACGGCGAATTTCACCATAGATAAAAGAATATATAGATAAGCAACTTGCTCAATTATTTGGTTCCATGCATATACAGCGCTATGGTGGCATTCTTTTGAACTAAATACTGAAGAGCGGGCAGCTCAGTAACCGTAATGCTTTTTCGTATTGCATTAAAATTACCAATTACAATTGATTATGTACACTATATTTATAACCAACATTTAACTAGTAATATTATTGATTTTATATCTAGTAATTATAAGTATTAGAAGATACTAATATTATGGCAATAATAGTTTGTAATATTACAACTGTACAAATTACAACAATAGTATTTTAATATATTGCAAATGAGCAAAAAAAAAAAAGAAGCAAAATATTATTAAATACTTTATTTTTATTAAACACTTATACTAATAAATAATAAAAAATAATAATACAACTAACATATTTTGAAATATATGACATTAAATAATAAAATACAATTAATAATGATAGGATATAAAACAAAAGACGTATAAGATAAAAACAATTGACTTCCAAGACTATAAAAGTAAATAATACCTATATAATTAATAAATAACAAGCAAAATTAAGTATACAATTTAAAATTTTTTCAATTTATATTTTTTAGAATGTTTTTTATAATAGTCAATTGCTATTTTTTTAATTTGATCATTTGGATGCTGACAAGTATCAAGGCCTTTTAAAATACGATTTATATTTTTACAATAAGTATGAAGAAATAGTGCAATTATTTTATTTATAATTATATTTTTTAAGTCATGTTCATTACAAGAGAATGGAAATTCAATATTTGATTTTATGATTAAAAACAATGTTGAAGCAATATTAGATTTATAAAATATATTATTAATATAATAAGAACAAAGAGTCAATATATTTTTAACAACATGGAAAAATACTGTGGATGGATTATATAAACCATATTTTACAGATAAATATTGTCTTGCTTCAATAAGGGGATTTGAAACTTTTTTATTAGTTAATTCTGATTTACAAGTAGAACAATTAGTTATTTTAGATAATATACTTTTACTTAAAAATCCAGCTACATAGTCTACAGTCATATGACAAATAAAGTTAATTTGATTTAATTCAGGTAGAGTGTTAAACACATCAATTGAATAATTTGAAGACTCTTTTTTTTGAGTATCAGCAGTCAAAAATGATTTTAAATTACTTAAAGATTCTCCATCATTATGTTCACAATTAGTGTTGATGGATTTTATTGATGAAAAATTGTTTAACAATAATGTTTTGAATGAATTTAAAAAATGAAAACAGTCTGGATTGATATTTCTTCCTGAAAGTTGTCTAAATTGACCAAATAAACATTCTAACCATTTTTTCCCGTTAGCCATTTTAAATGGGGTGCTGACCGCAAAACACTCTTAATCCTATACAATTCCTTGATACAATCGACATTAGACTACGGATCAATCATTTACAGCCTCGCCAACCAAAATACCCTGAAAGCACTCAACACCGTACAAAACGCCGGCATCAGGATGGCCATCGGAGCTTTCAAATCAAGTCCAATCGACAGTATGATGTGCGAAGCTCACTGCTTACCATTGAATATCAGACAAAAGTACCTAATTACAAAATTCGCAGCCAAAAAGATGTCTACTCCCCAAACTGGCTTAAGAAGGACAATCACAGAACCCTATCACGAACACCTCCTTAAACCGCTTTACATAAAGCTTCACGACATCCTCGAAGAGATAGCTTTCAACATCAGCAACATAAAACCAAAAGAAACGTTCTCAACAATCCCCCCATGGACAGTGGCGTAGCTATCATCGGGCAAAACAGGGCAGTGCCCTGGGGCCCTTAGAGATCAGGGGCCCTCAGAGCTCTTGGTAAATTTTAAAAATATATCCGTAAAATAATTGAAATAAAATTGAAAAAAAAGGTTGAATATTTTTTAATATGATAATTAAATATTAGAAATTTAATATGAATATTGTTTTCCTATAAATACACACAATATGCAATGATTGGTGTTCTACTACGGAGTAATCAAGACAAGATCAAGACAAGATCGACTCAAACATTTATCATTAATTAATGATTAATTGCAGTTGAAAACAAAGCAGCTTCAAAATTGGACGTAAGTGAAGTGATAGATCACTTTGCTAATATTAAAGCTCGTAAGAGATTATAAATTTGATTTTTATATAGGTACTTTATTTTATTTGATTTGATTAGATAGAATTAATAAATTAATAATGATAAAATGTTAATATTTAAAATTTGTTTTAGTAATTAAATGGATTTCCTTTTTATTTTGAGTATCAATTAATTATCTCATGGAACACGAATCACATAGAAGCCAACACAGAACTCACCAAATTCAACAAAAACAACACACCACATAGTCTGATCATCAATACGTTCTACGAAATAATAAACTCAGAATTCAAAAATTACTACCACTTCTATACAGACGCCTCCAAAACAATGAACGAAACCTGTTTCGCCATTACCCACAGGGATGAAAATAGTCTTCATAAATTAGACCCTCTCTCCAGCATCTACACAGCAGAAACATTCGCCATACTCGAAGCTACATTAACTGCACTCTCATCAAACCACGCTAGAGTTCTCATCTTAAGTGACTCTATGAGCGCGGTCACCTCAATAGCCAACGTACACACAACATGCAATCTCGCCCAAAGCATACAAAACATAATCCTCTCGACCGACAAATCCATCAAACTCATGTGGGTGCCATCCCACATCGGCATCCCCGGTAATGAACTCGCTGACGAACTGGCGATGAAAGCGGCTACCTCCCTGGACACCAAAACATACCCACATGTAACATACGATGACGTTATCCGCTCCCTTAAAACAAAATTTTACATCCTCTGGCAGAATCAATGGGAAAAACAATCCAATCAAAACAAACTCAGACAAATAAAACCATTAACCAAAAAATGGCCGGATCCTCCAGTCAAGCTTACAAGACATGAAGAGACCATGATCGCCAGAGTACGCATCGGACATACTAGAATAACCCACTCTTATCTTATGAGTAGAGAGCCCAAACCCAGGTGCGAAACATGCAACTGCGAACTCACTGTTAACCATATTTTCCTAGAATGCCCCACTTACCATAACGCCAGATCAAAAGCAAACATAAACACCTCCTCACTCAAAGATGCACTCGGACCAGGACAAGAAAAATCCATAGTAAACTTCCTCAAGATGGCCGACCTCTCAACCAATATATAAGACAAGAACCATTGTAAACCATTGTAGGCTAATAAACTCTGTATTTGAAGCCTTTAATAATAAAAAAAAAAAAAAAAAAAAAAAAAACATTCTAACGGATCTTGATTTATGTTCCTAGTTATTAAATATTTAAAATTTTTTTTTTGCAGTTTACTGAATAAGTGTTTGAATCCTTCCAATGTAACAATCCAATTTTTAACACATGGTGGTTTTGATATTTTACCTTTATTATCTTTAAATGTCATACTTTTAAAGACTTCAATGGCCTCATTCCAAAATACAAAATGTTTTGAATTTTGTGTAACTGCAGATCGAAGAGATTTTCCGTCAGAAGGTCGAAGTGTTGAAGCATTTACAGAATCGAATGTCATATCCATGAACAAACAAAAATTTGCAGTACCCAAAGCATCAGTACCAAGTTCCATACTATTAGGTGCTGTAAAAATAAATTAGAATATACATATTGTACTTGTTTATCTTATTTTATTGAATTAATTATTCTTATAACTAACCTAAATCGCACATTAATTTCATAGTTGATGCTACTCGATGGCTAAAGACCTGAGATGCTATTGAAACCTTCATTTTTTTAATTTTATTAATTAATACATGAGCTTCAGTTAACTTAGGTAGAGTTCTCATTTCTAGATTTTCATTTTTTTTATCTAAATTATATAAGTTGATAATATAAGTCCAAATCGCTGTTTGAGTTTTTCCACGCCATGTAAATTGTACACTTTTATTCAATAAGTTATTGCGTATTGATTTTAAAAGATGTGGAGGGTCATAAACAGGGTCGGACTGGCCAATACAACAGACTGGCAATAGCCAGTGAGGCCCCCTTGTCTGTAAAAGTATATGGGGCCCTTCATAATGAAAGAAAAATTCATTATTATAAAGTACACATAAACGTCATGAAATGTACATTTATAAAATAAGAATAATTAAACATAAATACATTTATTTTAGACGAACAGAACGTATTGTTTGTGACGTTTTAACGTTTATGTTATCGGCATTCGGCACCATTTTAAAATAATAATCTATTTATCAATGGGGATTTTGGAGGTAGGCATTTATTTTTAGAACTGTTACCTAAAATATCATTGGTTTGAGAAATATTTCAAACAGCAAACAACGATACGAATATAATATACTGAAATTATTATTACTCATTATCAATTTTTGTTTGTGAAATACGAATCTCAGTTGATCTTGTTTAATTTATTACGTGGTGTTTCTATTATCAATTTGTTTTTTACACAATGGATAAACGTAAATTTCAATCTGGAGCTTCTAAACGTTCAGCAAAACGAAGAAACGATTTAATTGCTTGTGGTTTGTTACCAAGTCAACAAAAACTTAATTTTTTTTTCCGTAAGTATAATATTATAAATTATAATACACATTTATATAGGAATAAATGCTGTTTAGAACCCACGCGATTTTTTCGATTTTTTCCCCCTCAAAATGTGTGTTTTAAAGCACTGAACACAAAAGTCTTATTACAAAATTCTCGCAAATTATTATTTTGGAAGTTAAACCAAAAAAACTATAAAACATTAATTTTTTAAATCCTTCATCTTCCAAACATTGATAACTCAAATAATTAATAAAACAATAGGTTCTAAAGTAACAACAATAGGTCATAGGTTCAAATCTCTACCTGATCATTTATATTTTTGCACTTTAAAAAAAAAGTGTTTGTGGTTTTAAAATGTTTTTCGAGTAAGATATTTATGCACGTGTTTACAAGCTGATGGTCCTCATATTAATAAAGAAGATAAATCAGGTAATATTTTTAAATACTTTTTATCCATTCAAATTAATGTATTGATAACTTAATAATATTATATTTTAATGTTTATATGTTAGGTACATAAACAATAATTTGTATTATATATTTTCAGAAAACCAAATTAATACTGATGTACAAGCTGATGGTTCTTATATTAATGAAGAAGATAAATCAGGTAATATTTTTAAATACTTTTTATTTATTCAAATTAATGTATTGATAACTTAATAATATTATATTTTAATATTTATATGTTAGGTACCTACATAAACAATGATTTTTATTATATATTTTCAGAAAACCAAATTAATACTGATGTACAAGCTGATGGTTCTTATATTAATGAAGAAGATAAATCAGGTAATATTTTTAAATACTTTTTATTTATTCAAATTAATGTATTGATAACTTAATAATATTATATTTTAATATTTATATGTTAGGTACATAAACAATAATTTGTTTTATATATTTTCAGAAAACCAAATTAATACTGATGTACAAGCTGATGGTTCTTATATTAATGAAGAAGATAAATCAGGTAATATTTTTAAATACTTTTTATTCATTCAAATTAATGTATTGATAACTTAATAATATTATATTTTAATATTTATATGTTAGGTACATAAACAATAATTTATATTATATATTTTCAGAAAACCAAATTAATACTGATGTACAAGCTGATGGTTCTTATATTAATGAAGAAGATAAATCAGGTAATATTAAATAAAAATAAAAAATATGTATTTGAATTAATTTTAATTTATTTATACTTTCTAGTTCCAAACGCCACATCTCTGGATCCTAAAGCCATCGAAGAAATTACATTATTTGTACCACCTAGTATTAATGCGAGTGCTAGTGATAAGTTGTGTTTTCTAAGAAACCATCCAATTCAACCTTCTGGTGATCTTCATAATTTACCATTTAAAGCATGTCGTTTATATTATCGAATGATGTCAAATCAAACTATGGTTCAAAGAAAATGGCTTTCCTATTCACTGCATCTTAATAAAATATATTGTGTTACCTGTTTGTGCTACACTGATAGAACCAGTCCATTTACTCAGGGTATAACACCATCATCAAAACATGTTTATAATCAAGTTGAATTACATGAACAAAGCAGTACTCATGAAATGGCACTCATGTCGTTTTTATTACAAAGTAAAAATCAATGCACTAAGTCTTTATTGACAAAAAAACATAGTGCAGATGTATTAGAAAGACGGCTTGTGTTACGAAGAATAATAGATATTATTAAATTTATTGGAATTCAGGGTTTGGCATTCAGAGGAAAACATGAAGCAGCATTTTCACTTGAAAATAATAATATTAATCACGGAAATTTTCTTGCACTAGTTTTACTTCTTGCAAAATATGATTCTGTTCTTGGTCGCCATGTTGTTACATCAATAGAAGCAAGTAAAAAAAGAAAAGAAACTCATCATAATACTAAAGGGCGTGGAAACTTGGTAACTTTTTTATCTAAAACAACAATTAATAAACTTATTAATATTTGTGGTAATCAAATTAAGTTTGCCATCGTTTCTGAAGTAAAAGAAGCATGGAAATTTAGTTTAGAAGTAGACTCATGCCAAGATGTAGGAGTAATAGATCAAGTTGCAATTTGTGTTAGATATGTACGAAATGGTATTGTACATGAAAGATTATTATGTATGACTCCTATCCGTAATACTGCTGGAAGACAATATTTTGAATTGGTCAAAACTATGTTGAATAATTTAGGATTAGATATTAAAAATATAATCAGTTCAGCTTTTGACGGTGCTAGTAATATGTCTGGAAGATATAACGGACTACAAGCAGCGTTAAAAGAAGTGTCTCCTTCAATGATATATACACATTGTTATGCTCATTCACTTAATTTAGTTATGATTGGTTCATGTTCAAGTTGCTTAGAAGCACGCTTATTTTTTGGATTATTAGAAAAGGTAGCAGTTTTTATTGGAAATTCTTATAAGCGTACATCTAAATGGATTGAAAATTTGGAACAATTGGTTGAAGGACGTGAGACATTAAGAAGATTACAAAAAATTGGAATTACTAGATGGTGGGCTAAAGACAAAGCGCTTGAAACTATATTTGATGTAAAAAGGTATGTTGTGCTTTTAAAAACGCTTCATAATATAGCAAACAGTGATCAATTTGAATCTAAAGTTAGTTTTGAAGCTCAATCTATTTTGCAAATATTCTTAAAATTTGACACAATTCTTATAGCTTTTGTTTTTAAAACATTATTTAAATACACTACACCTATAAGTAAATATCTTCAAACTGTATCATTGGACTATTTAACAGCACATCAAATATTAAAGAGTTTACAAAAACAATTATCTCATATGGCAAAAGATTCAATATCAACATTTGATAATATTTTTAGAGCCGCATTATCATTTTCAACTTCTGTTAATGATATTTTAACTAAAAAAGAAATTGAATTAGAAATCGAGACAACACTATCACAAAAACGATCACGGAAAGTCAAAAGAATGTATGATGAAACTGCAACAGATGAGTCAGTAAGTGCTTTTGAAAATGATAAACACAAGTTTCGTGTTAATGTCTATCAAGTTGTAATTGATACTGCATTTAGACAAATCAGTGTAAGGTTTGGTGATTCAAATGAAATCATGCAAGATGCTTCATACTTAGATCCTAGAAATTTTAAAAGATAAAATGAAGATGCAAGTGTGATCCCACAAGGAGCTTTAAAGTCTTTGGCAAGTATAAGTGGTGTTGAACGAGATGGTTTAGTTGATCAATTAATATCTTTTGCATCCATTTATCATAATATTTCAAATAATACAGAGTATGAAGTCACTGCAGTTGAATCTGAAAATAACAACTCTGCAGATTCTGATTCAGAAAATGATGAATATGAAACTTTAACAAATTGTTCTATTGATCAAAACTGTCAAAAGTGTATTCCATGTGCAGTTAAATTATTGAAAGATTTTAATTTACATAGTAGTGCATATTCAGATTTATATATTGCATATGAAACTTTATTAACACTTTCTTTCACCCAAGTTTCATGTGAACGTTCTTTCTCTAAGCTTAAAATTATCAAAACACGACTCAGGTCACTTATTGGTCAAGACTTGTTAGAATCCTTTATCTTAATAAATTCTGAGGCAGATATTATTAATGAATGGAACTATGAAGACATAATCGATAAACTAGCAAATACATCCAATGAACTTAAAAAATTGTTATTTTAGAATTTAATTTTTCTTTATAATTATTTCTATCCTAAGTAATTACCACAGAAAAGATTAATTACTAACATTAAATAAAAATAAACATGTTGTTTTGAGTAACCATTTAAAAAGTATTAAGTTTATTTATTGATCATAATTTTTGGTGAAAAACAAATAATCATCCTTTTCAAGTGAATAATTATTTATGACTATAATTTTTGAGGCCCTTTGTAAGTGAATTGCCGGTGAGGCCCATACTAGCCAGTCCGACCCTGGTCATAAATATGTATAATTTCATAGTCATCTATAATGTATCCTCCATAAAAATTTTCAATGTTTTCACTTTGACTTAATTTCATACTTTCCAATCTTAAATAATTAATAGCAGCTACATTAGTACTACCTTGGTCAGATACAGTTGCAATTATTTCCAATCCAATATTAGTAAGTGTTTTAATAACATTTTTTAAAGTACAGACAAGATCTTTAGTTTTTATAGTTCCATTTACAAAATAAAAAGAAATTGGTTGATTATATGTTTTCCTTATTCCTTTTATCATAAATGTTAATACATGATCTGCAAATGATATATGTCGTTTATCTTCTCCTAAGTCTTCCATACCAAAAATAATATCTTTTTGTGGATCATAATGCAAACCGGCTTCTAAAGACATTTCATCAAACATTAATACGCAACATCGATCAATTGGTGATAGTTTTGCGATTTGTAATTTTAAATGTTCAATTATGTGTGCATTGAGACCAGGATTTAATGGAATATTATGTAATAGAGTTTTGATACTTTTTAATGAAGGCAGTGCAAAAATTGAAGATAAATATTTGTATCCTTTGGGACTCTGTTTATAAATTGATAAAGCAAGTATTTTATCATCAATTGAGAATCGTCTACCATGCTTATTTGTTTTTTGATTTTTAATTTGTGATTTTATGAACTGATATGTAGTAGAGTTTACTTTATTTATAATTTTACCAAAATTTTCGGATTTAGAGAATTGTTCTGCCAGTTTAACACGTTTCTTCAATTCTATAAATGTATTTTTTTTTCTTGAAAATTTCTTACTCAATGCAATGCTGGCCTTGTATAATTTTCTGCAGTTTGGTGTCATTTTATTATACTTAATTGGACATTTTTGATGAAATGATATTTTTCCTAATTAATATAAATGTATTATTAACACAATTTAAATTTAAAACATATAAATTATAAATACTAAATAGACATATAATAGTATAAAATAATAATACTAGCTCACTTTTTGATAATGTCTGATCTTGATCATTAATTAATTCATTTAACTCATTGTCTAGTTCCAAGCTACCTACAAACAGTACAAATATGAAATCATCACTTAACAAATTAATAAAATACAAAAAACTTAAATAAATAAGTATATAATGGTATAAAATAATAATACTAGCTTACTTTTAGATAATGTCTGATCTTGATCATTAATTAATTCATTTAACTCATTGTCTAGTTCCAAGCTACCTACAAACAGTACAAATATGAAATCATCACTTAACAAATTAATAAAATACAAAAAACTTAAATAAATAAGTATATAATGGTATAAAATAATAATACTAGCTTACTTTTTGATAATGTCTGATCTTGATCATTAATTAATTCATTTAACTCATTTTCTAGTTCCAAGCTACCTACAAACAGTACAAATATGAAATCTTCACTTAAAAAATTAATACAATACAAAAAACTTACATTTCACTTTTATAATATATTTCTTTCTTGGTCTGTTATTTTCACATATCTATTGGACCAATTTAAAGCCATATCATACACACCTAATTAAAAAATATAAAAAGTATAAATAAATGGCTATTTATTTAACATATAACATAAAATACATACATGAAATTCCAATGACATTTAGATTTACCTTTATAATTTATCAATATTAAGAATTTTAGTTTAAGTTTGATAAATATGCTACATCATTAAGGACAAACAACACAATAACACAAAATGCAAAACATAAATCAATAATATGATTGACATAATAGCACATACATGTCACATGCAACATTCATTTAGGACAATATTTTACGTGGTAGTTGTAAAGTAGGAAGCGATCTATATTTTAATTTTTTATTAGTCCCTGGACTTATACACTGGATGTCAAAATGATTTTCACAAATCTGATACGTTTTCCGAATTTTTTCTTTTGACATTGTAAGAAGCACAGGGTTATCTGCTCTCTGTACCCAAATTTTAAAGTCTTCACTCTGATCGGGAAATACATATTTTCTTTTCGCTGAACAAACACAACCACGAACTACACATTTATTAGAAACCATATTGACTATACTGATATGTTCAATGTTGGCCGTTAGCGCAGAACAATGCCGTTAGTTTCTTCTATTTATGATTTTGTATTTGATATTTATCATGTAAGAAACAATAATTATCATGGAACTACGTATTAAATTTTACTACTAGCGCTAGGTGTCATTCTCGAAAATTAAATCTGGGAACATGTTTTTCTACCTCTAAGTTCATACCCCCTGAATTTCACCGTTTTCGATCAATTTTAGGCTGTTTATTCTCTTGCCTGGAAAAACTATATTGAAACTACTGCTTAATAAACTCTCAAGGTATCATCTACGTAAAATTTCCGATCTATAGACTAGCCGGATGAAACTTTTGGACAAATTTAAGTCGAGCAAAAAGTGTCTCTAGATAAAAAAAAAAAATAATAAACATCATTGTAAATTTGTACAACCATAAGATGATCCTTCCTTCGCTTCACTGAAAATCCAAATAAGAAAGAAACGTCCGCAGTTCGATCGAATACTGAGCGCGCGTGCAATAACCGTCGGAACGTGTTGATGGGAAATTGGAAAACACGAGTATACAATATAATATGTATGCGTGTCCGTGTGTGTGAGTACGTAAGTGTGCAGTGTGTGTGTGTGTGTGTATGGGAACGTGAAAAAAACCCCGACCTAACCGCGCGTAATTGAGCACTTTCTTCCAGTCCGTCTCCGGTATTCGTGATAAATGTGTTTTTGTTTACCGTTGCCGAGCGCGGCATCGGCGGTAGTACGTCCGACGGGGAAACCCAGAGACTACCGGATTCGCATGGGTATCACCGTCGCCGCGGCTGGGGAAACGCGGCCGCGCGGCGAACGGACACTACGACGTCGTCGTCATCGTCGGGTTATGACGTGGCTACTCGATAATAATTGTTTGTTTTCTCTTCGCCCCGACGACCGGGGCGGTGTTTTCGGTGAGAGATTATCGTTTCTAATGTTTGTATCGTGCGCCGCAGTCCCAGCGGTTATTAGACGTCGTAATGAGGCGGAGAGAAACAAAAAATATTATTATTATTATTATTATCTTTCGAACAATAATTATTATCGTGGTCGCGCGCCGAACGTAACGTCGTGGCAAAACGAAAAAATTAAAAACCGCGCACTACTGCGTAGAAGATGTTTAGTTTACGCGATACGATATACGAAACGTATGAACCTGTGGACGCTGTGTTGACGTGTGTACACAATAATATCACGTAGTATTGTAATATTACTATTGGTATTGTTATTAGTTATTGGTTATTACCAGGGCTGTGAATTTAATGCACTTAAAAACTATTGAATATGCATGCAAATATGTCCTAAAAACTGGCAAAATATGCTCTTAAAATCCATAAGATATGCTCCTATTTTTCAAAAATATGTGAAAAAAGACTAAAAATAAACTTTTATTTTTTTCATTATACAATTAATAATTATTAATTATTGAAATTTTAGTTGAATTATTATAAATTTAAAATATCATTTATTGCCTATAGGACTAATCTTGATCTTCATTGTGCACAAGACCTTAAAAAAAAAAATTTTATACTTAGCACAGATTTCTACATAATATATAATAGAGCAATTTTTAATATTTTACCTTTAAAGTAATTATTGCATTGTACAATCAACGACTTCTTTATATTTTCAAACTTGAAAGACCTCCTATTTGGTGCCAAGATATTTTTATATAAAGAAAATGAGCGTTCTACATCTGCCGATGTTATTGGGGCAAACTTAAAATATGCCATGTCACTACTGGTTAAATCTTCTGGTATATCCAAACCTACGTTCTCTTCTTCACCAGTTAATATTTTTGAAATTTCACAAACAATTTGAAATCCTTTGTTATTCTTAAGAACTGTTTGTAATTTTTTATTATTAGCAGTTCCAGCGGTTAAGAATTCGTAATAAAACATCTGATTTTCGCAAAAAAAAAAAAAAAAAAAAAAAGGAATAATAACATTACTGCAAAATGTCGATTACCGGCATATTGTGTGTACTTATTGTAATATTATTCTATTGTAATACCGATTGCGAATGTGTTTAACACGAATGGAACGTTCACTGTAAAATAGATCGATATTTTTGATTATTTTACGGAAGAATTTTCGGAATAATCGTCAAGGGCTCCCAAGCCAGGGGGGGGGCCCGAGCTCCGTGGCAATGCCCCACTCTGCCCCATGATATCTACGTCACTGGTAAATCGTACGGTAGTTTGTGTATCGTGCGCGTGTTATCGTGTATCAGTAGTAATAACGATAATAACGTAAAAAAAAAAAAAACAAAATAATAATAATAATAATAATAATAATGATATAACGAGTACGAGTCCTCCGCCGCCGACGTCCCCCACCACTGGCCGGCGTCCGGGCACGGTGCTGCTGTGGCGAGCGAGCGAGCGCGCGCGCGCGCGCACACGGTCAATGCTGAGGCGATATTAAATAAAACGGCCGGTCGCGCGCTTGCTCGTGGTCAGTACCGAGTTCAATGTCAATATCAGAGGAACCGCAGTGGTCGCTGCCATAACCGCGTTTCGCACACAGCCACACAGTTCTTGGGTATTCGGCACGTTTTCCGTACGCGATACTTGATCGATTATTCTCTCGGTTTTTTTTTCTTTTTTTGTTCCAATCCCGATTTGTCGTTTTGTTCGTTTTCGCACGCGTGTCGTTCGAGACTCGCGTTTCCGTGCACAGCGTAAACCAACGAGTCAACGATCGTGATCCGTCGCTCGCACACCATGTACCCGAACCCGTGGATCAGGAAACACTCGACCATCAGACAGGTGATCGACAAGCTGTTGTCGCTGAACACGAACAAGACGAAGAAATTCGACGCCATGATCAACAAGAAGAAGCACGGCGGTAACAGGATGGTGCACCCGGCGACGACGACGACGACGACGACGGCGGCCGACAAGGCGCGCAGACGTTAGACCCGCGGCCGACGACGTTACCACCGCTATAACCTCCATGTCACCCCCAACGTCATTCGATTTCGTACCAGAGATACCAGAGAATGATGAGCGTCCTTTTGCGCACCTCCACCACTGGCGACAACCATGTTCCTATCCGCGACGACGGCGGTAGGTCGCCGTTATCACCGTCGTCGCGTGACACCCGGCGTACCCGGCGCAAATCTTCACGGCACACCATCAGCAGACGCACGTCGTTCCGTAATGATGATAATAATAACGACAACAACGATGACGACGATGACATTACGATCGCATTGTCGCGGGGCGTCCGACCCGGGAGCAAAACCGCCCCGGACGGACCCGAGGAAGCACTCGCGGCCGCTCGTCGCATTTCATCCGTCCAGCCTCCGCCGGTCCGCCGCACCCAGGACCGCCGCAGCCGCTCGTCGCGCCGGCTCCGTTCTCGCCGACCGCGAGTCTATTCGCACGTTTTCTACCGGACAGTATTAAGTACGGCTTCTGCGGCTGCAGCAGCAGTAGTAGTACTACATTAGCATTAGCGTAGACAGCAACGCCATAAACGTCATTATTAGTATTATTATTACAAAATACAAACACTGTGTAAGTGTGAACTCGACGACAGCCAGCAACGTGCGATTTTCACACACGTCTGGGACGTACCGAACAACGTGTCCGAGAGGTGAGTTTTTTCGTTTCCTTTTATTTATTTTTAGTTTGTTTTTTATCGAACGCGATTTTTCCGAACGTTTTTTTTTTTTTGCTGTATTGTATATTATTCTGTTAACGCGTCGTCGGGTCGTCAGAGGTCTAACGATAGAACGGTTTTCCGTTATCGGTCCGATAACAATATTCTTTTACCGCGTCCGTTTACGCCGAACATCGTACGCATTATAAATATTACGCAATATCCATGTTATATTAATCGGGACGGTGATAATCGTATTTATTACCCCCTCGACACAGGACCCCGCCGCCCGTCGTTCTCGCCGTGTTCGCGACCCGTACGTAATTCCGTGTACAGCACATTGTACGCGTGTACCACAGAGTTATGCCGGTTCAAAAGCGAATCCCCGTGTATCATTATTATTAACCTACGTGTTTTTCGCGGACGTTATCAATTGCCGTCGATTGATGTATATTATTATTTTACACGCGAAAACACCGGTGTGTGTGTGTGTGTGTGTGTGTGTGTGTGTGTGTGTGTGTGTGTGTATGTTCTATGTGCGCACAGTAATAATAACGATAATAATAATTTAACGTGTGTGTAGGTACGTACACGCGGTCAGCACTCGCCGCCGCTGGCTTTGTTTTTTTTCCCCGAAGGTTAACGCGCGGCGCACTCGCCGTACGTATGCGTGGTACGGTCGAACGGTAGTTATTACCATCTTCCGCAAGACCTTATCGATCCTGTGCGTATCAATTTTCGCAACCGACCGACGCGGCGCTGTAATAATGGTCGCAATCCATTCCTGTTTGTTCGGGCCGAACTAGTCGGGTCGAACGTTTCGAAAAAAAATACAGCGTACCGTACAAATATTACTCTGATATTACGGGTAAAACGACTGTAGGTAATATTATTATTGATAAAATTCGTCAAGTCGAAACGCCGCACGGTTTGGTAAGAAATCGGAATCTCGAAACAGACTTTTTGACGTGTACGTTTCGTTTTTATTGTCGTGGGCGCGTCCGCCGCGCTCAAAGTATCGTAGGTATAATGTATATATTATGTAAATGTATTTTTTTCTTTTGTTTGCTGCCCGTCTGATATTCTTCCATGAACGGTATATTATAATATAAGGATATCCGGAAGCCCTAACCGCTCGAATCCGATAACGCCGTAATCCAAACCGCGCGACGTGTAATCGAACCTACACACACAGTTGACGCGCGTGTTCGGTCGTCGGTTATTAACAAATTGAAATTAATTACGACCGTGTTTTGTCCGTCGACACGTGCTGCGTCAGATTGCGACCACGAAATCGTTTTCGGTATTTCGTATTTTCGCAACTCTCCGGCCGCACGAACGCCGCGATAACGCAGGGAAAAGAAATAAAAATCAACGGATCTCTTTATCGAAACAAAAAATAATAATAATAAAAGAAAAACATCGTTTGATTTTATGGCACGGCGCCTCGGTCACGTCTGACTGTGTACAACTATACACGTTTTTCTATGTACGCCCGACAACTCGGGCACTGTGCGGGCGAGAGACATGGTGTGTGTGTGTACGTTTGAACGCGGATATATCGCGTCCGCGATCGCTCACGAGCACGTTTCGATAATGATTCATTGCAATATTATTCGCGATACGGCGTGCACGCGGTATTCGGCGGCCCGCTATCGGTGTTGAATTTTAATCGGCCGCACCGTCTATAAATAAACCGGAGTGATAAGTAAGTGAACGCGTGTATTTGTTGTCGTCCGCGAGTCCTTCGGAAACGACCTCGTCCGAACGGGACTATCGTTCGGATCCGACCGAGAAGCGTCGTCGCCGCGAATGTTATTGCGATGTCGACGTTTCGTCTTGTATATTCCCCCGCCGCGTTTCCGTCCGGAAATAATAATAATACACGGGGGCTCAATGGAAAACGTTTGAAAATCGGTTCATTTCCCGAGGTCTTGGACCCGTCGATTTTGGTATTTCGCTTCGGTCGTCGCGGGCGGACGGGTGTGCACAATATTGACGATGACTTGATTTTTTTCATTCGCGACTTTTGAGCCCCACATTTTTTATGAGTTGAATTGTCAAAAAAATGTCGGAAGACTCCCTGGGCGGTGTAATATACATATTATTATATTTGTGTGGAATAGAATGTTTTATTTTGCGCTTATACGCATGTACAATACCCTTTAGTACGGCGTTAATTACTGTTAATTATTGTCGTTCGGCTCCGACGAGACGCAGGTATGTGGGCGCGCCGCATAGTCCGAATTCTGTCAAACGACCATCATTACGAGGCGGCGCGACGGCCGACGACGTCACTAATGAGTTTTAATTTCAATATTCTTGTTATATTTTCATGAGAAGACGATCGATAAAATGCGTAATATCATTGTAAATATCGCAATAATCACCACCCGGTTACGTGTGAATATTGTTTTAACGGGTCGCGGTGATCCCACGTCGAGTTTCGACCACGTATCGGGCGCGCTCGCACAGCCGGTTTTTCGCTTCCTAATCTCATCGCGATATTAATAGTTTGAATAGGAAAAATAATCAAAAAAAAAAAAAAAAACCGTCGGATCGTCGCGTTGACCTCCGAGAAGAATACCGGAATGGCGGCCGTATTCGTCGCGTCGTCTGTAATATATTATGAGAGGTTGCGAGCGAGTTGCACGTCGTGTAAAGGGTCAAAAACATAATAATATAATATACGTTTTCCTCCTGTGACAGCTGCCACCTCGGCTGCCACCGAGTAAAAATACGCGCAACCTTCGGTTTTTGTGTGTTTCTCTCATACGATTGCACTCGAACTGCACACGCTCATATTAAATCCGAACTTTGCCGCCGTGTTAAAACGATAAATTGAGATCTTATAATCCGCACTCGTTCGCGTGTAGGTACTTCTGTGTTAACGATATTTTATTTTGTGCACCTAATTCCGTACTCTGCGGCGAAAACGGACAAAATATTCGCTCGTAATGCGTTCTCGTCGTAATTTTATTAAACCACCGTTGCCGGATTTTATATTACCTACTACACGCGTCATCTCGAGAATCTGAAAATAATGATAAACCGCAACACCTAATGCGTACTCTAAAATCTCACTGACCATGGTTAATTCGTTAAAACAAACGAACCGTTTTTCGCTCGCGTCGTCCTCACACTTTCGCGGTGCTTTACACCATGTCACGAATAAGTTCTAGCTGAAAACACGATGTGAATAGAATAATTGGACTCATAAGATCTCCGCGTGTTTTGCAACGGTAGCAAACAGAGTTTAAACTAGGGCATGACGCTCGAGGGCGTTCTACGAACCCCCCTAGGGAGTTTAAGAAATGTCTAGTTCGAATAAGTTTCATGCACCAACTCGTGTTGTACAATGAGTTAGAGGGATAATATTATTTAGGATATTGCGTAATATTTTATTTCCACGGACCGCATGTAAACTGTGTCCTCATAGATCCTCATAGATCTCGGTGCGCGCGTTTCTATGACGTCCCTACCACCCGCTCTCGTGGCCTACCCACCGATCTCGACGACACGAGTAACGTTAACCGTCAGACCTCCGAGCCAATGCCGATCTCTCCGGAACATGTCACTTGTAATAATAATTTTTTATTAGCAAACCGGTTTTTTAACTAGACGTTTATTTTTGTTTTCCGCAGCCAACTCAATAGCTTCGTCCTCGTGATGTACACTGTGTTTCCGGTCCATAATCGTCGCAATGCCAGTCAACTACTCGCCACGGATTTGGACGTCAGCAAGGAGTGTACGTACGACGAAATCGAATTCTGATCGTTCTCGGACGCCGTAAGATTTACTATACCTAAAAGGTGAGAACAGTTGTTGTTTTGTTTTCTTCTCGAGAACACGTGCTAACGCGATATAATTACATCCACGTCGTCTTGTAAATACATACCATAAAGTCCGATACGAATGAAATATATATATCACATGTGTAATATGTATGCGTGTAGACCTTGCGTTATAACTTACCATGTTTCACGTATAACATTATTATTAATACCTTGGGATCTCGTCTCGTACCCGAGTGTATTGACGGTTGTAACTTTAATCCGCGTAGTAATACATCGGGTATCGTTATTATCGTTATGAAAAATAAACTGACGTGTTAACTTAACGTTGTGCTCGGTATAACATTAAAAATAAATCAATTTGAATAAAATCGATATCTATATTTTCGGCTTATGTAACTGTCAACCGATATATATATATATATATACAACTGATAATGAAACGAGTATACGTTTATGTTAAAAATTGCACGACATGAGACTAATTGGAAAACAATTGATGAGTCAATGAACGAGTTGACCTATCTTGATATAAAATTGTATACATAATATATATATTTATGTATGCATATTATGTGATTTATAAAAAGCAATTGACATCATTTTAATAATTTCAATGCGTAAAGTGTGCACGACTATTTTAAATTAAATTTATTGATGTTTGTTCTTCACTCAATATCGTTGAACAAATAACGTTTTTATTTTAACGTAAATTTATTTATTTTATTGTTTTTTTTTTCTGTTCACAGATAAAGTTGTGTTGGGTTTACATTAAATCCATACACCTTAGAAGCTACGATTGCCATACATATATCAGAGATGTACGACGAATTTTTATTTATGTTCTTAGACTTAAGTGCTTGTAATATATTTTTTTTTATATTTACTCGCAATAATTTTATTAATTTTATTATATTTGTACAAAGTAAATATTTATTTTTGTTACCAACGAAGTAATATTTATATAAATATATATTTATTTAAAAAAATGAATTGTCGTTATGATTTTTTTTTCAATCGGACAAATCACCTTACAATTATTTTAAAGAAAATTATTATGGTTTTTGTAATATTAATAACTTGAAGTTTTTGGTTTATTGTATGCATTAAAATCTGTTGTCAGATTTTCAATTCATGCTCCATACGCTTATATATTATACGCACTGTATAAGGTTGTTTGACTTTTTGTCTCCAGTGCAGAGTACGCACTTTATTTTATTTTTGATGTGAATGGTGACGGAACGACTTACACCTTTACACCTTGTTTCGTACTTAAAATTTAGTAAACAAACGCGGGACGGAACTTTAATAGCACGTATAAAAAATATCAAGTTAATCTATGGAAATAATTTCCGTGTGGACAGTATGCCAATTAATTACATCATTATATTCCAATATTTATGTCTTCTTCGAATTGGATGATAGCGTATTGCTGTAATATTACATCGCGTGTTCGGAATACAAATATGATAATGACATAATTATATAAATTATCTTTTAATGTAATTGGCGTATGATGTCTGTGGAGAATTAAATCGACAAATAAAAATCTCGTCTTGATCCCTAGACACGACTTGAATCGAATTTCAAGAAGTCTTAATTTTTTTTTTCGTTGACAACTATTCACTCATCATAAAAAAAAAAAAAAAATAATAATAATAATAATAATAAATAAAAATGACATTGTTTGAATATTAAGAGTCGGCGTTTGTTCAGCCTTAACTAAACTGAAATAATTAATGATAATCAAAACGATGACTTTAAAGAAATTATTTGTAAAATGAATATTTATCTAATAGGTAAATAGGTAAATATGTTAAAAATGATTTCAATATTTATTCGTCGTATCGAGGAAAGGTAGAAGGAGAACCTTCAGTTTTAAAACTAGAATGGGGCTGTTGATAAAGCCGAAGGGGCCAGCCCTTTTATCATCTCCGTTTAGTTATACACAAGTCTCGAACCATTCGATTCGAAATCCGTTATTATTTATCGGAGGGCGTATGCGAATCTCGCCGAAGGAATTGTCTCGACATGAACATTCAGCCACGTTTGGATTTAGTTTCCTCAGCGGGAAACAGAAAATATCTCTAGAAAAAAAGCTCCGGACAAGAACGAAGGCCTGGAAAGAAAACCGTTATAAAATAAAAACACCAACACTTAGTACGTATTACTCGATTTTTTTTACTTTTTCACTGGTTCGTAAATTAACCATCATCGTGAATGTGCTGTAAAACTTCCACATTATACATTGGTCGCACATGGGCAACAAAGAGATTTCGCGTTGAAGAGAAATCCGTTAAATATTATGACGTAGGTACACCGTGAAACCTCCCGAGTGGTTTCCAAACACACTTCGTTTGGTTAGTATGGAGAAGTACATTGTGCGGACCGAGTTTCTATGCAAATAATACGATTTTCGTTTGTGAAAAACGAACGAATAAAAAGATTTTTAAAAAAAAATCTACACTTTTATTGAATATTATGATCACAAACGGTTGTGATCGTAACGTCGACGTGAAGGCGGCGCACAATCGAAGCGTGTGTTGGAATGTTTCCTCAACAGCGTCCATATCGGACAATAATGATTAATGACTACTTGAGTCGATAATTGACCCGGGTACGTAAAGTCGGAATCGTAAAAGAATTAATGGTTTTAAACATTTTTCCGGAATCAGGGACATTTATGTTTGGCCGGGACTTTTTCCCCCGACACTCGCGTTTCCGGATACTTTGTTCCGGGACTCCTGTCCCCGGAAATCATTCTTCTTCGAGAATTTTTTTTTTTCCTTCCGTCCGTGTACTGTTGCATTTCTCCCGTGAATCACGAACGACCGAGTGCCGCGCGCGCCCCGAGACACGGACATCGTACGCACACGAATCTTCCTCCCCCCCCCCGGTATCCCGCGCCCCAGCCGGAACAATATTGAGACGGTTGTCGTGTTCGACACGGCCCAATCGACCGTGAAACGCGTCCGTCTGATGTGTGTATACGTTTATATTATTACATCATCACGACGCGTATCGCCTTCGTATGTCTGTAGAAAAATGACGAGAAGACGGCCGCCGCCACATCTTTACACGGACGCTCGTATACCTGGTAATTAAATGTTCGCGTTACACACACACGCATCGCAGTGTGTTCCGTGCGTGTTCATCGTTTTATCCACGTGTCGGCGTGCCGAAAACAAAATGGTTCGATTATGGTGTAAAAAAAAAAAAAAACGAAATAAAATAAAAATAAAAAACCATTTGGCTCAAAGTACGAAGGTTATGCAGAGAGACCCAGGCGTCGTGTCGTTCTGCAGGTGCGTGCGCGCGCCACAACACCCGGTCGAGATTAGATGAAGACATAAAAATAACGCGGGGCCACTACGCAATACGAACCGACGCCACGTGCGTATTATTATTATTATTATTATTATAACAATAAATTAAAATCGCACACGCACAACTACAAATACAACTACTACTACTACACCCAGGGCCGTAGAGAGAAAAGTTCAGGCCAGGGAGGAAAATGCTTTAGGGCCTCTATTAGTGGTGGTTCCAGGAGCTACAATCACCCTACCAAGACCAAATAAATTTCAAATATTTATACCTTTTCTATTTTAAATAACACAGTAAAAGCACAAATTTGTAAACAATATTACAGGGTTTTTAATTACATTGCTTTTTAAATAATTTTACGTCTTTTACACGTATTTATACATTACACATTAGTTATAAAATACATAAATTATAATTAATTACTACAAATTAGCTTTCTTGCTTTAGCCGTAGCAAAGCAGTCGATGATTTCTTTAAATTCCAGTTGCCTTGTTTGCTGGGTAAAACCGTAAATACAGCATATTATATAAAGTATTGACGCGAATGACACGATAACAAAATAATTTTACACCAATATTACTTTTTAGTGAAAACTAAATATATATATACACATATTTGATATTATTTTATCATTTGGTTAAAATGCCATCAGCTAAAGTTTGTAGATAAGCAAAAAATATATTTTTTTTGAATTCAATAATTAATTACGGTCCCTCTTTTTCGGGCCCCCTTAAAACGTTCGGGCCCGGGAGGAATCCTACCTTTCCTCCCCCCATATCGACATGCCTGACTATACTCGTCTATTGACGTAAGTCGGCCGGTCACTCGTGAATAGGCTTATCGTATAATACATTATTATGTATGTATAACGAGCGTCGACCGGAAAAACGGAGTGAAAAAACGAAAAAATAAGTACACGTCAATGGCGGTCTTCGCGTGTTTTCTTCGCCAAGGATGAAAAGTGTCCGCGTGATCGAGATGACCGTAACCGACCGCGTTGATGTTGAGCAACGAGATCGGTGCTCGGACTACTCGTGTTTCACACTACGCACACGAGCGCGTGATTTGATGTCGATCCGCGGGGCACGAGACCGGAGTCTCGGTGTTTTCCTGCGCGCGGCGGAACGAAAAACGCCTACGAAGCCAGTCTACGGGCGCGCAGGCATAGGCGGATGTCGTCTATGTGTGTGTGTGTGTGGGGGGGGGGGGAGCTTGACTTTTTCACCTTACCCATGAACACGAGAAACGTTTTTCAGAAACGAAGCAACGAAAACAATATAAAATAAATAAATAAATTATCGATAGCTACTACTACACTTTTTATTTTAAAGACGTAAATCTGTTCTTTTCGGCATGGTTATCGATAGTTCGTCGTTACCGATACATTTTAGAGATACACTTTTTTCCGTGTACGAAATTTGTCGATTATTAAATCGAACCCCCGGTGGAACGGTTGGTAAAGTATAGTCCAGTGGTCTTCAACCTTTTTGGACTCACGACCCACCTTTTTTAGGCCTACATTTTTCGCGACCCACGTAAGCTTTATAAAAAATCTAAAATTGCATTTGATACTTTGCAGTAGTACTATTATAAAACTGAACAGATAAATATTGCATTGTTGTAGTTAGAATATTTGATTATTATTAATTTAAAATGTATGGAACTCATGTGAAAATATTACATAAAATGAAAAATATTTTTTTTTAGGTACCTTTTATAATTTTGTAAATTTAATTTTTACTTTAAAAAGAAGACTTATCGCGACTCAAAAACGGGTCGATGACCACTGGTATAATAGTCGAGGAATAAAAAACATTCCCAGAGAGCTTGATAACGTTTTTTCGGGGAGGGCTTCAGCTCCCCTCACAAGTCCCTCCCGATATCCGCCCATGCGCGCGGTGCACCGTGCACGCCCTTTGGAATTCGCGTGCAAACCGTTTGCCGGAGCGTGAATATTGTTTCGCGTTAATCGCGTTTTAATTAGAAGTGCGATTATGTGTTATTACAATATTATAATGGTATATTGATAACCGCTAATGTGCACGTACGATAACGCGAACGCACCAGTCGAACGTATTAGTAACGTGTGTTCGTATGCACACGTCATGTGTAAACAAATTATGTACCTTAATCTCACGGCGTTGGCCGTTGTGAAACAATGTAATTGACTATAATAGGAGAGCCATATTATAATACACTCGTAGAACCTCACTTTGGACTCTCGAAGCGTCCACATTCCGTTCCTGAATTTGTTTTTGTCCTGACAAACTCGTTCGATCCCGTATCCTCCGTACACGTAGAGGCGCCCTGAATTTATTGATGTATATATATTTGTTTTTGCTTCACGCGCCATTTAGGCGCTTTGCAGCTTCCAACAAAGTTCTCCAAGGTTCTCGATTTTCTGCACCATCAATACTCGCTCCAATTCTCGATCTTTTTAAGTCATCTCTTACTCGATCCATCCAGTGTTTCTTGCAGGAATTTTGTTCCGGGAGGCATCACAACGTTTCGAGGGTGCAATGTGCATGAAATATAAAATACAATTAAAGACAGTTTTGATCTAATCAATTTGTTAAAAACGTATTATTTTAATATTTTAAATCATGTTTTATACAACTTTTGTACTACTCGTTAACTAGAAATTTATTTGATCTCAATAATAAAAAAAAAAAAAAAAAAAAATGTAGATATTATAAATATTAATTCAAAAAGCATCTATAAAGAGATAAAAACACCAACTACCTGGTGGCGAGATTATATCTATAATGTTTTATATGATATATTTATATTTTATGTTTCTTATTACGGTAAAATACTCGTATACTAATTTATATCAATACAAATATTATTCCTTTGATAATAATTTTGATTTAATTTTTTACAAAAATAATGTGTAATATTATGGTATAATAGTCCGTTATCACGTATGAGAAAAAACTAACATATATTTTTATGATGCAAATAACGATTAAACGAGCCGAAAATTCTTGTTTTCTTAGATTTTGTTCGGGGGCGGTATTCCTCAAATAAACACTGAATGCACTGTACTGATTGAATATAAAATTTATATTATTAATCATTAATTATTTAATAATTGATTTAGTGATCCATCCAACGTTAACGTGGCCTTCCCACGGGTCAGTTTTTTTTTTTTGACTTGTTAATGAGAGCCTGTCTAATCAATCTTCCCTCTGCACGCCATACATGGTCAACCCATTCAAGTCTTTTTGATCTCAAAAAAATCTTGTAAATTTGGAATATTATACAGTCTGCTTAAGTTTGCATTTTTTCTCCTCTCGTACAAACCAGTTATT
Organism: Therioaphis trifolii; assembly: GCA_027580255.1. Taxonomy (NCBI): domain Eukaryota; kingdom Metazoa; phylum Arthropoda; class Insecta; order Hemiptera; family Aphididae; genus Therioaphis; species Therioaphis trifolii. The sequence continues at coordinate 29,506,500 of CM050409.1, read as the reverse complement.
GGATTTAACACAGGCCCATAGATTTTTCCAAGTACTTTCCTTTCGAGAGTCAATAGTTTGTTCTTATCACTCTGCGTCGTGAACCATGTTTCACATTTATCGATGTCTGACTATTTTTTCCGTGCATAATTACTAATGTCCAAACGAATCCGGTCGCCGCACCGGCGTCATTGCAGACGTTTTTCTACGACCAGTAAAACCCATACCTCAACACGTACATTATTCTGAACGGTGCGTATACTAAAACCACTCGTTTCTATTCGTAAAATCAGATAAAAAAACCGTACGCGGACTCGAGAACACAAAGTCACGAGACTTCGCGTCCCACAAATAAAACACTGGAATCAGGTAAACCCGAGTATTTTAAACGATTTTTGCATTTTTCAACACTATAATCGTTCTCAAACGAGGGACACCGAAATCAGACATTGATTCTATCGTCGATTTTTCCGTAAAAGCAAAATAGTCAATATTCAACGCAAACTTATTCGGCAACATGTTTTCAACGCGACGGTGAATATTCGAAACACGCATTATTCAACGCTCAAATCATTGTGATCGTGCGACACGTGCCCGTTCGTCCGTTTCTTTACGCGTATTTTAATTAGTGTCGCCGATCCCTATATCTTGGTATTGCAGTCGCAATAAGGGTGGGTGGGTAAGGCTGCGAAACACGTTAGGTGACTCGATGAGAGGAAAGAAAACGAGGGGCAGTTGCTCAGCCTATTGTAGTTAGGTGGATAGGTACTTGCTTTGAAGGTACGCATTATAATGGTTTGCAATACAGTAGAACCTCGATTATATCCGTCTCCCGATTAACCGTCTTTTTCGGTTAACCGTCAGGCTTGTTTAATAAATAAAATAATAATAATAATAATAATAATATAGTATTGTACCAATAAGTAATAGTACCTAATTATATCATGTCATAGTGACAGTAGAACCTCGATTAACCGTCAGTCTCGGGACCAGAGCTTTGACGGATAATCGAAAAGACGTTTAAGTGAGTAACAAACAGTTTTTTAAACATATTAAATACATATTATTTAATATTTTTTTAATATTTATGACACGATATAACTACTAATTATTAATTAGGCACTATTACTTATTGGTACATCCTCATTATTATTATTATTATTATTTAATTTATTAAATTTTTTTTATTACATATTTACAATTACACACATACATACTTAAAAAATATTGTAAAAATCGGTTAATTTTTGTGTGGCACCTGACGGTCAACCGAGAAAGACGGTTAATCGGGGGACGGACAATCGAGGTTCTACTGTATTAAAAAAAATAAATAAATAATATGTATGTAATATATGTTTAAAAAACTGTTTGTTACTCGCTTAACTGTCTTTTCGATTATCCGTTAAAGCTCTGGTCTCGAGACTGACGGTTAATCGAAGTTCTACTGTACCTCTAAAAACTGACTTCGGCGCCCCACTGATTTATAAACGATTACTTTTTTATCACCCGTGCGTAAACACCGCCAACTACATCATATTATGTTTTAAAACGTACGCGTTCAGTGCGAAATCCGGGGTCGATCGGTGATCATCACCTACACTTTGCTACGGTATAATATTATACGTAGATCGCGGGAGATACGGATTAAAATGCGTACAATGCACGTGCCTCTGTGCCGCGAACGTCGCACGGCGTTGGTTTTGTTTTCCATTTATAGGTCAAAAGAAACTTTATGCGCTCGTCGTAACGCTCGCGTACGTATACGTGTGTGCAAACCGTCCGCGAGTCGGCGGCGTGTTTGCATGTATTGCATAACATAATCTTGTTTGTTCGGCCCGACGAAAAAACGGCTTTTGATTCGCTTGACATCGATTTTTCACGTATTCAGAACACAGTCGTACATGTCGTGTACGCGCGAAACGGTCGAAACTCGAGCGATAAATCCGCCGAGACCTCGAAATCGCGGTGTACCGTTTTCCAAAAACAAGTCTTCTGCTCGTGCCGTTTATCTAGCGAAAGAAGTGCGTCGTCGAATTTTACAGAGGTCGCTAACAGCGGAACGGTGTTCGGATACTTTTTCGCACGGAGTTGCGTTTAAAAAAAATATGGTCGACTCCCATCGACTTGATAAAAAAAAAAAATAACCGATTAATCATTTCATTGGTGCACGATATTTCGAGCAAAGCTTCTGTGTAAAATACACTGTTCTTATTTAGTTATTCGTTTTTTGTCAAATTGTCGGTAGTTTTTTTTTTTTTTTATCAAAACCGTATAAAACATTTTTTCTGTACAGAGTTAGCATTTTTTTTTTTTTACTAAAAGATTCAAAACCTGTTGTTCTATTTATATCCAAAAGTTTGAATCATACCCAACGCAGTGCTCCGCTAAGCTAGAGTACAATTATTAAAGATTATTATCTATTTGGCTTGAAAATGCATCGTTGTATGATTAAAACTAACATTTATCGACCACAATATGAATTATGATTTTATACACGCTCTAACTCAAACCGAATAGATTTATTTTTATTTTTATTTTTATTTTTTTGGATTTTTGCCAAAAACGTGTGATAGACATCTAGAGATATTACCAACAAAACGAAATTACAAAAAGATTTCAGTGAAAATTGCAGAGTACATTAGTAATGGAAAAAAAAATAAAGATTAAAAAATGTTTATTTTGTCAAACATCTATTTGTCAATCTGAAGTACAAATATTTTTTTTTCTGATGTTGCGTTATGATAAAACGTAAAATAATTGTATTCTAAGATAGAATGCATACGATATTAAATTTATTTTATTCTGACGTTTTACTTCGTTATAACGTACCAGTACCTGCAGTATAGTTTTTATGCAAAACACTCGTTATAAAAATGTAAAATATATTTAATGAAACTTACAGAAGTTAAAAAAGAAGTTAAGTATAAATTTATATTTGACTGTGTGCAAATTAAAATATGTCTGAGAAATGTTTGAAAAAACTTAAAAAAATGAATAAAATATAATGAATATATAATATTTGCTTGTAGAAGTCGAAAAAATCGGATATTTTATTATGTGATGAAACACTAAAGATAAATATTGTTTGATTTTTCATATTTCATGTTGTTAAATTGTTTTCATTTTAATAACGATGTTTATGAAAGTTATGTTCTCGAACTAAACGAATTAATCAATTTTTAAACACTCTGAGAGAGTCGCAAAGGTGTAAGTTATTCGTTGGTATTGGATGGTAATTGTTTTATGATATTCTTCTGGGTTCTACCATAAAACATATTTTTTATTACGTGATTGTTATCAACAAATAACAATACGATTCTTTAAAAAAAAAACAGAGTAAATATTTGAACTCTTGACTGATGTAATAATTATCAGCATTGTAGAACATTCACAGAAGGCATTTGAGTAAATAATTCCCGAATAATTTTTAACGAAGTCTATTAACATTAGAACACTAATAAATCGATTGATACATTATGCCCATTGAACGAATCGTGTTTTAATTAAAACCCGTTCGGTTTTTTTTTGTTTTTTTGTTTTTTTTTTTTTTGTTTAACCGGCATTAAAAATTCTATTTAAACAATATTGTACGTTGAATAAGTAGGTTGGGCATGGGTAAAATATTTTATCTTGTTTTAATTGGAAAAAATTACATATATTTAAATTTCTAGTTCAATACAATTTTTCCTGACTCGGCTATTATTTTGCTATGGACCCATATACTGCATATACTGTATATACTGCAGAGTTTATTTTAATACATTGCTCTGACGATAAATATATTATGATGTTGTACACGCATGTGCTTGGATTTACATGGTGCTATAATAATTATTATAACCTCAGCGCATGCAAGCGCTGTGAACAGTCGATGGAGTTATTCCAAAAAAAAAAGTGACCACGTCAGTAGTTAAGCTAAGTCACCGTAGAAGCCCCGAACGTTTTAAAAACTTTAAATTAAAAAAAAAAAAAATCCATATTAACCGTCATTAAATAATAATCTCACGTGCTGGGTGTTACCACTGGGTAATTCCCCATAATAAAAATATTTATTGTTATTTTATGTTGTACCCTTTTATCTCATCTAATTAATGTGCATATAAGTTGTATAGATTGTAGAAAGTCTTTTTTTACTCAAATAAAAAAAAAAAAAAAATTTAAATTAAAATATACATAAATCACATATTAAAATATTTTACCAACGTCTTACATTCACGATTCACCTACAGATTTAATTCGAACAACTATAAATAACTGCTCAAAAAATAATCTTAGACGTTTAACACGAGTGATTTGCTCCGTTAAAAAAATACTCGAGATAATGTGTATTATATAACACTTGCGAGTTAGATAAACAAAAAATACATACGTTATAAAAATACTAGGTAATACATATTTTAGCTAAATCAATAAGTTCTCCTGTCTCTTGTAAATCGAAAAGGAGTGTGGCGCAAAAAAGTCAATCGGTGCGATTGTTAAATTTAAACAGTACATCACTTGACAAAATCGAATCATTGATGGTGACAGCTGAACGCAGAAATTAGAGCCATAATTTTTCTTGTGCATACAAATCATACACTATAAATTCTATTGGCTGAAATTATTATCACGTCGAGTTTTATAACCTTCGACAGTAATAACATCACGCGGTGTACCATTATTAAATATTTTGAAATTATCATCGACATAAATCGTTACCGTCGACCACCACGTTTGGTCTTTAACTAAAAACATATTTTGCTTAAAAGGACCTATAACATTTTCTATATACGTTAATACTTTGAGTTATTATTTTGTTTACATTCTGTAATGCTTTAATATTTAACAACGTTATGTAGATTAATGTTTCAAGATTTAAAATTAAAAATTGTGAAAGGTTTTCCCAAATTTGGATTTAATTACCCTTATGCTGATTGTGTACTTAGCTTACATCAAGAGCGAATCCAAGAATAACAAACGGAGGGGCTATTTCTTGATCAGCTATTAAGTACTAATGCGCTGATTAAAGAGTTATAAACTGAGAGGAAAAATATAACTGCCGAATAAATTTTGTGGGTATTATTTTCAAACAATAAAAATAATGGGTTATAGGTGTTAAAATATTACTTATTCAATCTCTCTTAAATTATACAGTATTTTTAATTGTTTTATTTCGACCAATATTCTACATGTACTTTTCTTAGTTTTTGTCTTGACAATCTATTTATAACTTTGCAACGACCTAAATTAGAGAATTTTTGAGCATGTTTAAGACTGCTTAGCCATTCAGCCTGTTTCCTGACATGTTTTATCTTGTGTAATCTTTGGGAAATGTCAGTGAAGAAAAAGATCTTTCAGCTGTGGCATTTGTAATGGCAATAGTAGCGAAAATCTGTATAAAAACTAAATTGGCCACAATTTCTAAAGAATTAAGAATATCGCTTCTTTTTATGCAAACACTAAACAAATTACTGTTTTACCTGTCGTCTCCTGATCAGTATCTGCTTCTCGCTCATCAAAAGCAGTGACGATAAATGGAAAATTTAAAATCGAGCCATGACGATGATGTTCTGCACTATACGGAGAATAATGTATGTAACATATATAAGTGTTATTTAATGAATAATTTATGATTACATAAAACTATATGTAAGTGTATATTATGCATAAAATAATTCATAAAGCCCCTTAGCCGCCCACGGGTCCCGTCCCTGGATCATATAATCCGTGCCTAGCCATTAATCTGGTTCTGCACTCTCTACCTCCCCTGTGAAGAATATCGGAATCCACACCTAGACGAATTAGAGCAGTGTAATATGGCAACATTAAACGCGGTTGTATATTTGTGTGTGAACTGGTATAATAAAATTGCGTTACAATTTCTTGCGGTGCCATTAAAAAAGGCTAAAAAATTATAACACTCTAAATAGTCACTAAAATAAAAAAACGCATTAGGGAAAATAATACTTTATTACATTTTATTAAATATTTTAAGTTTTGCGTACCTATTAAACTAATATAACCGTTGCTTTTCGTGGAACGAAATCGTATTTATATTATTTTTTATTCCAATTTTCTACCTCGCTAAATAAAAATGTATTTGATGTATGTCTATGTAAGTTGAAATATTACTTTGTCACTTTTTTTTTACATAATATTTATTCGAATAAATGGGTTCATAAAGTTTAGGATCGAAATTAACATAAAAAAATGAAGCTTTCAAATTAATGTTTTATTCAATATACACTTTATACTGACGTGGAATTATATTCTACTTACATCGAGTATATCGCGTTGCATAACAACATTTTTTCATTTTAATTTGAATTCATTAGTATATTAATATTCACATTCTCATAAAACTAATACATTCATATTCAATTGAAAATTCATGTAAGAATTTATCAACACAATAATATATTTTCCTTTATGAAATAATATTATCTTATCTAAAAAACGTTACGTGTTTCAGTTTAAAGAATTTGTTTAAAATAATTAATATTTGACTAGAACTTAAATACTACGAGTATTTAACTGGTTTTCTGGGAATTTTTTTTTTTTTTTAATCACAACTCATAGACCATACGTACATCGAAACTTTAATGTTTTACATTCGTTTGTGTATTAAAATCAAACCAGTACATCAAACGAATTATCGATGTTATTTTTAAAGTTATAAGTGAAAGCACACAGTGAGGCGGTAAGATTTCATAGGATAGGAAATAATTAAATACGAGTATGTACCTGCATACGATGTTTTTTTACGAAGGTACGTTTTTTGAAATTTTTTTTTATTTTTGTTATTCAGTAAACAGTTTGAAAACTCACTGGTTTTCGAAACAAGTGTGGAGAACCGTTTGCAAAGACGTATGTTATGTTCAATAAATGAATGTACGGATTCGCAGAGTACGGCGAGCACTTATTGTAGTGGATATAAAATGCGCTAATTATCGCGTTCAAATTAAGATAATTAAAACACCACTGCATCGAGGCTCAAGGTGAACGAAGGTCTCCACTATATTATAACGTCCTGTGCGCGAATCGCAGTGCAGTTTTGTGAAATTTTAAGTCTTTATATTATAACGGTTCGATAATTTACCACGCGTAAACGTAAATGATGGGCAAATACCCGGTAAATATATTTTTTGTAAATTCCCTAGTTATTTACCCGATATTTAAAATAAATACCCGGTAATTTGGGTAATTACTTCAAACAAAAAATATTCAATACAATTTTGTTCATCAACGAACAAATGTTAAAATGTGGTGATACAAGCCAAAATACCTAAATTAGGTATAGTTTTATAATTATTATTTAAACAGATAAGTTTAATAAATGTTATTATATAACAACTTAGAGAACTATGTTACCTAATTCAAATAGATTTAAAGTAAGCCTAAATATCTACTTAATGAAAAAATATTATGATAAGTAGAAGTAAAAAAAAAATAAACATAAATTAATAAGCATAGATTGTTTATAAATTTATAAATATAAAATATTATGAAAGATACAACACCAGTATTAAAATAATAAATTATAATTTATATATATTCATATAAAATTATAATAGCCATGAATACAATATTATTTATGTAGGTACTTAATTTATTATAAGTTGTAATTTTCATATAGCATATAGGTAATCCTTAACTTTTTGATTTTTTGTACTTTTTAAATACATATGTAATAATGTAAAATTAAAAAAAAATTTTTTTGTCAATTTATATAATTAAACATTATACCTACCAGGTAGGTACCACGTTTTTAGTGTTAAACAAGCAAATATTGTATTTAAATAATAATACATTGGTAATAAATGATAAACAAAATAAGCTTACTATTTAATATAATTTTTTTAAATTAATTATTTTACTTACATTCTCTGATTTATTCATGTGATCAAAAAATTTGTTGATGGTTAAAGGCTTGTGCGAATTGACAACTAAATGAGCATCATATTCATCAACTGTTTGTATTTGATCTTCAGTTACATTAGAAGTTGTATTTGAATAAAATTTTTGTTTTATTTGTTGTGGGCAATTTAAACATTTAAGTAAATGTGCTTTCATTTTATTCACATTCATATTATGCTCTTTTTGACAAAACTAGCATGACTGACGTTTATCGTTAGATATGAATTGTTCAAAGTATTTACGCACTATGTCCTTTTTTCTTCCCATAATTTTATTTTATAGTTCACAAATTTAAGCAACGATAAAAATAAATAATTTGTATTTCATTAACAAAGCAAAAACGAAAAAAAGCGCAAAAGCAAGACTAATTCCGCGTTACCAACGCATTCTTAATGCCGTAAGCGTAACGGTATATCTATATTCTACATTTCTACCGTGTTTGTATTGTAGTCGTGTGATATTTTAATATACTTTAATATTTATGTTACAACCAAGGTGGAGATATATCCTCCTTGGTTACAACCACAATTTAAGATAAAACAGCATAGCCATATTAAAAAAAAAAAAATACCCAATTTTTCAAAGGAAAAAATGACGTGGGTAAATACTCTGGTATTTACCCAAAATATATTTCTTACCCGTTGGGTATTTACCCACAGCCCATCACTAGTTCGACGTATACCGTTCACGAGTGCGCGCACGATTAAGTGTCTGCATAAAACGTTCGTGTATAAATATGCAATTATGATGAAAACATTGTCTGCGTGCGCCGCGTCAAGCAACGAGTACTTCCACGAGCAAACAATTAAAATCCGTCGAAATAATGCTGGTGGTGTTCCTGTTGGAAAAAGGCAACGTGTCGTGGTTAGTAGTTTGTTCTTTGCACGACGAACGACGAAAATCGTAATTAAATTTTGGAGGTTCCCGAGTGCGTCCCGAGTTAACCCTTTTTCGATGTACCGAATGCGTCCGCAATTAAGTATCGCCCAAGTGCGTCCCGAGAAATAAAGGTAATTTTTTCTCGTATCCCGAGTGCGTCCCGAATTGATGGTTGTACGTCTCAGTTCATTTAACGTAATCCAGGGTGCACCACGAGGAGGCGAACTGAACTACACCCCAAATGTTTTGTTTGTTTTTTTTCAAAATTATCATATTATACCTATGACTATGGAGTCAGTGTCAATTAAAAAATTTAAGTTATATTCATATATTTTTTGGTTGGTTTTTCAATGCCATCAACTTCACATAATTTAGTCTTGTAATTTGTTTACGTCCATATTTATCAATGTTTTCTTCGATGAATTGCATTTTTGTTTTATTGGTCGATCTTATTTGCATAGATATGTTATTTGAAGTTTGAATTTTAATTTTTGTCTCCGGTTGAATTTTTTTCAGGACTTCTAAAAATGAATATATATGTCCGGGTGAGGTACATAAAATGAAGTGTTAAATCTAGAATGAAAACTTTCACATGCATTTGTGGTACGTTCACTACTAGTACTACTCATTTCTGACCACATACTTGGAGGGAAGTCTGATTGTGAATCAGTGTAATTTTCAACCAGGTAGCCCATAAATTCATTAAATTTTCCGTCATCAGGTTTAACGGACATGAAATCCTCAGTAAAACTTTTTTGAACGTCGTGTTCATGCAGCATTGTCAATCCAAATATATTTTTTTTTTTGAAAATTCCTATTTCTGATTTGTTACGATAGTGAATACTCAAACCAATATTCTGAATTTTTCGCCACCATGTTTCACCCAAGTGAAATCGACAACCTTCTATAATAATGTTTGGAAAAACTTTTTGGGCTCCTATATGAATGGATTTTTCAAAATCTGCATACAATATGATTCTAACGCGGATGCAGTCGAGCTGTATAAAAATCATCGGCTATAAAAATTGGACGCACTCGGGCGACGCCCTTAAATTTTACCATCATTTTATCTACCGCACACCTACCTATGTGTCGGTTCAACAGTACCTATTCGTGGGTGACTGTAAGTTGCGTCCCAATGTACCTTTTTGATGTAAATTGCGTCCCGGGTATTTGTATATTAAAATATGCATATTACCAATTTACAACCAATATTTCCCATTTGATCAGACTTAGGACTGTCAACATTACTGTTATAATGCCGGTATGGTTAAAAATATTTATTATTGTGTTTATTTAATATTATTTAAAATTACATATTGTTATCGGTAGTAAGCTGTTGAATTTTTCTATTTCAGCCTTGTCAATTATTAACTTATTCAGTATAACTTATAACTTATAAGTCTATACAAAAATAGGTAAAAATTTGAATGATAACGATTGCCTCACAAATTCAATTTGAGTAATTTACTACGCAATTAACAACGTATACGTACATGTCAGAAACACGGGCCGTAACTTACGCGTGTACCTGAGAAATATCGGGCCGCAACTTACTTGTGTTGTTTTCGGAACCTTTTTTTTTGGGACGCAACTTAAATTTACCGCTATTCGTACACATGTTTCGCGTACGTGGTTCCGAAAAGAAACCAGCGGAGTTTGGAAATCTTTTAAAACGAACACTATACGTTAATCGCGTACAGAATATTATCGTGGTGCGTTCGCAGAGACACGAACGTGTTTCGTCAAAGACCTATCGCCCGGCGAACTCATGTACGCGATTAAAATGTTTAGAAAACTCGATGAGTTCCGGATTGGTCGTCGTCGTGTTGGCATACAAATGATTTATCCGTGATCGTCGATAACGTTTCAGAGTTAAGGCGTGCGACTACGGATCGAAATATTGTATTTTTTTAATGAGACGCGGCATTCGCAGCTGGGGTCATCGCATCATTGAAATTATTGTATTATAGCGTCGTATCAGCGTGTCCAGTGCCGCCGGCGTTAATATTATGTAACCAAAGTCTGATTCAGGCAAGTTCCTGGGTGACTGGTAGTCTAGCCATCAGTATTTCAAGACCGTTCGTTCGTTTATCATTAATACGTTTTTTGTTACAACTAGTGTTGTAATTTTAATGTCGTATTTTTCTCGCTGAAAATAATTCAACGAGAAAAAAGCGTACGGGTGCTTAGCGATAAAAATTCGTTATTCGATTTTGTATTATAATATAACCGACAATAATTACTGGAAAATAGAAAAAAAAAGTTTAATTTATCTGCACGAGATATATTTCACAACATCTGAGGGGGGCTTTTTTATTCGGAAATTCCCAAGCCTTAAAAAAATCTGTAAATCAAATTCAGTGTATAAAATGTGTACATGTCAAATCGAAATTATATCGACGATTTATTACTGATAATCGTTCAATATAATATATTCGATCCATCTCACGAAACGATGTGTTTCTCATTAAAAAATTAAAAAATCCAAACGTAACGAATAACAGACTGTATTCGTTCCCTTTTATAATACCTACGATAAAAACATATTTTCGTTAAAATACCGTACAATCGTCTTTCTTCTTGACGTTCTTATTTTGGGAAAATTCAACTCGTCGGTCGAGATGAAAACTTCGTGACTAGGTGTTTTCGGGAACAATGAATGTCGGTTTTAAAATTAAATTTACAGGTCGATTACATCAATGTCAGGTTATGTTAAAGTTATCATCGACTCTTAGTGTGAAATAACTCTGTTGCCGGGTTTTCGTCGACGAATCAATATTTGTGTTCGTTTGTTGGTTTTACGTGAAGTGAACGAAACCATTGATAGCCGTATTTGCATATTGTTAAACGAGAATATAGTTGACATTTAAAAATATTCGAATAAGCATAAAAAGGTGAACATAGCATTTTAACCGACTGGTACTCTTCAAAAGGTCACAGGATTCAGGAAACATATTTGATAATAATAATAATAATAATAATAAGATAAAATATTCATTGTTGGTAGACAATAAAAAGTCTGGTTATTAATCAATTTTTCTGCGAATTCGGAATACACACTACACGTATAGTCGCTATTTTTTTTTTTTTTTTTTTTTTTTTATAGTTTTATTAGCGTGCATTAGATAAAAACCCACGGGAAACTCGTCCAATAAATTTGTCATATTGTATTATAAGCGTCTGCCAACAACAACTGTGCATTGAAATAAACCTGAATATTTCAAAAAAAAAAAAAATAAAATAAAATAAAATCTTATATCCATGCATAATACACAACGACATACGTATAAGTATTTTGAAGGTTTGTTATAGATATTAAATCTTCTTCTTTTATTCGATTTAATATAAATGTGTATTCAATTAATCAAAATTCTAAATACTATTTAAATGAACACATATAACTTTCGAGATATACATATACATATATATTGCTCTAAATGTAAGGTTTCATTCTACCACATGCTAATCATTAAGTACGTTTATTTTTTCGTTTTATTTCTTGTGAAGTTAAATTACTTTACAGTCGAATAATAAATGATGTAATAAAATTATGCATCGTATTGCGAGAAACGTGGAAAAAATATCATCAACGTGCAGTAAAAAAATTATATTTGCCCAGGTACGTAATTGTAAGCGGAAAAAGGCCTCTTAGGAAATATTGAGGAAAAACTAATAAAATCCGTATTACGGATTATGTAATCTCACTAGTATTTTGAATCCTTAGTTTTTAAAAGTAATCGAGATAAAACTCTGGATACGATTGTTTAATCCCTGGGGGTGTAAACATTATGAACAAAACCTGAACGTAATTATTATTTTTTATTTATATTCAATTATTCGCTTTACATAATAATAGCGAAAACGTACCTGTATTACTGCTTTTTATGAGAATCGATAACGCGAGTTCTAATAATTATTATGTTATACACGGTCTTGATTTCTGTGCACATGCGCGTTCTTTTCGATATAAAATTGAATGTTCAATTTCTCTATGAGATGAATTTTCAATGTTAACGATAGGTATTAAAATTACTTGAATGTAACTCGTACTAATTGAACGCAGCTATTCAACGGGAACGACTTTGTAACGTAGTAATAGTATCTTTAAAATTGAGAGCAAGCATGCTTAAAAAAAAAAAACCAATATTCTATGAAGTTTCTTGTCTACTCGTAATAAAATTTTATTCAAATTAATTAGATTAAATTCATATACAGTTTCAATCGTATTATAATAGTAATAATTGTATTGGCTCATAAAAAATAAAAAAATCACCCACTTAAAACCGTCATAATGAAACGCGATAATAATCTAATATGACATGTATCTACAGGCCACGCATGATTCCAGATCGACGTTTCATAACGTACAGCTATATTATGTGCTACTAACGGGTGTTGTTTACGATTAAGACTGCGAGTTACAAGGTGTGTAAATGTTAATCAATATTAACTATCGGTGTGCGTGTGTGTGTTGTGTGTGTGTGTGTGTGTGTGTGTGTGTGTGTGTACGCGGTTTTATGATTTCGTACCAATGCTAAAACGCAGTCCTTAGGAGGATCGGAATACGTTCGTATACGGGGCTAAAGACATGGCTTTACGATCACTGGCGTGCACGACGCTTATTGGCATTAACTCCCCCACCAGCGAATTTCTAATACAACGATTGGAAACTAGGAAATCACTTCTGATCGTTATAAATCGAAGGTTTACGTATTACCGTTCAATACTTCCGTATTTGATTGTGAATATAGTGTTGAATTCTAAAATAAAAAAAATAAAAGTAAAAATAAAAAAAATTATTTTAAACATAATTGTTCGATTTTGCTAGGTTAATACGTTTTCTCGAACAACCAATCTTTGGTGAATGTTTTCCGTACATTATTTATAAAACAGCGAATTATCTCGGCATGTGTTTAATATAGTATTAGGCTATAATACTGTTTAACAGTGATCACAAATTCAAGGTTTCTCGAAGATTATTAGTTCCTATGTTACAGGTTAAAAAAAAGGTTAATTAAAGATTAACAAATGAGACAAGCTATTCAAATTAAACATGAATATTTTGTTTTTCGATTTTGTGGTAATGATTAAGGTCTTTATTTTCATTTATAATGAAAATCGTTATGTTCTAATGAAATTGTTTATACTAATGGTTTTAAAAACGTATGCGTATTTTTGTTCGGAGAAAAACATTTCAAAATGAAATTTCAATTTCGGTTTATACATGTGTTTATAAAATGAAAAAACTTTTTTTACATTTGAAATAAGAAAAATTAATAAAATACATGGGTATTGTGCGTGTACATGAATATCGAATTATAAATTCAGAAGTTTCATAATAATTTCAGTTTTTATAGATAAGTTTAAGGTTAAAAAATAGCAACAGTTTTCGACAATATTGCGCAGTTATAAAAACGTTTTGGAAGTAAAGATGGAAATATATCTGAGCCGAATGTTCAAATTTCAAATAAAATGTTGAAAATATATCATCTATTTATCGCTGTGAGAATTGCGTTACCGTTATTAAAATATATGTATATATATATATATATATACATATATATGTATATATATATATATATATATATATATATATATATATATACATATATATATAAATCCGGTAGTATTATATCGGTGGAAGAGTGTCCTTCAGATGAGATATTGGTGACAACGTGTGTATAGCGCCCTAGCTAGGCAGACCATTTTATGGCTATGATAAATCGTTGTATATTCTAAAAGCGATGCTGATGCAACAATATTTAACGAGTTTAAAATTTGATATTCGGCAAAGTTTTAATTCCTGAACAAAAAATGCGTTGTTTACGCGAAAACATTATTAGTTTTATTAAAATGTCCACGTCAAACGTGTATGCCATTAAAATCGACCAGTGTGAAACTCGCAGGAATACACGAAAGAAAATCATGTGGTCGATCTCCCGGTGAAAATACTTTCATTGGGAGTTCAGTTAGAAATATTTTCGGCTCACCCGAGATTCGTGCTGTTAATTATATGGTGATCTACGAGTTATTTTTGCGCGTCTATGCGGGATTCCGATTACCGCACCAGACGCCAAAACGAAAGGATGTCATTGAAACCATTGTGAATCGCAATAGATTGTTGCGCATTTCCCTTCCTGAAAATCGTCACGAGTTCAAACCACTTATCATCGTCCCACAAATCTTCCGAGGAAACACATGAGGTACGAACGTGAATTATGCACTGCGCATACATTAAGTACGAAATAGCGTGCGTTGCAGTGTACCACGTAAACATTACAATATCATAATCACCGTGTCGTTAACTATCATTACACGACTCTTGGCCGCAGAAATGAACTGGCATACCTCTATGGCTCTATATACGATTAAGTTTTTACAAAGTTAATTAATTATAACTCAGTTACTCACACACACACACACACACACACACACACACACACACACACACACACACACACACACACACACACACACACACACACACACACACACACACACACACACACACACACACACACGCACACACACACATACATACACACATACACTCACACGTTCGCGCCTAAATCGCCTAGCAAAATAGGCGTGTGTCGAGTCGCGCATATATATGGATGGCATAAGGTAACCATATTAAAAAAAAATAATAAAAAACAGGACTAAAATAATTTCCACAGTTTTTTTAAATAACTTAAATCAATTGTTTTATCGCAATTTTGAATCATAATAAAAAATACAATTTAATACACCTATAAAATTGTAATATTATTTCTATTCTTATACAGCAGTTACAAAACTAATACATCGTTTTTAACCAATGCGTAAAAAATAGATAAATAAATAAAGCTGGTAAGTGAGATGATGGTGGTACAAGTTCGTCCATCGTCCCTTCGGTCCTCGGACAAGATATTGGTGATGAATGTATTAAGTTTTAAAGAAATGATGACTCATTTCTTTAGTATAAAACGATTCTGAGTAAAGCTTCAGTGTAAATATAATATATTATTATTTAAACACTGTTTACGTATTTTACGGTTATTTGTATAATTTTTGGTGAGTTTTTTTGTAATTAAACCCTCATAAAATATTCGATTAGATATAACTCATTTAAACTTCAATTGTTATAAAAATTATAACTCATTAGAAATAAACTTAAAAGAAACCAGACAATAACGAAAAAAATCGTATAATAATTTATTAAAGTGTGTATAAAAAAAAAATCCTGACTAACGATTTTCGAACTTTTGTTAGGATAATTAGGTAGGTATATGAGTAAGGTCATATTAAATTTTCAGAACTTTTTGTCAAATATTTAAAATTATATTACATAAAAACTTTCAAACAATTTGGTAAATTAAAAGTTCTATATTTAAGTCAAAAGTGCTTTAATTGTTCTGAAAATTTTGTCCAATATAAAAAAGTATGTATTTGATATTGGATAAAATTTTCAAGTTTCTAGCTTCAATACTTTTCGATTTATGACTAAATACCTAAAATCTGAACAGTGAAAATCTCGTTTACGGCGGATTTTTACCGATTTTACCGTTTTTACTCAGTTTTTCGATAGTTATTCTTGATTACTGGAAAAACTATGGAGATTTTGGAAAAATGACCTCTCTAAAGTACCATCTCAGTTCAATTTCGAATCTAAAAAGTTGCTGGACGAAACTTTTGGACAAGGATTTCTATACGAAAAAGTGTTTACAGAAAAAAAAAAAAAAAAAAAAGAAGAAAAAAAAAAAAAAAATAAACATCATTGTAAAACCATAAGATCCTTCGCTTCACTCAGAATCTAAAATAGTAGTTACTTAATAAATTAAAAATTTTCATATTCTCAAATATTTTTTCCTATACTCGCTTTTCTTAAAACTCTTTTATTCATATTAATAATAATTTTTCGGATCGCACGTCTACACATTGTAATGTGCCATCTTTTTCCGCAAAACTAATCGAATTTAATAATTTGGAGATTTTCGTGTCGGTATATCGTACCTATATAATATGAATGTATTTGTAAGTTTATTAGATCGACTAAAAAACGGGGCAAAAAGCGTCCCGCGAGACATTCGTCGGGACAACAGGACACAACTCTGAAACAAAGGACAATCCTGTAAAAAAAAACAGGACGTCTGATCTCCCCAGGGTAGCGTAATATTATTGTCGATAAAACAGCACTATGGTAATTCGTTTGCCTCTACAAATAGCCCCCTCTCCCGCACACGACAATACCGTGACAATAAAATATATATCAACGACGGTATTTCAAATGTTTTTGTTTTTGTGTAGTACGCGAGCGCGTATATTATTATTATGACGACGTGTCGCGCGGGAGAGGGTGCAGCAACTGCCCAGAAAGGCCGACCGGTTGTCGAGTTGTAAAATATTATTATATTCTACGACGACGGTCGACCGTATTTTGTTCGCGGCACACGAAAAAGTCGTATTACCGTACAGATCAGCCTTGGTACGGTCGCCGCGTGATGTGATGGACGCGAGACGCTTATACGTCTACACGGCACAATGTATGTGTTTGTGTGTGTGTGTGTGTGTGTGTGTGTGTGTGTGTGTGTGTGTGTGTGTGTGTGTGTGTGTGTGTGTGTGTGTGTGTGTGTGTGTGTGTGTGTGTGTGTAATACAACTATTTAAATATATTTCATACGTGGCCATAGCGAAATACAAACGCACACGCACTCACGGGTAATGTGATTGTAACACGGTAGTGTGTTCGCCAACTGTTATTATTTCGCTATCGGTTCCAAACTAATGGTTTCGAGTATACGCGGAAGCTCGATGGGATTCCGACGCAATAAATAATCTCGTCTTTCTGCCGGTCCGCGGCGCAACGACTCGCCGCCGCACCGAACGATCCGAACCGATAAACGCCGTGCCCAAAGTTCTCGTCCCCCCCCCCCTATCTCCCCTTATGATATGCGCCCGCGGGGGGTCCGGCATGTTAATGGTCCGAAACGGCGTGGTTAAAGGTATAGGTAGGCCGAGCGCGGAAAAACACGAAAATTATAATATTATTATCGTGGCGTTTAACCTCGGTATAATATTCGTCTTCGCCGCGGTAACCGCGAGCAGTACGCATTAACGTATTCGTCGTAATGTGACCGCCGACGACGTCGAAACGGAATATTTCCCTGTTCGTTCTGCAGTACATGACGTATACGCGCTGTTGACGTTAACGCGGGCACGCGTTTGTGTCGATCGAAACGAACGAACAAATAATAAGGATAATAATATTACGTTCGTTTATTTAATGACACGCGCGTGGTACGTATCGTAACCACGGGCGTAGTTAAGAATTTTCTTTTGGGTAGGCCCACTATAACCTTCTATTCGCCGACAGAAATTGTGACTTTTTCAATTTTGATATCAGCCTTCTATTATGATTTCAAATTTGTCAACGATTATAATTCTTATCAATAATTAATAACTTAAAATGAACCAAAAAATAAGTATATAATTTTAAAAGGCGTGCAGTTCTTATTTATCTGAATACGAATTTGATTTCGAGTGATATGGTTTTACAATGATGTTTATTTTTATTAAATTTGTATTATTCACAACTTAAATTTATCAAAAAGTTTTATCCAGCCACTCTATAGATCAGAATTTTTTTGTAGATGGTACTTTGAGAGTTTCTTCAGTTCTCATCTCAATAGTTTTTCCAAGTGATAGAAAAACACCCTGAAATGGATCGAAAATGGTGAAATTCCCCATAAATGACATTTTTATCAACTTTAGTAATTTTGTCATCATACGTCATAGATAAAACAATGCTAATTAAATGTTTCAAAATCCGAAATCCGGATTTTTAATCCGAAATCCGGATTTTGATTCAAATTCGGATTTCGGATTTCGAATTCGAAAAATCCGGATTTTTCCCATCACCAGTAGCGTGTATATAATATATAGTAGGTAGACAACTCTGTGGTCTCAGCATAATAGTGTTGTAAATACGTGTAAAAAAATATCTGTGAACGCATTATTTTAAATATTATCGTTTTTTTTTCTTCTTTTTTTTTTTTTAAATCTGGGTAGGCCCGGGCCTAGCAGGCCTACCTACTGGCTACGCCCCCGATCGTAACGCATTTCGACGTTTGATTCGAAATATAATTAATATTTCCGCGTGCCGGCTATTGAAATACGAATTGGTTACAAACCGTTTGTGGGTGGAAGCACCGGACCGCGTTCGGACACACCGGCGAGCACCGCGAGTTCGTGTTGTTGTAACACGATACACGGGCGCGGTATACGGAAACGTGTTGCTGGTTCAACGGATACGTTTTTCGGCAAAACGCGTAAAGTTCTACCCGAGAGACGAATCGCGTGATTTCGCGACGACCGCAAATATTACTCATTTTATTTATTTATTATTATTTATTTTAATAAACGCCTGGCAGGCTCAAGTACAGATTGATAACATAGTTGTCGTGTTACAAATAAATGATTTAAAAGTGTGGTATAATCATATAAATGTTGTACGTAGGATCAACAATAAACGTAATATCGGTTATTACATCGGGTATAATAATTATGTTATAGACGCGAATATCACACAGCGAAACCTCTGAATACCGGACACTCTCGGTCGCCGAAATATTGTCCGTTGTTTAGAGGTGTCCGCTATTCGGAGGTGTCCTGTTAAGGGAAGTTTCACTGTGACAACGTTCGATTCTTAACGGTTTTCCTAAGCGTGCTCGCCGAAGTTTCGGTAACGATACGAATAGACGAATTGACATCATCTGTTTTATTTTAGGCGTACCTATTCCTTACCAACCGATTTCGTTTTTTACAACACACGAATAATTTGGAAAACACAAGATATAGATTATTTATTAATTTAAATTTAATAGTATTTATTTATTTTTTTCTCACATCTAGAACATTCATATACAATTTTGTATAGTTTATGTATAAAACATTATTCTCTGCCATGTATTGTTTTAATTTTAATAAAATATATGAAATAATATGCTCTTACAATACTAATATAACAAAATATGCTCTTATATGGAAAAAATAGATGAATATACAAAATATGCAAAATAAAAATGATTGGCGATTGCTTTAAACTCATAGTACAATGAAACAAATTTCTATGTCATTTTGCTATTTTTTAAATGATTATTGAAAAACATGCAAACTCTTATTATAAGTCCCTAGCCCTAGTAATAACGCATGTACACATACGTATACACGTATGGAAAGTTTCGAACAACGTCAACGATGCCGCGTTTAATGAATTTTAATTCGACGTGCTCCTTTGCCCGGAACGACTGTAAATACCATAATGTACTGTATACAATATGCATACAGATTTACCTAAACACGGTTGCACGTGTATAATACGTACATATTGTATTTTGAATTAATTTACATAATGCGCTTTTTTCTCTCGCACGATAAAAATTTTAAAAACAATCGTAATACATTAGCGTATACGCTAAATTTTCGTACATCATTACAGATAAGTTTAAAACTACGAGTATTCTCACGTGTTCTTGTAACGTTACCGTGCAGATTTGTTACGCATAGATATGTATATATTTGTGTGTGTGTGTGTACGCGTATTGTGGCTAAATGTACAATGGTAATTGATAAGGGGAGTAAGTGGAATAAGTGTACATTGTTACGATATTGTAATGATTGATTGCTCTTACAAAGTGAAGCTTAATTGCGCTGTTCAAATGAAACAAAATATATAAATGAACGAGAAAATAATTTCCAATGATTACAATGTTGCTGGTGCGGGCGGTTAAAATCGACTTAATGATTGATGTTTACTTTGTTCGTTTTCAAAGTATTTTTCATCAATTTATTCGATAGTATAACATGTTATCTGAATCAAACCGATTCGATTAGATAAAAATGGACCACGTTGAATCACATGTGAAACCGCAATTGAAAATTAATGTCTATAACAGGAATTACAATAATTACATAAATGTAAACGCAACAGATTCCGTCGGATAGCATTAATATCATGTGTGTATTGTATCAGAACATTTTAATCGATAAAATATTTTTACCGCGAAATGGTGTAATAGTTAATACTTATGACGATGATTAATTATAGAGTAAATATACATTTCGAAAAAAAACACAATGTCCACGCAATATTACAGATAATGTAAACAAGGACAATATTGATATTTTAATGTCGTTTAATGTTTTTTTCAAATCAAAAACTATTGATCGTTATTTGTATTTTAATACTAATTGATGTATATTTCATGAATAGTTTACACGTTTTATTGTTTTTTTTTTCATGCGGCTCATTATGTTTTATATTTTGTTGTAACGAGTAAAATGTTAAGTTGAAGGTCTTGAGATGATTTTAAAATGTGCATATTAATTTTGCAAATCATTGAGTTACGATTTTATTTATGACGATCTTATTCGATCATAAAAGCGGGAAACACCGTATAGATATAGAATAATTATATTGGTTAATACAGTGGTGACTAACCTTTTTTTACTGAGTCGAAAAAAAATATCCCAGTGTGTCAAGATACTATGAAAAAAAAAGGTAATCGTTCTACCATTGATTTGGAAAAACACGTCGAAAACAAAATGTCGGAATTTTTTTTTTGGGGGGAAATTTTGTAAAACCCCGAAAACTGAACTGCAATGAGAAATGAAGCAAATTTCTTTTATATTTTATCTAATATGTTAAATTTTTATACAAATGTGAATCGACGTTTTTTTTTCAACTTTCATTTAATTATATGGCGCGCCAATTAGTGAATGGTCGATGGGCCGTATTGTCGGTCATTCATTGGTTAATAACCATTACCAAGGTACACATAGCTTTTACTCAAATGTGTTTGTTTCTTTTTCCCCGCGAAACATTTCCTTTACTTCTGTATTACATGTCACAACGCCATGATTTTGATAAAGTGGTTTTTAAATTGATTTATTCCCCAAAGTATGGGTGTCTGAATCGACGAACTTCAATCTACGTTTATTCAGTGTTCAAAAGCTCTACAATTTTTTTTTTTTTTTTTGTTATTTCACGAGCAATTTCGAGAAACGTCAGCGCATTATTTTATAGCATCGTGATTGTATGCAGCGTGTAATATTCAACATATAGACAAAACATCGCATTACGTGTCAGAAATGACATTTTAATTTTTCTGTTCTTCTCGACTTGTGTTTCTTCTTGTGTTCGAATCAGATATCGAAATGAGCTTAAATTACAACAAAACAAGTTCACCGGGTGCATTAAACATGTTGTAAGACAATGGTTATTTATCATTGTTCAAACTCATTAAAATGGCCATTTTGTCTGTCGAACTCATTGTTACCTACTGTGATTCGTTATCTTGTAGTTTCAACAAATATGAAACTATAATAATAATAATAATAATAATTAATAATAGTCATAATAATAATAATAATAATTAATAATAGTCATAATAATAATAATAATAATAATATTATTATTATTATATAATATTTAGACACTAGTCTATGAAAGAAAGTTATAATAGAAAAACGATTTAAAAAAATCATTATTTTGTAATTTTTGATTTCAAAACCCAAAACATTTTCCGAAGAAACTTTCTACGATCGTGAAAATCTGAGAACTTGTTTCGTTGATATCAGGTATTTAAGTTGAATCGCAGGTCAACTAATCAAAAGCATATCATTCTATATATTAACGATTCTATTTCGTAAGTATACGCTTTTGTTTTATCTGTGTATTGACTACTTTTTCTGACCTCTGACTATAATGTAGATATAAAGTTATTTCGAAGGCAATTAATTCATAAAAAAAAAGTGTTAACCTATCACATTTACAAATGGAAAGAGGCAAATCGATTCAACATAAAGTTTTTTTTTCGATAAATCACAATTCAAGCGTAGGCATAAATCATATCATGTGAAAATTGTTATTTTTAACATTGTTTAATGTTTAACCATATATCATACACTCTACTGCTCTTGTTCGTAAATCAATAACTCGACGTTAAATATTTCATAACACGTAAACATATGTTTTCCCGAACCTTTGTGTCGAATACGCATTATCAAACGGTATCTCGTAAAAACTTTTATTTAACTCCGGAAAAATGTTTTCAACACATCCGTCGATTTCACAGTTATCGCAGACACGGATTGAATTCTTGTTATTCTCATTTATTTCAATGATCCCACGTGCGTACCCATGATATTGAATGACCTAAATTCTTAATTGGTTAACACATTAATATGAGGTCGAAGTTTCCTAAAATCGGCTAATAATATAAAATTATACGACGTCGTGTGATTGAAAAACGTGACTGTTTACACACTAAGCCTGAGTGTAAGCACTGGTGCTGCAGTATTTGTGTGTTTGTGTTTAAAGTACACGTCAAAATCAATAAATATGTTTATCAAGGATAAACAGAATGTTTGTGGCGCGAATTCGGGTGAGTGCGAAAAAAAAATGTTTGGCGTGCCAAACGGTTTTTTCAGATGCGAGTTCCGGTTGTTTGGCACAAAAACTGTCTTGAGGATTTTGGATTTTGTCTTATCGGGGTCATTTCACATCTCATCGATTCTCGACGTCCCAAACGTCTTACGTATTTTGAGTATACGTCGTGAGACCATCGAGAAAGAGATTTTCATTGGTCTGAGTAAACCCCTTTAATGCTCTTTGATTTCATAAGTTTCCGTTCTCCCTGTAACGCGTCACTCTTGTTACCGACTCGTTCACACAGTTTCCACATCACAACACTCATATCCTTAGAGCAGTAAGTCAAAATATAGTTTAAAGGGATCTCGGGGCTACAAATTTCTATGGACGTTATTCTTGCGTTTTACTCACATATCGCTCTAGAGTAATGCTTAGGGCCCGGATTTATATGCTACAAAAATCTATAAAATATGCAGTTTCATATCATAAATATGCAAAAATATGCAAAATAACTTTTTTTCAAATTAACAAACTATAATATTTTGAGTAAAAAATGTACACAATCTAAATGTATTATGTATAAAAAATTTATAAAATTTATTAAAAAACCACATACATGTACACAAAATGTAAACACTTACATAGTGTAGGTATGAAAATATATATATTTTTTTTTTTATTGTGACAAATGCCTCGGCAACTATGGGCCATTGGCTACAAAAGGTACATAGTATTTACATTAATAATAGATAGGTTACATTAAATATAGTAGTTACATTATACTTATAATATATATTAAATTAAATTTCTTTATGAAATTCTGTGTCCCTTAGGAATTTGAGAACGTTGGTTGTATCGATGTTGAGGTTTTCAGCGAGATGGTGAGTTAGATGGCATTTTTTCCGTTGTAATTCGTATTTTCTGCAGTCAGTGATGATGTGTTTAACTGTTATAGATACGAAAATATTATAAACTAATTTGGTAAGTATTATAAAAAATTCTTATTTTAAAATTCAGAATAACATTATTTTTATAAAATTGTGTTTTAAAGTATTAGATAGTTTTACTATTCATATTAAATTATTATTTTATGACGAGTACCAGCATGAAGTAGTAAATATCGATTTTAAGTTTTCGAATTGAAAGGATCTACGAATATCTCGGAGCATAGTTTTTTACTTGGAAAAACTTCTTTCCACGTCACAAGATACAATTGGTGCATACCTATTTAAAACTAGATAGATCTTCAACTGACAGTTCCTCGTCGAGGTCACGTTCCATTACCTCGCCGTCGATGTGCACGGTGTCGCGTAAATTGGTCGCGGTAATTTGGGCGCAGTAAATTGGTCGCGGTAATTTGAGCGCGGTAAAATGGTCGCTAGGGTAATATCGTCGCACGTCATTTGGGCGATTTATACAAAAACAATTTCGTCATTTTTATGAATTTAATGTATATTGCACATCGTCAAAATATTTAAATACTACATAAACTTAAATATAAAAAATTTATTTAAGTATAATATATAAATCTAAATTTGTAGCTGGAAGTTCACAGATATTCCACGTAAGTAGTCTTGTATATTAGTCGAAATCGGATCGAATGTCGAGATAATTTTTTTAATTCGAATTGATGGGATTGTTATTCCAGAGAGAAATTGTTCTACTTTAAACTCATTAATATGATTTTCTTTTTTCAATGCGTTTATGAAAATCCAAATAGATGGGTGAGATGAATTAATTAATGAGTTGAAGCAATTATGCCAACCTTCTACAGCATTATTTGTGCGTGGAATATCATTTTCAACCAGTGAAAAACAATTCCATATTGAAATTGGAAATCGTGGGGGTGTTTTTCGTCCTCTCCTATTAACACGACCAATATATGTGTCTTCGAAATAATTTATGAAATCTGATAGTAATTCAGCATGGTCTTTATGAAATTTGGTTTCAATAAGGCATTCGAAACTATCTTCGATAAGATTTTCAGGTAAATATGCTAATGCTGGAATTTTCCGAATATTAAGGCCAAATTCTGGATCAGTAGCATATCTATTACTCATGCCCATATTTTGGATTTGGCGCCATACTGACTGTCCCAGATGAAAAAAACAACCTTTAATTTTAGTATTAGGGTACACAAAGACTGCTGCATTCATAGCAGGCGCTCATTTTACACAGCGACCAATTTACGAGGCGCTCATTTTACCGCGCCTAAATTACCGCGACCAATTTACCGCGCCCAAATTACCGCGCTTAAATTACATGGAACCGATGTGCACCTATCGGCTATCGATAGTATTATAATGGATTACTTACGATTGACAGTAGATATTTTTGCATACGTAAAATCTACAAATTGTAGAATATGCAACATTTATGCAACTATAATGAAATATGCAATAAATATGCATTTTCATTCGAATATGCAAAAATATGCAAAAAAAAAAAAACTATCCATAGAATCTACACATAACGAAACGTCGACATTTATAATCAAAATTATTCTAGGTGAATTATAGAAGAATATGCATTTGCATATAAATCCGGGCCCTAGTAATGCTTAATCATTTTGCTCTGGCACGAGATCCACAGGTTTTTATTTATATTGCATCCATAATATTTTCGTGTTAAGTATAAAACGTTGAAAGTTTAGATCAAGTAAAAAAAATTGATTTTATGGATCTCCGAAGGTAAACGTAAATACATTTTAATTTTCAGAAACTTTATAATTTATAAATCAAAAAAAAAAAAAAAAAAATTGTAAAAACAAAGATTATGTTGAAACAATAAAATTTAATAAATAATAAAAAAAAAGAAATCTTGACTTCACAGTTTTTTCAAACACGTTATAATACTGATTGATTCGGTTAAAACATTAAGGTGATTATAATATTCCATATCTAATTAAATAACATACAAGTTGTCTAAACGTTAACATTGCCTGTGCTAATTAGGCGAAAGTGTATCAATGTTTTCATTGCAAACATTATAATATTGTTCTGGTTATAATCCAATGAATGTATACTATATTATTTTCTATAACATAAAACAACTAGGTCAAATTGTATATAATGTGTAATATATTGTAGGAATCACATTTTAATATTATATAACTGTTAAGCCACAGGTTAATTTTTAACATTCAAATGTTATCTGGAAAAATTACGTGAATTCAAAATACACGTGTACAAACAGGAAAACGAAAATTAGAAGTTGGAGGGGGCAATCATATCGCTTCGATTACCTTGACGGATTTCAGTAAATTTTTATTTGACTTTTAAAAAGCATCGTTTTTTATGGGTGAATCATATATTATTTGGAAAAAATCATAGTAGAATTTTTAGGGTCTAGTTCGTTTCGCCGCGATCGTTTCGCCGCCGGACTATTCGCCGCGACCAGTTCGCCGCCATCGTTTCGCCGCCATTCATTTCGCCGCGATCGTTTCGCCGCCGTTCATTTCGCCGCCGTTCTATTCGCCGCCGTTTATTTCGCCGCGATCGTTTCGCCGCCGTTTATTTCGCCGCGATCGTTTCTGACAGTTAGCTGAAAACGTGGCAACATATTTTTAAATTGTTGGATTTGCAGAAAATGATAATCTTACAATTGGTGAAATTTTCAAATGTATGCGGTTATTTCTTTTTAAATTACATCATAATAAGAAATTGGTTCCCGGAAAAACGGTTGAACATTCAATGTCTAATTTCAAATGTTCATAAAATTAGTTTGACTTTTGGCTAAACTTTTTTTTTTGAGAAAGGTAGAAAACTTATGAAGAATCTCTTGTTAAATTTTCAAATCTTAGGTTTTGACTAACAATTTTTTATGAATTTCTAAATAAAAAGAAACTTCGTAATTTCGTTATTTTTACGTATTTCGTCAAATTTTTAACTTTACACTTATAAAAACCAATAAAATATTTACGCTCAACTTTTTTTTTAATTTTCACTCATAACAAGTTATATTTTATTAGCAATAATAAAAAAAAAACCTGACAATTTATTATGCTTGTAAATAAATCAAAGTCTAAATATTTTGAAAATTTGATGGTTTGTTGAAATTGAAAATATAAACATTTGGTAAAAATTGCCTATACTCAACTCCTTAAATATACACCACCACCAATCCTCTTAATTTTTTGTTTGTTTTTTCCGATGCGTTTAAAAACTATGAAATTTTTTACTTTTGACCCCCAAAGTACCAACAAGATTCATTTTCCTAAGAGAAAAATTTCTGGTGAAATTCGGAGCACTTTTACAGTTTTACTGCCTTAAAACGTGACGACAGAGTACAGACACACACACACACACACACACACACACACACACACACACACACACACACACACACACACACACACACACAAAAAAACACACATCATTGTATCATAATTTTATTAAGTATCATATTAATTATTTGTAGGTATGAAATCAAACAAATATGTGCCATCCATTAACTGCGTGATCAATATTATTTATCAGTTCCGTAAAATTTATATTTATATGTTCTGACCCTTAGTGATGCTGAATTTTAGAGCTGATATATTGAATTCCTTAAATAAAAAAATCAAATTAGGTTTGTAAAATAAATAATTTTATAGACTATAGAACGTACATCTTGCAGCATCCTTCATCCTCATGAGTGACAATTAGTGTTGATTAGTTTGTAAGGTACTTGTGTGTTATTATCATGTATCTGTTATCATCATATTTATTATAGTATATTCAATTTGAATTCAATTATTTATCATTACTTACAAAAAACGATTCTGAGTGAAGACCGTCAGCATATATATACATATTATATATAATATATGTGTGTGTGTATTATGTATATTGTATACATTACTATTTAATAGATATATTTTATGAATAATTATGATATTATAGTTATAAAAATCATTAATTTTACTATTAGTAATATAGTAGGTTGAGTTGATTTTTTATATATTCATAATATGACTTAATGTATTGTATCATATCGAACATGTTCGAATTGTATCGTTTTGGCAATATGTACCAATATCAATACTAATATCAATATATTATATGTAACTTATTAGTTATTGGTTAGTACAAAAATTAAAGACATTTATTGATGCGGATAAACACATTTTATGAATTGTTCAAAATTATGAAACTAGAACTGAAATATCATTTTTACGCGGAATCGCACAAAATATTTCTCTGCATTAACTTAATAAAATGATGATTGTTTTTTTAATATTATAAAATAACTACATAAGATAATATTATAATTAATATAAATAACTAGCTATTTTTGACATTAAAAGCTTTTTGGATATTTATAACTTATTTATATATATATAATTTTTGTTTGACGATTTTTTTTTTAGATGTTTATAAAATAAACGTTTTTATCATATTAAAATAGCCAAGCTCAATAATATGTAACCTCCTTAGATGTAGACAACCTAGGCTAGGAGCATATTATAATATTAATAAAAAAAAAAAATAAATAAATAATTTTTCATATATATTTTTAATTTTATAATATTAATTTATATATTATAATAAATATAAATAACTTATTTATTTTATTTACTGATTTATATATTATATTTATTTGTTGACGTCCTATTATCATCACGCCCAAATGGCTACGTCCATCTGTCCTAGATCGTAAATGCGGAGAAGTGTTGTACAGTTGCTAAGTATTACAAGTATTGAAGTATCTGAAAACAGATTTAAAATTTGCGTTAAAAAAAACCTGGCTGCAACCACTTTAAAAGTTTCGGCGGCGAAACGATGGCGGCGAATCGAATGGCGGCGAAACGATGGCGGCGAAACGATGATGGCGAAATGAACGGCGGCGAAACGATCGCGGCGAATAAATCGGCGGCGAAATGATCGGCGGCGAAATGAACGGCGGCGAAATGAACGGCGGCGAAATTAACGGCGGCGAACTGGTCGCGGCGAAACGATCGCGGCGAAACGATCGCGGCGAACTGGTCGCGGCGAATAGTCCGGCGGCGAAACGATCGCGGCGAAATGACGGACTTCGGAATTTTTAGTAGTGCCCCCCACTGTGCATTTTATGTTTTATAACATCTTCAATACATTTTATACGTTTCATCAGTTAAACACAGAAATTCGATGTGTATATTATGTTGGTTGATTGTAAAAATAAAATATATGGTAAATCTACATATTAATAATGTAATTAATCAATAGATATATGCCATAACAGATTTTATGTTATGTGTATGTTTTAATTAATCTTTACGTTTTATCAGTTAAACATATAATTTTGATGTGTATATTCTGTTGGTAGGTAGTAAAAATAAAACATAAAGCAAATTAAAATTATAATAATGTAAATAATTCACAGTTATATGCCATAACAGATTTTACGTTATATGTATGTTTCAATTTGTCTTTATTAATACCTTTATACTTCATTTATTTATACGTATAGATTATTA
This sequence comes from Therioaphis trifolii, assembly GCA_027580255.1. Classification (NCBI taxonomy): domain Eukaryota; kingdom Metazoa; phylum Arthropoda; class Insecta; order Hemiptera; family Aphididae; genus Therioaphis; species Therioaphis trifolii. The sequence goes on along the minus strand of CM050409.1, from coordinate 29,476,892 downwards.
ATAAATTTTTATCAAGTTTCGAATAGGAAAAATCCAGTTTATGGTGTGATATAATGTTGACAGTTGGCATACCTTGCTGATTGCTGATGTATTCTGGCAATACGGCATAAGCGATCGACACACCACACACGGCGTACCGTTCGCATTTTTCGTTTTCGAAAATTTAGTACCTACACGTTTTTTTTTTTTTTAATAGTGTTGTGATTATTGTACATTTGTACATGTGTTTATTTAATATCTGAATATAATAAAATAAAATATATGTGTTGCTGTTCAATTACATCATTATGACTGAGAGTAAAGTAAGTAACTATAATACCTAACCTATGATATCTTTTTATAGTTATTAGTTAGCACATGTTCGTCAGTAACAGTCAGGTGAGTTAAGTACAAATCTAATTCAAAGACCACGTGCTCACGCGAATTAAATATTATTTTTTTTCTGGAATTTATACATAATTTCGTTTTCAAATGTTTTTGCACAAAAAACAATTGGCGAAAATCATTATTTTTTGAGTTATGACGATTTGAAAATTGGATACATTCTTGTAGTGAACTCAAAATTTGAAAGCATTGTACCTACGATCTGTTGCGAATATAACTCGAAAAACCTATATTAATATCAAATGTTAGGAAGTAATTAGTAGAACCCACGAGCAAACAACACAAATGCAGTATAATTTAAAATAATGCAGAACAGGAAAGTACCCAATTTTTAAATTATCATTACATCTAACAAATAAAATAATGATTTCCACCATTTTTTTTTGCGTTATCGTTTTTAAAATCCGGGATCTAAAATATGAAAAATTTAAAAATTCGCCTGGGCCTTAAACTAGATTAATGCCAAAGTACCTTTTGGCTAATGAAAGTTGGCCATAAATTTCAAATTTATCCATTCAATCATTGCTTTTATTTTTGTACATGTCGATGATCATTCCTCATAAGAAACTATGTACATGGTTATAATACCTATTTTAAGAGTTATGAGTGTTATTAGTTCTTACCTTTTCAACAATATAATTTTTCATAATTCAGAAAACTAATAGTGACCTAGTTACATTTTACTTAGTCAACTCGGACAGGTAAAAATTTAATTTTCATATCCTTCCTAAAATATTTTTTAATCTTAACAAATAAATTTTATTTCTATTATCAATGTTTAATTTTTAACATTCATTGAATTTAAGAAGTCCCTCATTTATTTTCTATGTATTCAGGTTTCTAAGGCATGGGTAGTTGCACTCTTTCCTCATACTAAAGAATACAGTGTAGTTCCAATAAACTGGATTCTTGATTTGGATGAGAATAGAGTCATTAAATCGTGCCAATGGCCACCAGGAAACGTCAATAGCAATGTTATAAAAAATGCTATAGAACCAAACAATTTGTGGAAAGTTTTCAGAATTAAAATATACGGAGGAAACAAAACATATAGTAAGAATAAATATAATAAATAATATTAATAAGAAAATATAATAATTATTATAGTCGTGCCCCCTACCTAATTTAAAATTATATTAAAGTAGTATTTGTATTTGATTATTTATTAGATAACTTCAGTAAAGCATGGCATCAACGTGTTGTTATTGAAGAGTCATCAACTGAAATCGATGATGATATTTTAGATAAACCAAATAAAAAAAAATGTAAAGGATCAAAAGGCAATCTAATGACTGTAACATCAAGTGATGAAACTGAAAGTGGTATGAAAGTATTTTTGTTTATACCTGTGGTTCAAATTTGTATTAATTTCATTATTTTATTTAGATCATGAGTATGATGTATTGCCAATAATTAAGAATAAACCATTAACTAAGATAATTAGTTACTGGTACTTACCACACCTATTTTATTTAAATTAAATTATTTTATTTTATCCTATCTAAGTATTTAATTTAATTTTGTTAACAGCTGTAGATTCTAATTTGTGTGTGCCATCAAAAACTACTAGTCTGGTAAATTATAGTGCAGTATCAAATACTTCTACTTCTATGATAAAACCTGGTAAACCTATTGATTACATTTATGTACTAAATAAAACAAATTTTTTCAAAATGTACACTTTTTTCCTATAGAGTCTGATTTGTATATGCCACAATACCCAAATAGATCAACATATTCTTCTATGAACTCTGATGGTAATAATGATTTAAAATTTTATACAGCTTTTTTTGTTACTTAAATTATGTTTAATTTGGTTTGCAGTTGTAGATTCTAATATGTATGTGTCATCGCAAAATAGATCAGATAATTATAGTTCACCATCTACTATTTCTACTTTGATGACTGCTACCGGTAAACTAAACTTATTTAGTATATAGGATTCTTGTTTAAACTATATTTTTCAAAAATAATTTATATAAATACTTAGATTCAAATTCGTATGTGCCAATATCATTAAATTATCTAACTCCATCTAGTGCTTCTACAAATATTGCAGGTAAAATTATTGATTGTGTAAAATAGTATAATGTTTAATTAAATTTGGTTTTTTTTCTAGAGCCTGATAAATATATATATATGTCACATTCTATTGAATCAAGTTTTGATGAGTCTAGAAATAGAATTTTAATCCTGAGGTAATTTATTTTTAAATAATTAACAATTTTTGAACATAATAAATTAACTTACATTTCTGTGATTGGAGGTTTATAATAAAGGTTATGTAGTTAAAATATATAGGTAAATCAGAAATAAATTGAAAACTAAAATTTAGTTTAATTTAATGTTGAAATTAAATCCAAATTCTGATTATTTTGTTTAATTTTTAGAACTTACAATTCTCAATCCGTACATGATGGAAATATAAGCGGTAAAATATTAAAACTATAACATGACACATATTATCAATTCAACTATTTATATCAATATTTCAAACTATTTTGATGATATTATTTTTGTTTGTTTTTGTCCATTATTAAATAATTTCTTTAGTGTTGCTTCATATTATATACAGGGTCCTTTAATTAGGTTATTGAAATATAATGTTATATTAATAATATTCAAAATATAAATAAATAGAAAGATTTTGACTAAGGAAAATATTAAATAATTTATATATTTTATATATAATACAATCTGTATCTTATACTTTTTAAGAACTTAAAATTACTTCCCGACCAAGAGCTTTGGAGTAATTCATTTTATTCAAACATTAAAATTCATTAAAAAAATATTTTTTCAGTATTTTTACAATATAAATATAGTGTTCCATTTAATTTTCAAAAGTTGATTTTCATAACTTCCTCTAGATAACCGTATATACATATTACATTTTCTAATCATTTAAAATTTTTCAAAATGAGAAAACTCAGATCATACATTTTCCTCTATTTTGAATATTATTCTGGTAAAATTGCAACAACAATTTTAAATCACTATCATAGGCACAATGAGCCTACAAATTTTTTGAATTTTATATAAAGTTTATTCTCTATGGGGGGCATAAGGTAAATCAAACTAATGAATGTCCTCTCACCATTATCAGGTTTTAAGTATGTATGTCACAAAAAATGAATTAAAAAACAGTAGTCCTTCTCATTTAATAAATGTAGTAGATAGACAATTTGGAAAAATTGTTCTTAACTTTTCACGATTAACAATAGACATTTTTAAATAAAAGGATAAGTATGCTATTTTAAAAGATAATTGTCTGGTTGAGATAAATATCATTCAGTTACCAAATAAAAATATAAATTTCATTGTGAAAAAATATTTACATTTCCAAAATTTCACAATAAAACCATTTAGTTCAATGAATGTTGGTATTTTTTTAGTAAATATAAATGAAGTATCTGATCAATTTTGTGTTTCTTTACTCGAAATTAAATGTAAATGTTTTGTTATTAAAATTTCTTGTGAACAGGCTGTCTTTATATCGTTGTGCCATGATGCTTTTTAATTATTATTATTTTAAGCTCTGGTTTATAATTAAATTATAAAATAAGTAATTTTAAGATATAATTGTAAAACGTCCAATCTATGTATTATGTCTACACATTAATTTGTATGTTCATTTTTTGTATAAATATATTATATTATATATTACATAAATAACACGTGTTTTTATTCAACATATTCATCATAAATATTTTAAGTATGTATTTTGAGTTCAAATGTAACTATGTAAATATAATTTGTATACATATATGTATAACACAACTTTAATAAATATCTTAAAGATTATATAGGTATATAATATGACATCTATACAACATTAAATTATGGAATCATATTAATGATTATTTGTTATGTTTTAAATATGTATAATAATAACATACAGACAACATACAATACATGTAGGAAAATTATGAAGATTAGCAGTCAATAGGATGTTAAATTAACACCTATAAAACATACATTTTGATGTTTTATGTTTTATCAAAACGTATATAAAACGTTTGTGTTACATATAAATGCACAGTGGGGCCTTGAGTAAAAAAAATAATTACACATTAAATATTTACTGTTAATACTCGATTCAAGGGACTGTTAAAACATTGATTTGCATACCAGGTAAAACTACATAATATGTAAATATGTATCATTTTTTAAAACTCGAATATAAAGAATATAAAACATTGGTTGGAACCAACGAAAATCATTAATATTTATGTTACGTCGTCGCACGTCCATCATGTATACAACACCATATACACCACAAACACACTTCAACGACCTATTTATAAATTATCCTTATTCGCCTCTCTTCGTCTTCCGTACACATTACGTACTACACTAGGTAATAAAAATGATTAAAAACTATCTACTGATTCGAGTGACACAATGGACCTTCAAGAACATTAGGTCGTTTGTGAGAAGTGGGTTTTAAGATAATACCTACTCGTCAAAATTATATTATCATTAAATATAATGTTCCGCGTCCGAACAGTATTTTATATTTATTGAAATATGTATTCAAGATCCAGTTTCTCTCAGCCAAGACAAAACTTATCCAAAGGCCAAAAACCTCGTTTGAATAATTACATCGTGACAGCTGCCATCCCCGACTAAGTTGCAGAGGGCAATAGTATCTATAAATAATGTATTAGGTACCTCGCATAATGTAATAACTTGTATTGCCGACGATGATAGGTCTTTAAATTTCTAAGTTACAATTTGTAAAAAAAAAAAAAAAATGTTCTATTGTATTTTTTTTTTGCCTTTTCTATTTTAATTGTATATCTACTTACGCATATTTATATTGTAAATTTAATGTTGTTAAATTGGTATTCTGTATTTTGGGCCGCGGCCGGCCGTATTGAAAATAAAATAAAACATTGTGTTTTTAACTAGATAATACAATTAATCATAACTCGTTATTCGGTAGAAAACGTGATTCAACATTTTACGGTGTTAGAAATTTTTTTGAATACTTTTCGATGAATTAAATCAATTTAAATTGATACATTGCTAATAATATATTATTAATAATATATCAAAATTTGATTAGATCATCCTTTTACTATTGTGAATCAGTTATAATAGAGTTTATTTATTTCAGTGCACCATACAATTATACAAACACTATGACTAAAATTATCTGCAGTCATCCATTTGTAATCTTAAATAATAATCGATATCAAAAATTAGAAAATGAAGTTAATCAAAAAGTGCTTGTGCAGATTATTATATCTAGTCATTAAAGACATCATTAATATTGTGCACTTACTTGTGAATAAATTGTGTAATTTGTGTTGCACAAAAAAAAACTATATTCTGGAGTATATAATATATATATATATATATATATATATATATATATATATATATATCCTTATTTATATAAAAGAACAGACCTTTTTTATGTACCAATTTTGTGACGACGCTATTTAACTTTTGTCCAATTTTTTTCACAAAGTTGTTCCAAATACCTTCGTGAGTGTCACCACATCGCCCGATTTTCAAAATTTTGATTTTAAAAGGTTGTAATTGGCAAAAATAAATTTTTACATGTAATTTGTATATAAAATATCACCAATATCCAAAGAGATATTAAGTATTATATATTTCTAATCTCTTAGTGGTTCTCAAGCCATGTAGCCATGGAAATTATTATTAAATCCGTGTAATTTAACGCGTTTAATTTTACGGTAAATGGACAATATTATTTGACTTTTCAGTCCGCATGTTTAGCTTTAGGTCTTCTAGAAGATGATAAACATTGGGATGATACTATGTCTGAAACCGTTCTAACAAAAAAATCATCACAGCCCACAGGTTCGAAATTTATTTGCTATTTTAATATCTTTTTGCCAATTATCTGAACCATTTAACCTCTGGAATAAGTATAAAAATGATTTATCAGACGATTTTAAACATAAATTACTAAATAAATATTCAGATTTAGAGTTAGATTTCACAGCCCACGCTCAAAATGAGGCATTAATTTCTATAGAAGACCAAGTTTTAGTATCATTTGTAAATACTATTATTATTATTTTGTTGTCTTTATAATAATTCAGCAACTACTACTTTTTTAGCACTTGATAGCATTAAGTAAAATACATTTTTTTTCTTCTTTAAAACACTTCAATTTGTGTTGATTTAAGAATTTAATTTTGATAAAACAAAAGCTACACACGGGCGAAGCCGGGTAATTCAGCTAGTATATATATATATATATATATATTGATAGATAAATAAATTATATTTATTTTTATAATTCAATGACGATAAGGAAACACAAAGGAAACACAACATACATAGAAATTATATTTTTTGAAAACCGTTAATTGAAAAGTATTATTACTCGCATAAAAAAACGCAGCTTATAGTTATGGTTGTATTTATAGAAAAAAATTGTTGGCAGACAAAATTTTAACTTTATGAAATTATTTTAAATAATGCATCTACAAGTACCGTGGGGAAACGTCTGGGCATTTGCCAATTACATTTTTACTCTTTTTTTTTTAATTTTCAACAAAGATTTCTTTTAATAAACTTTTTGAGTAATATTAGTCATTACTCATTAGGTGCGACCGAGTTACAGGACAAAAAAAGTATGTTAACGACTTACCGTCAAATTTAAATGGATCTTCTGCATTGAGAAGTTGGAAATTGTTCATTTTTAGATGCTTTATTGTATTAATAAAATTATATTCTCTAAAATAAATTTTAAGGAACTCTGTATACACATGTATAGATATATAGATACTCGTATTGTTTTTTTTGTTCAAATATAAATTACGAAAAATAATTGTTTTGTGACAGTTGCATCTACAGCCTCTAAAGATATAAATTGTAATTTGTAAAATATGTTATACAGTATAATCTTTTAAATTATGTTAACTCTAAGATAATTTTAAAAGTTTAATGAGACAACTAATGGCAATGTATCATATAAAACTTAAAAACTTAAAACAAAAATGAAATGACACTCAAAATATTCGAATTAATAGTTTTTGTGAAAAAACTCATAACGCAATATTTTTTATTATAGTTATACATATATGTATATATATATCGAATACATTTATAAAAAAAAAATCAATTAATACCCTTAGACACGGGTAGCATTTGTCATTTGAAATGTAATTTTTTTTTTTTATTTCTGAACGATTCTTATGATTTTTTTATTTCCAGCGTCGGCTTGGTGAATTTTATTTAACCCGTCTCTAATTAGTTTATTGACACCGAAATCTCAGGCTTGGATTTTTTTTTTTGTAGTTATAACTTATACGTGTTAAGTAGTTAACATTGCAATTCATATGTTTGTTCTTTTACGTATATGAAATTCATTTATTTCATAAATGATTTTCGTAAGACTTCATAGCATGTATAATACTTGAGTTTTGTCATTGGGGATTTAAACATTTTACTGCAGGAATAGTAGGAATTTTCTAACCACGGCTGACGCAAACATTTGTTGAAAAATAATTATTCAACTTGTTTGTACATAAATAATTCTGATACACTTTGGAAACAGACTGTATCTGTATCGTGTACATAGGTATTGTGATATATTCCACTCGTATTGCAACAGAACAAAGAACAATTATTATTATTGTACTGTTACGTTACGCATTAGTTTTACACTTTTACGGAAATAAAATGACATTTGATGTAGGTAATTCATGATTTCAGCGTATGATTAATTTTTTTCTCTTTTAATTAAGGCTAAATGTAACACAAGTAAGCCTGAGGCTAAAAGTTACCTTTTTTTTTCGTATATATCTTACTTAGATTATATTTTGTTTAAATAATATGTTAGCATTTACAACAATATTATCCTGAAAATAATAACGTACTTAATGTTAACATTTGCTCTTTTAATTAAAAACGCTAAAAGGTCACTATATTCTGCACCTGACTGAGCTGTATTTATTTACAAAAAAAAACGAAAAATATACATACATAAAATAATAGATGAAATAATAACTTTAAAAGGCAGTACATTTTTCAAAAGTTAATTTGTTAATTATTCATTTTTGTTATTACTTCGTTCACCTTATTCACGGGTATATTCGTACACAGGTATGTCGTTTATAATGTACAACTTTGTTAAATTTAACTTGATTACAAACATCTAGATTTGTTTCAATTTACTTTATTATTTTAGCTGTATCCATTAATTTTTATCTTTGAACTTGAACTGCGAACCTACTTCACGAAGGTACACTTTACAATTATTTAGACACGATTCGTAGGTGTAAATCATGAATGAATCGAGTACTTTATCATGCAACTGGTGATAGTAAAGAACGGAATAAATCAGACAACCATCAAGTACGTATAAATAGTTTAATTTTAACGTTATCCAATTTTATAGATTGAATTATTCAAAAATTAAGATAATCCGAAGAATTATTTACTCTGAGGTTCTATTATTATTATTACCTACTTAACCTATAGTATTATTACTATTGGAAGACGTTAAACACTTTTCGGTTTCTTTTTCGATTTGTATTCAAAGGGTACGATTTTTAAAATTAGTTTCAAAAACTCACTAAATTCTATTATACGTTATACTGAATTTAATCCTAATACGATTTCTTAAAGTATAACTAGAATATTCTCTCTGTCAATTTTATCAAAGAATGGTTTAAATTTCAGAGATGGAAACGATTTTGTTTCTGTTTACGTTTTCATCTAATTTAATGTGTGATTTTGAGTTTTATTAAGAGACCACAACATTGGTAAAATTGTCTTCGAAAACAAGGTCTGACTTAAACAGCTTTGGGAAATAACGTAACTCTGTATAACAATGATTTTTCGATTGAACTTTTGTTAACTCTAAGGATGTAACTTATATTCAAATAGGTACTTAAATGATATTTAATTCAAATACCTATGTTAATTATCAAAATTGTTGAGCTGAATAGTTGTATACCACGACTAATGTAAATGAAAATTAAAAAAAAAAATACTTAAAATGAAAAGTTAAATGAAAATTATCGTTTTTTTAAAAAATATTTCTTGTTAATCACAACGTTAATAAGTCGTATTATATTATTTCGGAAACCTCAGCCCAGTAACAATTGTGATATATTTATGTTAAGTATATTAAACAACTACGTATTCGAAGAATCCTACGGATATTTTTATTATGCAATTTAACCCACAATAACGCATATATTTGAATTTTATTTATTTACATTTTAAAACATTAATATAACTAAGTACATTTTTTATTCGTGATAATTTAAACATTTTATATTTCATAAATGGAAACCACTATTTATTTTCCATAAAAAATTATTCTATTTTCAAACATTTGAAAATGATCAGACTCATTCAAATATTCGAATGTTCGCCTAATTCTTATCACTTATGATAATATTGACATTTTATATGTTTAAACAATGTAATTTTTAAATATTCTCATTTCGAAGTTTTAGATTAAATTTAAGTGGGTTCAAAGCTAACTGTTGTCACTTTAAAAAGAACTATTTTCATTCTAAAGTATTGGTCGATTTGATTAAGTGATGAGGATTTTGAAAAACAGATTTGGATTTATTGTCTTACACGTTTGCCTCAGAAAGGTCTTGCAAACTTACATTTATCGAAATTTGACTTTATAATTATAAATATTTACAAATATATTATAGTGAAATACACTTTTTGCATACATTTAAGTTTAAAAAGTTATTTCTAGGATCTAAATTAAATATATAAAGACATACAAGTCCGTTTTCAATAAAGAAATCGTGTAATTACTCATTAGACAGAATCAGTATGGCATGGCGACACGAACATTGATCCTAACACGAGTATATTTGTGTACAACATTACTCATAATATTGTATGTTGCCTATATATACTCATTAGAAACTGTATGTTTCGATTCTCCTCAAAAAAACCAACGTGATTTACAACACTCCACTACAATTAGGTGGATCATGAATAAATTCGAGAAAAAAAATGTGTGTATATATATATACATAGATATCAGATTTTATCTCATAAATAAAATGTTTGTTCTAGGTGAATTATGGCCTGAGTTTTAATAGTAAATTAAAAATATTGTTTTTAAAAAAACGTCATGCATAACTACACAAAAATGGAAATTGAATTAAACATTGTAGTAGTTTTACATTTTTTAAGAACTTTAAGAGTATAATTTTTAGTTTAACTGTCTAAATCTCAAGTCGAAGTTGACTTTATTCAAATCTATAAAAATCGTTACTACTTTATTACACGACATCAAAATTGATCGTTGTAAAATGATTATTAAACTATTTCTCAAACACCATGCATATTTGATTTTGGTAATAAAATTTAAATATACTGCTTGAGTTTTATATTTTAATGATACAAATCATTTAAGCGTAAACATTATTTCTTAAATAAATAGTTTGTTTTTTATGAAAAATTTTAGTTTTTAACAATACGATTTGCCTTACTGAATTTTGTAGATGACTACTCATACGTTAGTGCATAACTGTATGCGTACACGATGTTCTAAATTTAAATTAATATATTTTATGAAACAAAAAATAAATTTATCACCAAAAGTGGTTTTCAATATATGCTTAAAAATGTATAACGTAAAATGTAATAAACAATATTCAAACCTAAGCATAATTCGGATACTAAGTAATTTCAGAAATGTCGTGTTTGAAAACAATTATCTTTTGGTGACAACATGATTGAGTAACGTGTATTTTGATGATAATTGAAATGCTTTAAGTACTTACTAAAAATGCAATAAAATAATGAAATTCTTAAGTATTAAGCCTAGTTATAGTGTACTTAATCCATAACAAATTAACATATTAGTAACAAAAATCAATGACAATGATTTGCTAGTATGGATAATAACACAAGAAAAGAGTGATGGGCGATGGCAAAATGTAAAGGCAAACACTGATTGTAAGGAATTTTATTCTAATGTCCGAAAAAAACATTGAAGACGCAAATGAAAAAATTCAAATTACCTTTTACGAAAATTATGGTATTCAAAAATTACATACGAAAAAATTACTCCGGTGTTTTCGTTTATGAAGCGAAATCAATGCAATGAAATAATGCATTAGACCAGGGGTCGGCAACCTTTTCAACCACGCGGGCCATATTTTTTTTCAATTTTTCATCAAGGGCCACATTAAAAAAAAAATTACATATTATGATATAATACTTATTATATAATTGTATTGCTGTTATATTTGACTATTTTACATAGAAATATTAGAGTAAAAAAACACAAATGTTATTGGAAAAAATTGCATAGAAAAATTTAATTGAATAAAAAATTGTAAAGTTGTAAATTAATGCGATTTCTGTGCCTGCAGTTTATTAGTTAAATTTTCGATATCAGCTTGCAGACTTGTTATTGAGACTCGTAATACTGCTCGTAAATGACATCACTAAGGCGCGAAGAGTGCTTACTTTTTCTGTACTTCACAATGGAAAATGTCTGCTCACATATATATGTACTTGCAAACGCCGCTATAAGTTTTTGTGCGAATTGTCTGATTCCAGGGATATTGTACAGTAGATATTGGAAGACAACTATAAAATTGAGGCAAACTTGTTGCTTCCCGAAAATAATTTTTTAGAACCTCATCATTTTGAAGTTCAATGACTTCCATTTGTAAATTATTCTTGACATTATTTATGTCCACACAAACGCACTATATATTAGGTACAAACGCAAACAGTCACACGTAAGGTGTAATACTAATCACTACAAACTCAAAGTAACTATATGAATATGACTGAGTAGTACAGCCATCATTATCTTCAACTTCGATTAGATAATAATAATTTTATAGATTAAACTGACTATACCATATAACTGTATAATAGAATAAACATTAACTATTAACGGTTAGATTAGATTTTATTTATAAAAGAAAAATAATTATAAAATATTGAAAATTATATGAAAAATGTTAGTAGGATTAAATGAGCGGTTCTGGCACACCCTCCCACCCTCCGACACCCTCCGACACCCTCCCACCGATATTATGAGCGGTTCTGGCACACCCTCCCACCCTCCCACCCTCCGACACCCTCCCATCGATATAATGAGCGGTTCTAGCACACCCTCCCACCCTCCCACCCTCCCACCTGTGCTCAAATTCCCAAACCATATACCTGGTTACGTTATCACCAACCTATATGTAATCACATCTTATCATAATATATATTTCCGATTCTTCATAAATTTAAAAGATTATTAAATTTGAATTATTTATTTTTTAAATGTTTAACAGTCCTCGAGAATATTTGTTTAATACGTTTTGGTGTGCGTGTTACACACACATATACAATTTTAAGAAATGCATATTTTAAAATAATACATCATCATCAGAAAAGTTGATACTTTCCCACGCCGACTATATTTCGTGAAAAAAAAAAAAAAAAAAAAAAAAAAAGGTGATCTAACAGTAATAAGGTTTTACCTGAAAATGCAAGGAGGCATTTGCAATCAGAGAATCAAATATATGTATATATGATAATATTCTGTAGTCATCAAAATAGAGGTAATCAGATATCGACGGGCATATACCACACACACTGACTGTATTTTTCAGAAAATATGATGAATCTATGAATCTATGAAAAATCATACCTATTATCATATACGATGTCAATTAAAATTTAGTGTGTCTTTAGTTCTCTACCATACACATATTTCTCCGCGCTCATATCACCTCCAATTCGTTTACGTCCACCAATTACTCCGTGTGTTTTCTCTGGTTTATTTTTGTTTAATCACGTTTTCGAATTTAATCGCAATGGATGCTTCAAGTGCTTTCGTTTGTGTGCAGTGCAAGAAATCGTATTCCAGCAAAGATCATCTTGTAAGACATGCTAAAATTCATACCACCGTTCGTGTTGAATACCCTTGTAGGCTGTGCGTAAAAAAATTCTCGCGTAAGGATAATTTATTAAAACATGAAAAAAATATCCATGGTCTTGTCAATGTTCAACTACGAAAACTCGTTCAGCCTGGACATGGTGAGATTGAAATAGCTCCGCAAATTATTGTGCCGGACATACCAGCAGGACCATCTAATGCAAGCGAGTGGGTTGACGATGGTAATGATGCTTTACTCGCTACTTTGATAGACGAAGCTGAAAGCGCCGGATTATATAGAAATACGAGTACAGGTAAGATTTTTCAGTTTCAAGTATTAATACAATAATAATAATAATAATAATAATTCACGTATATAATATTTTTTTTAATATAATACTTGACGTATTTAATTTTTAAATGTGTATCGTTTTAAACTCGTCGATGTTTATGTAATAATAATAATAATAATAATAATAATAATATATCGCGTATATAATATTTTTTATTTTAAATTTTTATTTTAATAATTCGCGTATATAAAAATTTTTTTTTAAGTTTAATTATAATAATTCACGTATACAATATTTTTTTTAATATAATATTTGACGTATTTAATTTTTTAAATTTGTATCGTTTTAAACTCGTCGATGTTTATGTAATAATAATAATTCGCGTATATAATATTTATTATTTTTTTTTTTTTTAATTTTTATTATAATAATTCACGTATACAATATTTTTTTTAATATAATGCTTGACGTATTTAATTTTTAAATGTGTAACGTTTTAAACTCATCGATGTTTATGTAATAATAATAATTCGCGTATATAATATTTATTTTTTTTTAACTTTTTATTATAATAATTCACGTATACAATATTTTTTTTAATATAATGCTTGACGTATTTAATTTTTAAATGTGTAACGTTTTAAACTCATCGATGTTTATGTAATAATAATAATTCGCGTATATAATATTTATTTTTTTTTTAAATTTTTATTATAATAATTCACGTATACAATATTTTTTTTAATATAATGCTTGACGTATTTAATTTTTAAATGTGTATCGTTTTAAACTCGTCGATGTTTATGTAATAATAATAATTCGCGTATATAATATTTATTTTTTTTTTAAATTTTTATTATAATAATTCACGTATACAATATTTTTTTAATATAATGCTTGACGTATTTAATTTTTAAATGTGTATCGTTTTAAACTCGTCGATGTTTATGTAATAATAATAATTCGCGTATATAATATTTATTATTATTTTTTTTTTAATTTTTATTATAATAATTCACGTATACAATATTTTTTTTTAACATAATACTTGACGTATTTAATTTTTAAATGTGTATCGTTTTAAACTCGACGATGCTTATATAATAATTCGCAAGTATAATTTTTTTTTTTTAATAATTAACGTATTTATTTTTCTAATAAAATACTAGGCGTATTTATTTTTAATTTTCAAAAACATCTTAGCCTACGGGCTCCAGAGAATCCATGTCCATTTTTTGATAGATACTTTTTTTCTGTTTGGTATAGGAAACTCGGTATTAAAACGATCAAATAATTCGGTGTCAGCTGCACGCACCAAAACTCGTCGATTGAATATGATAAATTCACCAGGATTTATTGAAATTTCAAGCACGCATAACCGTAAAGTTGTATGGTATTATTTAAAAAACATAGAAAATATAACCAACTATCAGTTTTTTATATCTTCGTGCAAGCAATCATTAATACAACTATTAACAACATTTGATTTACCTATTAAATTTAATCTTAAGCTTGAAGCAACATATAATCTGCCTAACATTGAAAATTCATCCGTGAACAGAGCGTTTAAGACCTCGGCTAGGATAATTTTTGAAGATACGAATATTGAGGATGTAGTAAACGAAATGTTTGTCATTATTTTAACGGAAGAAGACGCTTATCAGGGTAAAGGCAGTGGATATTCATTAAAAAATATTGATGGAATGTTACTTGGCTTATATTCATTTACACCTTTAGGCGGGTCTTCTTATCTACCGCTACCATATGACATAGAGTCAAAAAAAAAGCTGTGATCAACCCACAGAATACCGATCACAAGTGCTTCAAATGGGCAATTCTAGCAAAACACGTTACAGGTGAAAATAAACACCGTGTTGGTGAAAATTATAAAATACACGAGGAGAGATATAATTTCACCGGTTTAACATTTCCAACACCACGACACCAGGTTAGAACATTCGAAAAAAATAATCCAACTACATCTATAAATATATATACCATTCAACAAAAAAAGGAGAACAAAAAAATCGCTCATATAATACAACCACTAAAAGTAGTAGCTAATGTTCAAGAAAATCATTTTGATTTGCTTCAAATTACCGATAATGAAAATTCACACTACACTTATATATCGAATTTTACACGTTTGATTCATACACAAAAAACTAGATACGAAGGAGAAATTTTCATCTGCAAAAGTTGTTTTACCTACTTCGACAATCGGCCGAAAAAATTTATTTTACACGGGCAGGAGGCGTTAGACCAGCACATGAAAATATGTGGGGAGCATAAACCGATTCTACCAATTATGCCGGCTGAGAATACCATTATCGAGTTCGATGCTTGGTCGAAAACACAGAGACATCCAGTCGTGATTTATGCAGATTTTGAGGCACTGTTAGTGAAAACCGAGGAAAGAATAGGGAAGAAAACGACTGCGTTTCAACATCATAAACCTATGAGTTACGGGCTGTACGTCAAGGCCGCGGATAATATTTCATTAGAGCTATTAGAAAAATTTAATATACCGACAAAACCGATCATATACAGAGGGAGTGAAGCCAATGAGGAAGTGGCGAAACATTTTGTAGAGACCGTTGTGGAGATAGCGGGAAATGTTGAAACACTGTTTCAGACAAACACCGCGATTTATTTTGAAGACGGAGAAGAAAAGAAACATATCGACTGTAGAAAGTGTAATTTATGTAAAATAGTATTTTCTAATACTAACCATAAAGTCGCTGACCACAACCACTTAACCGGTAAATTCAGGCAAACACTTTGTAATACATGCAATTTGAAATTACAAATGCCTAATTTCATTCCTTGTTTTTTTCACAATCTTTCTAATTATGACTCCCACTTCATAGTTACCGAGCTAGGTTATGATACAAATAGTATATCTGTAATTCCTAACAGCGAGGAAAAATTTATTTCCTTCTCAAAATACATTTCAAATAAATTTTCAATTCGCTTCCTCGATACAATACGGTTCATGGCCTCTAGACTCTCTATACTTGCAGAAAATCTAATCACACCAAACTTAGGTAAATTCCGTAATACTGCAAAAGAGTTCAATAGTGAAGATATGAAACTGGTAACACGTAAGGGTGTCTATCCCTATGATTATACATGTTGTTGGGAAAAATTATCAGAGACATCTCTACCACAAAAAAAAAGATTTTTATAGTTCGTTGTATGAAAGTGATATTCGAGTTGACGAGTACGAGCATGCGCGAAAAGTATGGAATCATTTCAACTGCATGAATCTCGGGGAATACAGCGATCTTTATCTAAAGATCGATGTGTTGCTATTGTCAGATGTCTTTGAAAATTTTAGAGATATATGTAGTACAACATATAATCTGGATCCAGCATTTTATTTCACGGCACCCGGTCTTAGTTTCGATGCCATGTTAAAACATACAACGGTGAAACCATTTTACAACCACGCGGGCCATATTTTTTTTCAATTTTTCATCAAGGGCCACATTAAAAAAAAAATTACATATTATGATATAATACTTATTATATAATTGTATTGCTGTTATATTTGACTATTTTACATAGAAATATTAGAGTAAAAAAACACAAATGTTATTGGAAAAAAA